>JASEVX010000001.1:58640710-58962018 GCA_031761405.1 Serripes groenlandicus
AAATAAGACTTTTTAAGATTTGTACAGGTTTCCTGTAATTATAAGTTGAAAACTTCAGTTTAATCGACATTAGAAAAACGGGTTGATTCTGAAAATGCGGTATTACCATGCAAACGGGTTCTTGATATTCATGTATGTTTCACCATCCTTCTGAAATAAGTATTGTTTAACATTTGTGTATTGATTCCTTGTAAATTATAGCTGAAATAAACAGATTGTTATATTGGCGATATTTGAATTACAAAACGAGTAAGTCCCGAAAAGTGGTATTACAAAACGGGTTCTTGATATTCATGTATGTTTTATGCATTTTTTCATTAATAACGTCCTAAAATAAGGCTTTTTAACATTTGTGCATAGGTTTCTTGTACTTTTAAGTTGAACATTTCAGTTAAATCGACATTTGAATTTTTTATTTCAAAAACGGTTGATAGAAAAATGCGATATTACCAAATGGGTTATTGATATTCATGTATGTTTCACGCGCGATTTCATTACCATCCTTCTGATTAAATTATCTTTGTTTTTCGAAGAATAAAAGTCGGGCTATTGTGATCACTTCGGCGTCCCTCGTCGTCGTCGTCTGCGTCTGCGTCGTCGTGCAAAAGCTTTTAAATTGACCATAACTCAAAAAGTGTTTAAGGTATGCCAATGATTGATTGATTGGGGTTTAACGCCGTTTTTAACATTTTCTCAGTCATATCACGGCGGCCAGTTCACCTACTCGTGTGTTTTCTGGTTTTCTCACACCAGTACTCCACACAACAATCTTCTCAATCAACTGGCTGCTTTTCCACATATAATTAGTCTATTGGTGGAAGACGAATGACGCATGTCACATTGACTTTTATCAAAAGTCGGAAAGAAAGTTGGCCGAGCCGGGATTCGAACTGACAACCCCTGGCTACCGGGGTTCGGTAGGTACATGTATGCCAATGAAACTTGGTACAAATGTTGGAAGTGACAATATGCACGTGTATACCAAGGTGCATAACTCTGACTTTATTTGAAAAGTAAAAACTAGTTGAAACTAAGTACACATGTTTATAGTGACTATAGTCATGTGTATACTAAAGGGCTAACTCTTGCATTCATATGAATTGATTTAAGCCCCTTTTTCGACTCAAAAAAACAGACGAGCGTTGACGCCTACTCGGCGGCGCTCTTGTTTAATAAATGTCTGTGAAACATCAATATGTATTTATAAAGCCTATTTGAATAACAAATAATTGGACATTACCTTCAAGCACTTATTCTTTTTAAGGATATCAAATATAAGCTACATATGACATACTTCAGATATCACAAAACAACCCAAAACAACCGTCAACCGTCGATAGTATGGCTACTTTCTAAGGATATCAAATATAAGCTACATATGACATACTTCAGATATCACAAAACAACACAAAACAACCGTCAATAAAATGGATAACGATGAGAATCTGATGTTGGTTACGTCTTTATAGACGATTCTTAACTCGTGATTTGGTCAGTTAATAGACCATTATAACAATGTTAATCGATCAATTAAAAAGTTTAATTTGTTGATTTATTCTATGTACTGCTATTTTGTAACTAATATTTTTTGATTCACTTAAAACGTATACATGGCAAATGTGACAACTTTTGGCCATGCCCCTCTAGACACAGACTCGATTTAAAAAATATAGCTAGTAACATAAGTCCATAATTTTGTAAGTAACAAAACATTAGGTCATCATATATTTACTCTTTTCGTTTTATACTTTTAGATTACGGCATTTAAAGGCAACGACCTAGCTATATAGTCGACAATGAACCTTGCGAGCTAGTCGGCAATGTACTTTTACAATGAACGTGATTACTGACATGTAACCTAATCAGATCGTCAACAATGTATTCATCCCGGTATCTTATTGAAATAGCTTCACAAACCAGCTCTCGGGCAGTGGATTTAAGCAGGGACATTCTTGACAAAACATTACTCCCAACAACAAGCGACCACCTTTACTACTGTATTCAGAAGAACTCTATGGCGACTGAATCCGTCGAAGAACTTGCAAAATTCAAATGGTGCGATGAATAAGAATTAAAAAATTATTAAATTGTGTGATTATATAAACATGCTTAAGTTGTTGTTGTTGTTTTTTCAGTTTATTAACACTTACGTTAAGTAATTAAAATAACAAATTATGTAAATGTCAAATAAGTTTAACACAATGTTTGTACTAAATAATTTTACAAAGAAACATGTATTTCTTCTCGCGTTTCAAATATCAATTTTCTGAAAGAGTTAAGTCTGATTTTTTTTGTGATGTAATTATCGGCTTCCATTCATGTACAGAAATAATCAAAACGTGTACGCTCTTTTTTTCTTTATGTGTTCCTTGCATGAAAACATTATTGAATATTTATGCACGATTAGTGTTTATTATAACAATGATTATATTATGCTACGAAGATAAGCTAGAAAAAAGAAATGTGTATATTTCTATTATACTAAAATTATCTATCTGTCATGCTCGGTATTTTACGGAAATAATTTAGGAGAATGCCGGAAAGTATGATCATACCCAATGTAAATGCACCGCATATAAAGTTTAAATTACCGCATATAATCAAAGTACCACAACTCGTTTCAAAGAACTGACTGAATATAATGTTGTTTGTATTGCATGTGACGTTGTTTGCACACTATATAATGATTATTATACTGCATCTACATACTTTTGTACTGCATATTATTAAAGAACCACGATATACTAAAAAATGCACTGCATACATATAATGCCAAATGTACCACGTAAAATGAAATATGTACCTCGTATCCATGAAAATGTACTGCGTATAATACAATACAACATAGTAAGACAGTTAAGGCGTTCCATAGGTTGGCATGTGATAAATGACAATGTGTATATTTATTTTTCGGACGACGAGTGACATAACGCTAAGAACAAACTTATATTGTACTTATATTATATGTGAGGTGTCTATATACCACCCCACTTGTTAAGTGCATTATATGGCTATATAAAGTTGTGAGGTGTCTATATAACCCGCAGTTTTACTTGGTTTACTAGCACGCACGCGCACACGGACAAGGGTAACACTATATGTCAATAAACTCTATATTGCAGGATAAACTCTAAATTTATTTAAAACTGGTAATGGTCAGACCATGCTCTTGTTTAACAATTATTAGAGATATTACTTTTGATCGAAATGAGGATATTTGAATTGACAGGGTACACAACGAATACATTACTTTCACAGTTGTTTCAGTTCAGTAAGATAGTACTTAATATAACCGACCTTCCGCAAGCCAGCTGGAGGGTTTCCTCAGTTGAAATACCGAAGTGAACCGACTGGACTCGAACCAACAGCGGTAAGGGGCTGAGAGATTGTAAGTCAATGACCATTACCGCTCGGCAACGGAGGTCACATGTTATGTGTGTTAAGCAGTGAACGAATACAGAGGACGAATCAGTGTAAGCACGCAATCGTAAAAACACGTGTGTAATATTAGAAAAATATGTAATGGCTGTATTACATTGCTAACAAGGGTTGGCATGTGATAACTGATAATGTGTATATTTATTTTTCGGACGACGATCGAGTGACATAACGCTAAAAACAAACTGTATTTAAACAACTTAATTTACTGAAAAGAGAAAACTACAAAATGTTATTATGTATTTATATAATATGTGAGGTGTTTATATACAACCCCACTATTTTAATGCGATCTGTGGCTAAATAAAATTGTGAGGTGTCTATATAACATCTCGCATTTTGTAGTGTTAAATGTAAGGTATTCATATACCACACGCAGTTTTACTTAGTTTCTAGTATGCACGCACACACAAACACACGGACAAGGGTAACACTATATGCCTAAAAGCTCTACATTTTAGAAAATAATCTTGATTTCTTAAAAACTGGTAGTCAGACCATGGTTTTAATTTAACAATTACTAAAGATATTACTTTTGATCGAAATGCGGACATTTTAAATGACGGGGCACACAACGAATACACTGCTTTCACAGTTGTTTTAGTTCAGTAAGATAGTACTTAATTTAACACTTCTTTAGGGTAGAACAACCGACCTTCCGCAAGCCAGCTGGAGGGTTTCCTCACTTGAAATACCGAAGTGCCCGGGACGGGATTCGAGCCGACAGCGGTGAGGGGCTGGAAGATTGTAAGTCAATGACCATAACAGCTCGGCCACGGAGGCCCCTGGTTATGTTTGTGAAGCAGTGAAAGATAAAACAGGACGAATAAGTGTAAGCACGCAATCGTAAAAACACGTCTGTATATATATTAGAAAATATGTAATGGCTGTATTACATTGCTAACAAGGGTTGGCATTTGGTAAATGATGATGTGTATATTTATGTTTCGGACGACGAGTGACATAACGCTAAGAACAAACTGTATTTAAACAACTTAATTTACTAAATAGAGAAAACTACAAATGTTTATAATGTATTTATATAATATGTGAGGTGTCCCACCCCACTATTTTTATGCTTTATATGGCTATATAAAATTATGAGGTGTCTATATATGATCTCGCATTTAGAAGGGTAACATGACTTTATTAAATGTAAGGCATGCACATACCATTCGCAGTTATAGATGGTTTCTTGCACGCACGCACACACAAATAACACTATATGCCTATACGTTCTTTATTTTAGGAAATAATCTTGATTTCTTAAAAACTGGTAAGTGTCAGACCATGATCTAGTCAAACAATTATTAGAGATAATACTTTTGATCAAGATGCGGACATTTGAAATGACGGGGCACACAAGGAATACACTGCTTTTCACAGTTGATTCAGTTCAGTAAGATAGCTTAATATAAAACGTCTTTAGGGTAGAACCACCGACCTTCCGCAAGCCAGCTGGAGGGTTTCCTCACTTGTAATACCGAGTGAACCGACTACATTCGAATCATCAGCGGTGAGGGGCTAAGAGATTGAATGAGAGATAATGTGTATATTTATTTTTCGGACGACGAGTGACATAACGCTAAGAACAAACTGTATTTAAAATACATATTTTAATGAAAGGAGAAAACTACAAATCTCTTCAATGTATGTATATAATATGTGAGGTGTCTATATACCACCCCACTATTTTAATGCGTTGTATGACTATATAAAATGTAAGGTATTCATATACCATCCGCAGTTTTACTTTGTTTCTAGTACGCACGCACACACAAACACATGGACAAGGGTAACCCTATATGCCCACACGCTCTATATTGTAGAAATGATCTTGATTTCTTAAACACTGGTAATGGTCAGACCATGCTCTAGTTTAAGAATTATTAAAGATATTACTTTTAATCGAAATGCGGACATTTGAAATGACGGGGCACACAACGAATACACTGCTTTCGCGGTTGTTTCAGTTCAGAAAGATAGTACTTAATACAACGCTTCTTTAGGGTAGAACAACCGACCTACCGCAAGCCACCTGGAGGGTTTCTTCACTTGAAATACCGAAGTGCCCGAGACGGGTTCGAACCAACAACGGTGAGGGGCTGGAAGATTGCAAGTCAATGACCATAACAGCTCAGCCACGGAGGCCCCTTGTTATGTTTGTGAAGCAGTGAACAAATACACAGGACGAATAAGTGTAAGCAGCCAATCGTAAAAACACGTGTGTAATATTAGAAAATTTGTATTACATTGCTAACAAGGGTTGGCATGTGATAAATGATAATGTGTATATTTATATTTCGGACGACGAGTGACATAACGCTAAACACAAACTGTATTTAAACTGCTTATTTTACTGGAAGTAGAAAATTACAAATGTTTATAATGTATTTATATAATATGTGAGGTGTCTATATATCACCTAACTGTTTTAAAGCGTTATATACCTCAATAAAAGTGTTAGGTGTCTATATAACATCTCGCATTGTGTAGGGTTGAATGTAAGGTATTCATATAACAACCGCAGTTTTAAGTGGTTTCTTGCACGCAAGCACACACAAACGCACAGACAAGGGTAACACTATATGCCTACAAACTCTATATAGTAGGAAATAATCTTGATTTTTTTTAAAAACTGGTAATGGTCAGACCATGCTCTAGTCAAACAATTATTAAGATATTACTTTTTATCGAAATGCGGACATTTGAAATGACGGGGCACACAACGAATACACTGCTTTTGCAGTTGTTTCAGTTCAGTAATATAGTACATTCATTAAACAATGATGCTTCTTAGGGTAGAACTACCGATATACCGCAAGCCAGCTGGATGGCTTCCTCTCCCAAAAACCGAAGTGCCCGGGACGGGATTCGAACCAACAGCGATGAGGGGCTGAGAGATTGCAAGTCAGTGACCATAACCGCTCGGCCAAGGAGGCCCCTGGTTATGATTGTAAAGCAGTGAACGAATACACAGAACAAATAAGTGTAAGCAGCCAATCGTTAAAACACGTGTGTAATATTGGAAAATATGTATTATATTGCTAACAAGGGTTGGTATTTGATAAAATTATATTGTGTACATTTATTTTTCTGCGACGAGTGACATAACGCTAATAACAAACTGTATTTATAATACTTATTTTACTGAAAGGAGAAAACTACAAATGTCTACAATGTATATATATAATATGTGAGGTGTCTATAAACCACCCCACTACTTTATTGCGTTGTATGGCTATATAACATTGTGAGGTGTCTATATAACATCTCGCATTTTGTAAGGTTAAATGTAAGGTTATCATATACCACCCGCAGTTTTACCTGGTTTATAACACGCACCCACACACGGCCAAGGGCAACACTATATGTCTTTATGCTCTATATTGCAGGATAAACTCTTGATTTCCTAAAAACTGGTAATTGTCAGACCATGCTCTAGTTTAACAATTATTAAAGATATTACTTTGATCGAAATGAGGATATTTGAATTGACGGAGCACACAACCAATACACTCCTCTCTCAGTTGATTCAGTTCAGAAAGAAAGTACTTAATATAACACGTCTTTAGGGTAGAACCACCGACCTTCCGCAAGCCAGCTGGAGGGTTTCCCTCCTTGAAATACCGAAGTGAACCGACTAGATTCGAACCAACAGCGGCGAGGGGCTGAGAGATTACAAGTCAATGACCATAACCGCTCAGCCACGGAGGCCACTGGTTATGTTTGTGAAGCAGTGAACGAATACACAGGACGAATCAGAGTAAGCACCCAATCGTAAAAACACGTGTGTAATATGAAAATAATATGTAATGGCTGTATTACATTGCTATAACAAGGGTTGGCATGTGATAACTGATAATGTGTACATTTAATTTTCGGACGACGCGTGACATAACGCTTAAAAAACCTCTATTTAAACTACTTAATTTACTAAAAGGAGAAAAAAACAAATGTTTATAATGTATTTATATGATATGTGAGGTGTCTATATACCACCCCACTGTTTTAATGCGTTATATGGCTATATAAAATTGTGAGGTGTTTATATAACATCTCGTATTTTGTGAAGTTAAATGTAAGGTATTCATATACCACCCGCAGTTTTAATTGGTTTCTTGCACGCACACACAAACACATAGAGACAAGGTTAACACTATATGCCTACAAGCTCTATATTGCAGGAAATAATCTTGATTTCTTAAAAACTGGTAATGGTCAGACCATGCTCTAGTGAAACAATTATTAAAGATATTACTTTTGATTGAAATGCGGACATTTGAAATGACGGGGCCCACAACGAATACACTGCTTTTACAGTTGTTTCAGTTCAGTTATATAGTACATTCATTAAACAATGACGCTTCTTAGGGTCAAACTACCGATATACAGCAATCCAGCTAGATGGCTTCCTCTCTCAGAAGCCGAAGTGCCCGGGAAGGGATTCGAACCAACAGCGATGAGGGGCTGAGAGATTGCAAGTCAGTGACCATAACCGCTCGGCCAAGGAGGCCCCTGGTTATGATTGTAAAGCAGTGAACGAATACACAGAACAAATAAAGTGTAAGCAGCCAATCGTTAAAACACGTGTGTAATATTGGAAAATATGTATTATATTGCTAACAAGGGTTGGTATTTGATAAAATGATATTGTGTACATTTATTTTTCTGCGACGAGTGACATAACGCTAATAACAAACTGTATTTATAATACTTATTTTACTGAAAGGAGAAAACTACAAATGTCTACCATGTATGTATATAATATGTGAGGTGTCTATATACCACCCCACTTCTTTATTGCGTTGTATGGCTATATAACATTGTGAGGTGTCTATATAACATCTCGCATTTTGTAAGGTTAAATGTAAGGTATTCATATACCACCCGCAGTTTTACCTGGTTTATAACACGCACCCACACACGGCCAAGGGCAACACTATATGTCTTTATGCTCTATATTGCAGGATAAACTCTTGATTTCCTAAAAACTGGTAATGGTCAGACCATGCTCTAGTTTAACAATTATTAAAGATATTACTTTGATCGAAATGAGGATATTTCAATTGACGGAGCACACAACGAATACACTGTTCTCACAGTTGATTCAGTTCAGAAAGATAGTACTTAATATAACACGTCTTTAGGGTAGAACCACCGACCTTCCGCAAGCCAGCTGGAGGGTTTCCCTCCTTGAAATACCGAAGTGAACCGACTAGATTTGAACCAACAGCGGCGAGGGGCTGAGAGATTGCAAGTCAATGACCATAACCGCTCAGCCACGGAGGCCACTGGTTATGTTTGTGAAGCAGTGAACGAATACACAGGACGAATCAGAGTAAGCACCCAATCGTAAAAACACGTGTGTTATATGAAAATAATATGTAATGGCTGTATTACATTGCTATAACAAGGGTTGGCATGTGATAACTGATAATGTGTACATTTAATTTTCGGACGACGCGTGACATAACGCTTAAAAAACCTCTATTTAAACGACTTAATTTACTAAAAGGAGAAAAAAACAAATGTTTATAATGTATTTATATGATATGTGAGGTGTCTATATACCACCCCACTGTTTTAATGCGTTATATGGCTATATAAAATTGTGAGGTGTTTATATAACATCTCGTATTTTGTGAAGTTAAATGTAAGGTATTCATATACCACCCGCAGTTTTAATTGGTTTCTTGCACGCACACACAAACACACAGACAAGGTTAACACTATATGCCTACAAGCTCTATATTGCAGGAAATAATCTTGATTTCTTAAAAACTGGTAATGGTCAGACCATGCTCTAGTCAAACAATTATTAAAGATATTACTTTTGATTGAAATGCGGACATTTGAAATGACGGGGCACACAACGAATACACTGCTTTTACAGTTGTTTCAGTTCAGTTATATAGTACATTCATTAAACAATGACGCTTCTTAGGGTCAAACTACCGATATACAGCAATCCAGCTAGATGGCTTCCTCTCTCAAAAGCCGAAAGTGCCCGGAACGAGATTCGAACCAACAGCGATGAGGAGCTGTGAGATTGCAAGTCAATGACCATAACCGCTCGGCCAAGAAGTCCCCTGGTTATGTTTGTGCAGCAGTGAACGAATACACAGGACGAATTACTGTAAGCAACAAATCGTTAAAACACGTGTGTATTATTGAAAAATATGTTTTATATTGCTAACAAGGGTTGGTATGTGATAAATTATTATGTGTACATTTCTTTTTTCTGCGACGAGTGACATAACGCTAATAACAAACTGTATTTATAATACTTGTTTTATTGAAAGGAGAAAACTACAAATGTCTACAATGTATGCATATAACATTGTGAGGTGTCTATATACCACCCCACTACTTTATTGCGTTGTCTGGCTATATAACATTGTGAGGTGCCTATATAACATCTCGCATTTTGTAAGGTTAAATGTAAGGTAATCATATACCACCCGCAGTTTTACCTGGTTTATAACACGAACCAACACACGTTTAAGGGCAACACTATATGTCTTTATGCTCTATATTGCAGGATAAACTCTTGATTTCCTAAAAACTGGTAATGGTCTGACCATGCTCTAGTTTAACAATTATTAAAGATATTACTTTGATCGAAATGAGGAGATTTGAATTGACAGGGCACACAACGAATACACTGTTCTCACAGTTGAATCAGTTCAGACAGATAGTACTTAATATAACATGTCTTTAGGGTAGAACCACCGACCTTCCGCAAGCCAGCTGGAGGGTTTCTCTCCTTGAAATACCGAAGTGAACCGACTAGATTCGAACCAACAGCGGCGAGGGGCTGAGAGATTGCAAGTCAATGACCATAACCGCTCAGCCACGGAGGCCACTGGTTATGTTTGTGAAGCAGTGAACGAATACACAGGACGAATCAGAGTAAGCACCCAATCGTAAAAACAAGTGTGTTATATGAAAATAAAATGTAATGGCTGTATTACATTGCTAACAAGGGTTGGGATGTGATAACTGATAATGTGTTCATTTAATTTTCGGACGACGGGTGACATAACGCTAAAACAACATCTATCTAAACTACTTAATTTACTAAAAAGAGAAAACTACTTATAATGTTTTTATATGATATGTGAGGTGTCTATATACCACCCCACTGTTTTAATGCGTTATATGGCTATATAAAATTGTGAGGTGTTTATATAACATCTTGCATTTTGTGAGATTAAATGTAAGGTATTCATATACCACCCGCAGTTTTAATTGTTTTTTTGCACGCACACACAATCACACAGACAAGGTTAACACTATATGCCTACAAGCTCTATATTGCAGGAAATAATCTTGATTTCTTAAATACTGGTAATGGTCAGACCATGCTCTAGTCAAACAATTATTAAAGATATTACTTTTGATCGAAATGCGGACATTTGAAATGACGGGCCACACAACGAATACACTGCTTTTACAGTTGTTTCAGTTCAGTTATATAGTACATTCATTAAACAATGATGCTTCATAGGGTAGAACTACCGATATACAGCAATCCAGCTAGATGGCTTCCTCTCTCAACAACCGAAGTGCCTTGGACTGCTTTTACAGTTGTTTCAGTTCAGTTATATAGTACATTCATTAAACAATGATGCTTCATAGGGTAGAACTACCGATATACAGCAATCCAGCTAGATGGCTTCCTCTCTCAACAACCGAAGTGCCTGGGACGGGATTCGAACCAACAGCGATGAGGAGCTGAGAGATTGCAAGTCAATGACCATAACCGTTCGACTAAGAAGGCCTCTGGTTATGATTGTAAAGCAGTGAACGAATACACAGAACAAATAAGTGTAAGCAGCCAATCGTTAAAACACGTGTGTAATATTGGAAAATATGTATTATATTGCCAACAAGGGTTGGTATTTGATAAAATTATATTGTGTACATTTATTTTTCTGCGACGAGTGACATAACGCTAATAACAAACTGTATTTATAATACTTATTTTACTGAAAGGAGAAAACTACAAATGTCTACAATGTATATATATAATATGTGAGGTGTCTATATACCACCCCACTACTTTATTGCGTTGTCTGGCTATATAACATTGTGAGGTGCCTATATAACATCTCGCATTTTGTAAGGTTAAATGTAAGGTAATCATATACCACCCGCAGTTTTACCTGGTTTATAACACGAACCAACACACGTTTAAGGGCAACACTATATGTCTTTATGCTCTATATTGCAGGATAAACTCTTGATTTCCTAAAAACTGGTAATGGTCTGACCATGCTCTAGTTTAACAATTATTAAAGATATTACTTTGATCGAAATGAGGATATTTGAATTGACAGGGCACACAACGAATACACTGTTCTCACAGTTGAATCAGTTCAGACAGATAGTACTTAATATAACATGTCTTTAGGGTAGAACCACCGACCTTCCGCAAGCCAGCTGGAGGGTTTCTCTCCTTGAAATACCGAAGTGAACCGACTAGATTCGAACCAACAGCGGCGAGGGGCTGAGAGATTGCAAGTCAATGACCATAACCGCTCAGCCACGGAGGCCACTGGTTATGTTTGTGAAGCAGTGAACGAATACACAGGACGAATCAGAGTAAGCACCCAATCGTAAAAACAAGTGTGTTATATGAAAATAAAATGTAATGGCTGTATTACATTGCTAACAAGGGTTGGGATGTGATAACTGATAATGTGTTCATTTAATTTTCGGACGACGCGTGACATAACGCTAAAACAACATCTATCTAAACTACTTAATTTACTAAAAAGAGAAAACTACTTATAATGTTTTTATATGATATGTGAGGTGTCTATATACCACCCCACTGTTTTAATGCGTTATATGGCTATATAAAATTGTGAGGTGTTTATATAACATCTTGCATTTTGTGAGATTAAATGTAAGGTATTCATATACCACCCGCAGTTTTAATTGTTTTTTTGCACGCACACACAATCACACAGACAAGGTTAACACTATATGCCTACAAGCTCTATATTGCAGGAAATAATCTTGATTTCTTAAATACTGGTAATGGTCAGACCATGCTCTAGTCAAACAATTATTAAAGATATTACTTGTGATCGAAATGCGGACATTTGAAATGACGGGCCACACAACGAATACACTGCTTTTACAGTTGTTTCAGTTCAGTTATATAGTACATTCATTAAACAATGATGCTTCATAGGGTAGAACTACCGATATACAGCAATCCAGCTAGATGGCTTCCTCTCTCAACAACCGAAGTGCCTTGGACTGCTTTTACAGGTGTTTCAGTTCAGTTATATAGTACATTCATTAAACAATGATGCTTCATAGGGTAGAACTACCGATATACAGCAATCCAGCTAGATGGCTTCCTCTCTCAACAACCGAAGTGCCTGGGACGGGATTCGAACCAACAGCGATGAGGAGCTGAGAGATTGCAAGTCAATGACCATAACCGTTCGACCAAGAAGGCCTCTGGTTATGATTGTAAAGCAGTGAACGAATACACAGAACAAATAAGTGTAAGCAGCCAATCGTTAAAACACGTGTGTAATATTAGAAAATATGTATTATATTGCTGACAAGGGTTGGTATGTGATAAATTATAATGTGTACATTTATTTTTCTGCGACGAGTGACATAACGCTATTAACAAACTGTATTTATACTAATTATTTTACTGAGAAAACTACAAATGTCTACAATGTATGTATAAAATATGTGAGGTGTCTATATACCACCCCACTATTTTATTGCGTTGTATGGCTATATAACATTGTGAGGTGTCTATATAACATCTCGCATTTTGTAAGGTTAAATGTAAGGTAATCATATACCATCCGGAGTTTTGCTTGGTTTCTAGCACGCACGCACACACAAACACACGGACAAGGGTAACCCTAGATGCCTACAAGCTATATACAGTAGGAAATAATCTTGATTTCTCAAAAACTGGTAATGGTCACACCATCCTCTAGTTTAAATGACGGGGCACACAACGAAAACACTGCTTTCACAGTTGGTTCAGTTCAGTTAAATAGTACATTAAATAAACAATGACGATTATTTAGGGTAGAACTACCGACCTACCGCAAGCCAGCTGGAGGCCTTCCTCACACGAAAAACCGAAGTGCCCGGGACGGGATTCGAACCAACAGCGGTGAGGGGTTGTAGGATTGCAAGTCAATGACCATACCGCTCAGTCACGGAGGCCCCTGGTTGTGTTTGTGAAGCAGTGAACAAATACACAGGACGAACAAGTGTAAGCAGCCAATAGTTAAAACACGTGTGTAATATTAGAAAATAAGTATTACATTGCTAACAAGGGTTGGCATGTGATAAATGATAATGTGTATATTTATTTTTCGGACAACGAGTGACATAACGCTAAGAACAAACTGTATTTAAACTGCTTATTTTACTGAAAGTAGAAAACTACAAATGTATACAATGGTTGTATATATACAACCCCTCTATTTTAATGCGTTGTATAGCTATATAACATTGTGAGTTGTCTATATAACATCTCGCATTTTGTAGGGTTAAATGACTATATAAAATTACTATATTAAATGTAAGGTATTCATATACCACCCGCAGTTTATTTGGTTTCTAGCACGCACGTACACGCAATTACTAAAGATATTACTTTTGTTCGAAATGCGGACATTTGAAATGACGCGGTACACAACGAATATACTGCTTTCACGGTTGTTTCAGTTCAGTAAGATAGTACATTATTTAAACAATAACGCATATTTTTAACAAATACTGTATATTCACTTCTTTGCATAAATCCTCTCGGTTAAATATAAATTTGTTTAGAGTTTAATCATGCGGGGCATTATATATATATATAATATATATGCCACATATCTCGGTTTAAATTTTGCACCACATAAACAGGTCTTATATCAACACCTCATATCTTCCTCAATTTCTATATATATATATATATATATATATATATATATATTAACACAAACTTGAAAAAGATCATACATAATCAATACATATATGAGGAAATCAAACAGGGTAAAATCGAAACGAAAACTACAAGATAGCCAATTAATTATAATATATTTCATCTTTCTCAGGTTATTTTTCCAGTTTGAAATAAACTGATTTTCAGTTTGGGTTTGGAGAACAGCTTTTGTTACAATCAAACTATCATTGCAAACATCAAATCCTCTTCTAAAGTTTCCAGAATAAAAAATGTGACATTGAAATAATCGAATATTCGTAGAATGTTACCATATTGGAGTCTTTGCTGAACGCCAGATCTGTTTTATATACAGCGCCGTCATTAACAACACCAGGAAACGGCGCCGATCCGTCTACTACAATTGGTTGATCAGCTGCTCTTACAGTGGACAATTGAACTGAAACAGAGCAAACAAGGTCACTGGTACTCGAAAATCACCCTTGTGGCGAGAGAAAATGTGAAAAAGAAAGATGATCCACATTAGATTAAAGACTCGCTCAGACTTAGAACCCGGAGATTATTAGGCTTATAATTCATTGTATTTCAATATATACTCATGGTGTATTAACTTTCAATATAAGGGAAATACATGTACGTTGAAAAAGAAACAGGTGCGTCGATATTATCTGAATTTCCGATATTATATAGATATATCCTACCATTGTTAACTGCCCTAATTCGAAGCCATGTAGGTGTTCCATCTTGAATTTGGAATCTGTGAGAGACCTTTGGTTGTTTAGCTAAATCATAGCGATACCATGATAAGAGATCACAATCTCGGGATGTTTTGCCAAAGCAAAGATCGTACTCTGATATTCCTGAATGTGGATCTCTACAATAAGACATATATGTAATGTACGAGATTGAAGAATCATTTTTAATTGATATCTCGTTTGTCACAAATAATTCATTTTTCTAAAATGTTTTCAAAGCCCATCTACTGTTGAGACGGATAATACACTTTTTCAGACACATTTGGAAGCATCTACAGGAAACATCTTTGAAAAATTTAGTGGCAAGAAGGACAAATTGTACCCATAATGAGAAAAATCTTCTTTGCCACAATGTTTTCAACTCTTATCTATAATTTTTTAAAAGTCGTCTGCTGCTGCTGCATATATACACTTCATTTTCAGTACATGTATGCTCGTTATAATAAGAAGTAATGTTGATCCAAGGTGTTGTATAACTTATCAAACAATATTCATTTTAAAAGCTCCAAACAAAACATTAAAGCAATGACAGTGTTCTTAATTTACAACAAATAAATAAGGGGGTTGAATAAAGGAACGTTAAAACTTGACATTCACGTGCATACATTTTGTCCAACTGAAGTTCAACAAAAGAAATTACACTTAAAGCTCACTATGATTTAGATTTTGAATGGTGTTATTTTTCGACAAAAGATATTGATTATTTACCATTTCCATTTCACAAATATAAAGGAGAATTCCATTTGATCGACCTTTAAATCGGGACAAATTTATTTGACATTGAAATGTAAATAAATTAGATAAAAGTAAAATGTAAAGTTCACATATATCTTACCCTACGTCAATATCAGCGTAAATAAAGTATGATTTTTCGTCGTATCTAATGCCGAATATTTTATGAACAAACGGATGTGACGTATCTACAACATAAGGTGTAGTGTGGCATACTGTTACGGCCAGGGGTCCTCCATATTCTACGCCATTTAAAGCACGAACCGTTATGAAATAAGGTCCATCTGTAATGGTCAATCAGAAAAAAGCTCTTGAATTACATAAACACTAGACTAGAAAACTAAATACGGAGAAGTAAACTGGTATTTTTCAAACAATATTTCTCTTGTGATGAACTAAATCCTGTGTCACTGAGACGATTCTTTTTTAAAAGCAGCTACAACATTCAAACAGTATTAACATATTATTACGGAGCAATTGATGAACTGCAACACAAATAAATATATAACTTTACTTTTATATTTATTCTATTATTATTTTGTTATACTTTTGCCTAGTAATTGGCTGCAGCTTTAAGACAACCAGCAATTAGATCAAACAAAACGGGCTGCTCAAAATGTCGAAAGCTAGCCCAACAAAAGCCCAAAATGGGCATCAAAACACAAATCAATAAATGGACTGTTCAAAATGTTAGTAGCAAGTCCAAATTAGGTTGCATCAAATATAACATTGCAACTAGCCTCCCCTGGATATCAGAAGGAGACTGAAATGTCATCTGTAAAATCATGAACACTTTCAGCTTCGCTGGCTTATATTATGTGTTGATCAACCCTTTTCCACATACACAAAATCAGCAGCAGACACCTACGAACACATCTGGTTAAAATATGGTTGAACTCTATAAAAGAAAGTTTAATCTTTGAACATATTGTGGCAAGAGTAGAAATTTCTCATTATGAGCAATTTCTCTTTTTGTCACAATGTTTTCAAAATGTCGTCTGCTACTGAGGCGTCATAGAGCTTCTACATATGGGAAAGAGTTAAAGGTGTTCATATTTTCGTCTGTGTCTAGTATAGTGTCTTCACGATTTTGCTAATTGATCTTTGTTAAATTTGTTTTACATATATGTCTGTCTATATTATTTAGCTAAAAACACAGTAAGTGTTTAAAGCGTTTTGGAAATAAAGAAAAGTAAAGGAAAGTAAAGTAAAGTATATTAGGTAACCTACCAGGTAAAATTGTATAGGGATGTGGTATCGGATATTTTTGCGCTTTGTGTGTCCAGTGTGTTGGCGACGACAAATGGCTGTGTGGGTCACTGTGTGGATGTATTAGGTCATCGCAGTATTCTTTGCCGAAAGTCCATGCATATACCCGAATGGAAGTCTCGTTGTCGTGGAAACCGTCCCAGTTAGCTGTATTAACAAACAAATCAATGGTTTTTTAAAATTCACTGTTTTTTGCTTTTTACTAATAGTGAACACCCCTTTGAGCATGTGCAGGCACATATTATGATCATAGTATGCGTTTCATATATGTGTATTAAAATTATATTTTAGTTTGAATAAAATTCAGATAATATTTGGAAAACATTACTTTAGCTTAAAAAAGCACTAATTCCTTCTGATGATATTTCTATAAATGTAAAACTAGGACTTATAAAGGCATTTCTTTTAAAACGTTACAGTGAAAATGGTCACTAGTGACTAATGTCGTAAACACTTTTTTGTCATTTATTTAATTTTATTATATATATAAATATTCTTTAAATATTTGCTCTGTATATACCAATGATGCTATCACTTTTGGAGTGATGCCGAAGCTACTTCTTAAGTACTTTTCTCATAAACAGCTTTCAATTTGTTGAACAGAAATGTGTCCATGCATACAGTTTCAGTTTCACAAACATCATCTATTTAAAGTGATTGATTGAACCTCCGGCCCCCGCCTCTCACTCTCTCTCTCTCTCTCTCTCTCTCTCTCTCTCTCTCTCTCTCTCTCTCTCTCTCTCTCTCTCTCTCTCTCTCTCTCTCTCTCTCTCTCTCTCTCTCTCTCTCTGTCACTCTCTCTCCCATCTCTCACTTTCTCTCTGTCTGTATCTCTCTCTGTCTGTCTGTCTTTATGTCTGTCTTTATGTCTGTCTTTATGTCTGTCTGTCGATATCATTCTCTGTCTCGCTCTCTGTTATTCTATCATCTGTGTACCATTTCTGACTTTAAAGAGTGATGTTATGTGTAGCTTAGACACCAATTCGATGTTAGATAAATTGTACCTGATATATAATTGTTGATTCTTGTAAATCTCTCGTCATGAAGAGGATGCATCCCATTGAAAACTGTCCCGGAGTTAGGACCGTCAATAATAGCTCTGTCAAAAATACAAACAGTTAAACTTATTTAAGCCACATCATGCTTAAATAGTCATGTTTGCATATGCCGATATAAATACAAATTGAGCAGGTGGGACTTGGCAAAAGCACAGTCTTACCAGAGCTTGTATAGCCCTATCGCCTTAATATAACCTTTGTCGAAATACTTTATCATCTGAACATAATAGCTGATATCGAGTGTGAAAAGGTGCTTTCTACGAACACCAAACAAAAGCAATGTATTTAATATCGTTCAAAGAGGAAGAAAAATTGCTCATAACGAGCAATTTCACATTTTATCCCAATGTTTTTAACTCTATTCATTAAATAAACCTTTCAAATGCTTTACTCTATGGGTGATTTTTCTTGATACTCAACCAATAATTTTACTGACGATGTGGTACATTTCAAAAGGCTGACTCGCAAAAGCGGCTCATTTGTTTGTATCATACCCCAAACCCCACTTTAAGTGTCATTTATCTAACGGATAATATTTTTCATTTAATTCCTTACACGGATGATAATATAAGTTGAATTGCACGAACTGCTTTTGAGAGGACATTTCCCGATCAATTTAAAATCACACAAATTTATGACCAACAATGCCATTAAGCAGTCACAAATTGAACAGGAAGCTTATACGGACATTGTGTGTTGTGTATATTTTAAAGACTTCAATGACATATAAATACAGTACTTCTGTGCATACCTATGGTTTGGCGTTGCATGATCTAGACCGATGCAGTATCGTTTTAAATCTGGCCGGTTGTCTGGTATCAGTGTTAAGCATGGTACGCGTTCTAAAGTATGTGACTTTGGGTTGTTGATTAATCCTGAATGAAAATATATAATCGATTGGTTATGTGTGAAGATGTTTTTGACGGTGGACTCATGACCCCCATCGTTTAGAACACTGCACTTATTCGAGAGTAATCTTCATTTTGGAAAAACAAAACAATAACAAACAAAAAAGGCTTTAGAACATTAGGCTCGATAAACACTAACCGAAAATCCTCGGAAATGAGCGATCCATGACCGGTAGAGATAACCTACTTATGTTTCAGTGCAGTGGTCTCGCCAATGTATGCACGTGTCAAAGGTGATATGCAGAATAATAATTGGTTTGCATCAAGGGATGTCTTTTCTACCTCATTAAACCGGATTTCTGTTATACCATATTGAACCTGATTTCGTCGTCCGTGATAATGTAGATCAATCGCTACATATGAGGTCATCAATGGGAAAAAGTACTAGTTGACTTTTGTGTATATCCAGATCAGACTGTGTATCCATACATTAATTTATTACGTAAACTTGTTCGAAGTTTCTGTTAACGTGTGTAAACTCTGACAATACAGTGCAAACAAATGTAAATGCCGATTGGAACCTGTTCAGATATATCAGCAAGTACATTTTTGCATTGATTAAATTCTTTCTCACATGCAGACAGTTTTTGATGCTTCTGCAGTATACGACTTTTGAAAAACTGTAACAAAAGGATAAACTACTTATAATGATCAATTTATCTTTGTTTGCTACAATGTTTTCATCTCTATTTAATATTAAATTTTGATTTATAGAGAGTTTAATATGTTGCCAAGCTTACCTCAAAGTCGTTTGCTGCGGATTCGTTGTATGTGGGAAAGTCAAAGTCAGAATGAATAAGTATCGAAGAGTGTAAGTTTGATGTTTACCTGCAGACTGGTACTGATTGTGTTAATACATACCACAACGTAGAATATAGATTAATATTTACCCGGCTCCGGTAGAAACAGGTCAATTAACACTCCTTTGGACGATATAACATTACTGTATTCCAATGAATTGTTGATACATAAGTTGATTTTGTTCAGAGTGTTATGTGGTAAATTCAAATCTGTTCTCTTTATCTCAACGGATTGTCCAGTTCCACGCCTTTCGTAGTGTGCAAATAATGCATCCTGTATGATTATATACACCAATACATGTTTATATATCTTACAGATACTTGTAATCTTTTACAAATAATTCTATCAGAAAAGAAGCAACACATTATTATCAACACTCAGGCTTGTGTAACCAGCAAAAGCCCAACATATTGATATTAACAAATTACGACATACTGATATATTAGGCTGCACATACATTATAAGTGGGACAGTTGAAGTAAGTGTTTTTCATTGGAGTTTCGACATGACAACTGACTTTCAGAGGTTTTTTTTTAAATTTAATTAAGAGTCAGATTTTGTATATTAGTACATATCATTGTTTTGTTGAAGTATTGTGTTGTGTAATCGTATCATTGCTCTTTCCCGAGATTACTAAACGTCATGCAAGGTAGACAATGTTGAGTTAAAAGGCACAAGCTCATATTTTAACACATCCATGAACATATATTTCGACTAGGATTGCTTGTGTAAGAGCAGCTAACTATTGACCCTCCCTTTCTCTTTTCCCTATACAAAAAGAGTTGAAAACATTTGGCAAAAGGGGAAATTGCACATCATTATGGGTATGTGTCTAAATGCGTTTGCATGTGGGAAAGGGTTAAATTCGTAGTAATGCGAACGAGTTCCTAGTTGATGACATTACCTTAACTAGGATGTGGTCATGTCCTTCGATGGCCTTGAGTATTTCACAGGTCCCTGATACTCCAAAATCGTAGTTGATGCTAAGGCACGAATGCTCTTTAAGACTGAGACACCACATGGCACAATCGGACACTCTATATACATTTGTTCTTGAATACAGCACTCCTCCTAATAATTTTCCATTTATCATGCCAGCAAAATGTTTCAGTATTTCCTCTGAGTCGTTCACTGAAATAGTTAAAAAGATCTGTCAGATGACAGGAAGATCGACAAGTCATTGGTACTGTCCACGGATTATTATCAAGCTAATGAGCACGATTTAGATAGAAGGGTGCCTTTTGTTGACTTTTGCAGAAAAGTTTGACTTTGGCATTTCTGAATGGTGTAGGTTCAGATCGTCTTGTCCACATGCTCAGTCTTATCATAATCTATAAAAGTGTACAGAATATTATAACAAGATTGTGTGAGTGAAGAGTGTATATGAGCCGTCCCGTGAGAAAACCAACAGTATGGCCTTTGCGTAATGTATCGATTCAGATCAGCCTGCGCAGTCCGCGCAGACAGATCCGAGCCGACATATTGCGTCTCAGGGGTATAGAGGTATAGAGTAATGATTCATACTGTTGGTTTTCTCGCGGGACGGCTCATATCTTAATCAGATTGTGAGGATGCTTAGGCTGATCTGGAAATATACTGTTCACAAAGGCCAACTTGAACTTTTCAAATGCATGGGCTCATACAATATTGTTTTTAAATCAAAATACGATGATAGTCTTTACACTCGGATGTAAATCCCACCCAGATGCATTGCAATGAAAGAAATGCTACATCTGACTCCCTTTAGAACTGTTTCGAGTGTTTATTTGATAACTTATGCGCGAAGATAACCATCTTTGTATATATATATATATATATATATATATATATATATATATATATATATATGAGCCGTTCCACGAGAAAACCAACACTGTGGACTCTGCGTAAAGTATCGACCCGGATCAACAAAAGCATGCCGCGCAGCTTAACATGGGCAGACAATTTTCGCCTCCTGTGGATTTTATGTTTCAGGAATCATTACTCTAAGCTGTAAAATCTGAAGTTTAATTACTTTTTTTGCCTCTATGTTGCAATCATAAAATACCTAATATACCAAACCATCAAGTTATACAGTCATAAGTGTCTGCAGTATTGCAGATAACCCCGTTTTGATAGGTTATCCAGTGCATCAAAAAAAACGTAGGACAATCTTTCAAAACATATATTTTAGAAAGGTCGTTACTCGGTTAGATAATACAATTTGGTATGTTGCATATTAATGTTTCCCGTTGAATAATGATTTTGTTTTATAAAATATAATTATGGAGACCAATGGCTCCTATATGCCCTTGTGATAGTGTTCGCTATATCGTGTACAAGCATCTGACAGGTGCAGATAAATTCAAGAGACAAAGTTAGATACAAGGGAGTTCGGGTGCGATACCCTAGCTCTTTCCGTAAATTTCCATTGGTTCTTTAGCGTGCTCAGTATATAGCACCGATACACGCGATGCCCTTTCTCATGGAAAGAACCAGTACTTGACCTCTAGTTGAGTGGGATACACTTAACACACCTCAGAATAATCCAGAATCCGGACTAGGATTTGAACCATGGACTTCTGGATTGACAGTCTGACGTGGTATCCACTAGACAAACGGACTACTGCTGTACTGAAAAGTTCCTATCTATGTTTGGCAATAAAATACTTCCAAGCGACTATGACGGTAAGCTGCCTCAGGCGAATAAGTAGACCTAAGGAGTAAGTCAGTATTTTGACCAATATGGTTTTAACATTACCTGTCACGGAGTCGTATGATACCTCATCCATCTTAACCTCGTGCCATGCAACAATCTGATCTCCGTAGATCTCTTCACCGAATCCAATCGCAGCGTTTGTCTCAATCAGATCAGATTCATCATGAACGGTTATGAACGCAGTTAAAACATGTGGATTGCTTGTTGAAAGAAATTCCGCCTTCGCACGACCTGTTGGCTCGGTGACGTCAAACGCATTTAATTTGCAGGACACACTAGATCTTGAATCTTGACTGTTTTGGGCATGTACAGTGAAATAGAGAGGGACGCCCGTATGCTTGAGAGTCTGAAAATAAGATTCCGGTATCAATAAAGACATGCTTCACCATTTATACACGGCTAAAACACAATAATAATGAGCGGTACTCTAGGAAAATCAATGTACTCGTTAGCATAAAACGTGGGAAAATATTCCAAGGTAAGAATCCGTGCGGGTACTGCTTTATGGAGGTTTCTTGAAAACTTCTTTGACGAACTTGCGAAAAGTACAGAGTCAAACAAGACCGCACGGATGCGCTAGATTTATTTGGAGCTACACTGTAAGCAACTAAGCCATTCCACGAGAAAACCAACATTATGGACTCTGCATTATTTATCGACCCAGATCAGTCTGCACAATCCCCGCAGGCTAATCTGGGCCGACTCATTCCGTCTCAGGGGGGTAGAGATATAGAGTAATGATTCCTGAAACAGAAAATCCACAAGATGCGAAAAGTGTCTGTCCGGGTTAGCCTGCGCGGCATGCTTAGGTTGATATGGTCGATACTTTGCGCAGAGTCCACACTGTTGGTTTTCTCGGAGAACGGCTCCAATGCTTTACGGTTGATTTTCGCAGAGCGCACATGGTTAAGAAACCGAGGCCTGTTCGAGAGAAATACTAACTCATCTGCGCGTTCTGCTCCAAAGCTCTAGATAATGTGATTTTTGCATGTTCTAAAATCCTTCTTTGATTCTCTAACCCTATGTTGTGGGTATTCAAAAGAATCGTCTCAGTGAGAAGATTATTTTGAGTAGGCCCTACTCACAACATAGGGTTCGCTTTAATGATAAGAGAGAAATTTTGGGAAAAAGAGCTGAATACTCCTCATTATCTGGACCTCTGCCATAAGTCATTTCATATGCATTGTTCGCTAATGCCCTATGAATGACTGTCATGGTGCATGACCTAGTTATGAGTGATCAACTGGTTTGACCTTGATATTCTAGGATAATCCCAATTTAATTTGCATGTAATTCAATTAACCACATATATCAAAAGGATAAATGACTTACCTTTGATAACCTTGTTAATGCACCTCCAAGCTGAAATTCATTCAGCGTGTCAAAACCACCGAGGTATGTACCAACATCGAGAAAGAACTTTACTTGACTTTTGTCATCTTGGGCCGCAACCATGAGTTCAAATTCCGGCTCTGTGTAGTCGTATCCAGGCAGCTGTCTGACTTTACATCCTTCCACAGAACTAACACTTCGTTTCTGTAACATAGAAACAGTACCCGGTAACTATTCAATGAAATGTTGATTTAAACATGAAGTGTATAAAATGATCAGATGTTAACCTTAAAAATAAGGACTTTGTTATTTAACCATTTCCCATCAACACCAAATCTGCAGCTTACAACTGTTGCACACATGTTTGAAAAAACATGAGAAAATCTTTATAAATGAAAGAAGGATAATTAAGTTAGATTTCCGCTTTCAAATCTAATTTAAAATTGATTCAATAATTCGAGACGTAAGATAAACTTTGCCCGGATGGTGGACTACTTTCGATGCATGTGAATGAGATGAATTGTGAGACCAATTTAGTAAGAATCGAAATTGTCTTATTTGTCTAACAATCAACTTACGAAGAGTCCGACATTTCCTATTGACATTAAACTATATTTACACATAAAGATCAAGGAACAGAGATTTAAATAAGGCTCGAATTCATGTTTTACAGCACTTTTGTGGCCGACAAACACTAGGTTGCATGTACTGAAAAGAAGGGTCTCCGAGAGACAATTATTTGAGTACCTACAACATAGGGTTTGAATGAATAATTATAGAGATATTTTGGATCAAGGACTACTTTGTTCAAACTTATTTAGGTCCCTGTGGGAATGATTTAAACATGATGTTGCCATCCGAATATACCTGTTTTCCAGCTGACAAAGAGTTGAACTGAGGAGGCGAGGCGTCCGGTTCTTTTTTGAAATTGTTTATGATGTTTTTACTGATTCTCGAAGCTTTCGATCTCCAAAGTGTAGCCCTAAATAGGGTTAATTTGAATGAACAGCAAAATGGTATTTTGATCTTTAATGTCACTAGACCGTCGAGTGTCAGACGTAATGGTACCATGACCAAATCCATCTTGAGGCTGTTTTGAATAAAGTAAAATAGAACAAATCACAATGTATAGATTTTCTAGACAAATTGAAAATATGACTATAGCAAATAAATAATTATCATAAATGAAATTCGTGCTATAGGTGTATACAGAAATTGAAAACTTATCCCATCCAATATGTTTCAACTGTATTTATGGAAGGAGCATAGCGAGTTGAGGTATTAATGCATCTGTGTAAAATGAAGACTCTGACAAGCCTGTGTATTCGTACATCCTCATCTGATTCTTCACCGTCCGTCTATATGTTGTATGGACCTACATGCATATAATGACAGTGTACCCCAATAACTTTATGTCAATATAACTTTAGATGATGTCAAAGTGATTTCATGAAGACCCCAAAAAGCCAGACGTGGCTCATACACACCTATACACAGTATCGCTTACTAACGCACACTCGATTGAATGGAGTTGAGTTTAACACGGTTTGAAACATTATTACAATTATAGTCATGGTGACCAGTTTTGCTTCCAATATGTTTCTAACTTTCTCTCATCCGAACTCAACTCAACATCTACCCAAGTAACTGACTAACTTTCCGTATATCCTTTTTATTTCCTTGTGTAAGACGAATGTCCGAACTAACTTACCCAACATCTATTGGAAACCTTGAAAAGTCGAGTTCGGCGTACGTTGGGAATCTGATGTCCATGATGTAACCTGTAAGTCGTATTTCCGCATACAAAATAAAACCAAACGATGCTGAACCCCATACACTCAGCCCGGCATAAGGTATAATACCTACGTCAGCGACCATGCTCATAACACCAACACCGACACCAATTTCCATACCAAGATAAAAGTCTACACCAAACTCTACAAAGAAAATAGAAATCTCAATATTTCACATAACACTGCTTGCGAAGGACATTGTATTGGAAACAATTGCGAATATGGTCACATCTGATGAAATTGTTCCTCGTGACGTTACCGTGATTTAAACCCCTTAAAGGTGCATGGACGTGATGATAATAGGGCTTGGACGCATATTCGTGGGTCAGGATATACACTCTCGTAGGATTGTTTGTTACTATAAAAGGGATGTCAACGGCTAACCTGTTGTTCGTGTAATCGTTTCGTTATACGATTAAGCGGTTTGTAATTCGAGTAACTGGGTACTCGGGAAAGTTAGTTATTTCATATTTTTCAATAATTCTTCAGGCGTTTGTAATTCATTTTTATAGGCTAAAGGGTCCAGAATTGGTTCAATAAACCATTCTACTCTGCTATACTGGATAGACGTGCCTTATTATTTACTGTAACAGCTGAAACAATACCATAAATCACCTGGCAGGTAATAACTAAATTTTTCCAGTAGTGCAAAAACCAAGAGTTTCTTAATCAATATTCCTTATGTATGTTCATATGTCTAGTTCTTACATTACGATTATTTGTCCCTGTAGTAAACATACGATTTCCATTGTAAATCAAGGACCTGTGCTGTACCATACACCTCGATGTCTATCAATTACAACGTGTAAGGTCATTGTAACGATCCAACAAATCAAAATGCGGCTAGTACTAAGCGACGGCAATGAATTATTTAAATATCGATCAATAGCTTTAACAATATTTCTCCATTACTTATGCAATATCTGATATAATCAATCAGTACTTAACATTTAACAATGAAACTTGACGTTCTAGATTTGACAACAACTATCTTATCATAATTATAAATAACGTGCATATCGATACCAATAACCTACATGATTATGATAATATTAAGGTGGAATTATGAGCGGCGATGTTGGATTTAATATCTCTTCGGTATTTATCGTAGATCCTTTTGAATATGCGTTACTTTAGTTAGTCACAGTACATGTAGGTACCTTGTTTTTCAACACACAGTTTATGTTCATGTATTACATATAAAGATGATACTTTATGTATTCTTGTTTACTGTTTATGCATCTGTTTCACAAATGTTGTTTTCCTGTTTTGATGTCGTGTTTTTGTCTCTTTTTTGGTGGGGGTGGGGGTGTTGAGTCTTTGAGGGAGAGGGGCAATTGTTTAATCATTGTTAATCAATGTAATATATTGATATGAGTTCAACACCGTTTTCAATTGTTCTGTCATATCACGGCGGCCAGTTCACCTACACATGTATTTTCTAGCTTTCTAACACCAGTACTCCACACTTTTTGTCAAACGTCGGAAAGAATCTTCTTGGCCGAGCTGGGGCTCGCACTAACAACCCCTGGATTGACACCCCGGGTCGCTATCAACAGAGATCCCGAGGCTAGGCTTATATTGATGTACAGAACAAAAATAATTATTGTTCTGCAATTCTTCAATGAGTGGGACATAACCTACACACTATCATATACCAAAACTGAACACCTCACACGAAACGTCTTAATGCTTTACGACAATAAAACCATTACTGATCTCAACACTTTACCATATTTTTAAAGAATATTCCTTGACTACATCAGCCTTGATTTAAATAAGACATGAATATTGATAAGGCTTATTTTAAGAAGAGAGAGAGAAGTATCTTGTTCATTTTCGCTTGATTGATACAGCTAAGGTACCGGTTAATGTCCATTGTAATTTATTGGTTAGCTATCGCGTCTCTACCCTGTATTCTTTTAAAAAGAGTGCGCACTGTAAAATAGGTCACACATTCTTATTGAATACACACAATAGGCAAATGTTATGTGTGAATAACGCAGGTACTGTTGAAAACATGTCTCTTGAAACACACATATTTATGGTTTTGATTCAGTAGATAATTTTCTATGTTAAACGAAATTCGGTTACTTCCATGAGATGGCCGAAGACATCCGAGTCACATACATATCACAAGTGACGTCACGTCGTTCTTTGGCTACAGTACGTTCAAAAGTTATGTGCTGCCGTCGAATTGCGTTCGTATTTCACTAACAAATCCACTCTTGACACAATTTTTGGAAAGACGGTATAGCAAAGTTTTGCAAAGCTCATACACATTACCTACTGACGGGAAACATCACCGGCTTCGCCGTCGATTTGTTTTCCCGTATTAATGGTTTATTTTTCTTATTATGTTGTAAGCAGTACGTGTTGAGGCGAAACAATTAATTAACCCTTATCATTTGTAGTAACCCTTCACACACCTATTTTCAATGTTTTCTTAGTAACGTTGCGGTTCTTTCAACATCTTTGATTTTTTTCTTAATATTTGGGATTTCTTGTGAACCGGACTTTCAGTACTTTGATGTGTATAGGTTTGAAACGAGGCGTAGCTTCTCATTAAACATGTATAAATGAAGATAAAGTGAAACATAACTTACGGAAGGTAATCACAAAGGGACCAAGTGGAATTCTAAATGGCGGCACACAAGTGTACAAGTTATTTGTCTGTCTTGCAAAATCGAATTTCCCTCGTAGCTTTATATCAAATGAGTCAAACGCATTTTTAATAGTCCCAGACGTGATGACGGATATTGTGTCAGCGTACTGTAAAGTTATTAATAACAAACATTTAACTATTTCCCACATAAAACAAAACGAAGACAGACGACTGAAACATCAAGGCAAAAACAGGAAAAATCTCTGAGAATGAAAAGATGATTGTCAAATAGATATGAACATATTGTGGCATAATGAGAAATCGATAATTATGATCAATTTCTTTTTCACCACAACGTTTTTAAAATAAGAGGCATCATAAAGAGTCTATACGTGGTAAATTATTTACCAAGAATCCCTTCCCATTAAAGAATAGGCAAGATTCACATGAACAAATAAGGTTGTCAATTTATATTTGTATTTTTTTCTTTTTTGCTCCCTTCATTTGAAGCTAGATATTCAGGACTTCCTATGACCCGCTTCGGTGGCGTAACTATTAGACATGGCGTCTGCCTTGCACAGTTTTATCAAATATCAATAAGTGTTTGTACTGGATGCTCTCGTAGTCACTCAAGAATTATGGGAATAGCGTTACGAACGATGCACCATTGTCAGCTCAGCGGGAAATATATAAGTACATATTCGAATTTAACCTAGATTTAACCTAGATATAATTCAGACAAGCATTCTGACAAAATTTCAAGCTGCTGAAGCAAACAATGCAGCATCCAAAGTGTTAACAAGGTTTCCCTTCAAGTTGGCCTAGTTACCTATTTGTTGACCCTACATGACCCATATTCGAACTTGGCTTTGATATCAGTTAGATAAACATTCTGTTTATATGTCAAGCTGCTGTAGCATAAAAATGCGTCTTCTACAGTTTTCAAGATGTTCGTTCAATTTGGCCTAGTGACCTAGTTTCTGACCCAATATGACCCATATTCGAACTTGTCCTAGATATCATTCAGCTCAACATTCTGATCAGAAATGCGGCTACTACAGTGTTAACAAGATTTCACTTCAATTTGGCACAGTGACCTAGTTTCTGACCCAATATGACCCATATGCGGACATGACCTAGGTATTTTACGATTTTCGTTCAATTTGACCTAGTGACCTTCTTTTTGATCCGACATGATCCATGTTTGAACTAGACTTAAATATCATCAATACAAACATTATGATAAAGTTTCAAACATGCTCAAGTTGAAAATTCAAACTTTACCTAGATATTTTTAAGACAAACATTTTGACAAAATTTCGAGCTGCTGAAGCAAAAATTGCGCCCTCTGGAGTGTTAACAAGATTTTCCTTCAATTTGACCTAGTTTTGACCCGACATGAGCCATGTTCAAACTTGGCTGACATATTATCAAGACAAACATTCTGATAAAGTTTCAACATGCTCAATACGAAAATGTGGCCTCTAGTGTTAACAAGATTTCCCTTAAATTTGACCTAGTGACCTAGTTTTTGACCTCATATGGCCCAGTTTCAAACTAGTCCAATATTTGATAGAGATGAATGTTCTACTAAACTGTCATAACGATCGGATGCAAAATGTAGCCTGTAGATTGTTAACAAGGGCAAATGTTAACGATGCACGGCGTATGAAGCCCCACGGACGATGGACGACGGACGGACGCCGTACAAAATGTGATCACAATAGCTCGCCTTGCACTTCGTGCACAGGTGAGCTTAAAATAATGAACATAATATCGCTAGTAGACCTTCTGTTCATAAACGTTAACTAGCTTTGTTCAAAGCAAATTTAACAATTAAAGACGTATGCGATATAAGATATGGCAGCAATCAGACCATCATGACTATGTCATCACCTATGTTTTGAGTAATAAGTCATACATAAAATCGCTGGATCCATACTATATGTTTATTACATTACATATATAATTGGACTAGAATTGGCCGTTTGGACACCGACTGAAAGATCCTTCCCACGACTGGAAATGAACAAGTCCTTTCAAACAAGTAACTAACTTGTTAAACAAGAGTACATGTTAATTGGCTCTCAGGTTAGTATTGCTTTGAAATATGAGCCGTCCCGCGAGAAAAAAATCAACATTATAGTATCTGCGTAATGTATGGACCCATATCCCGCCTGTTTAAAACTTTTCCAGTAATATTACCTTTGTTTATGTTTTTTTTTTGCCTAGATGTTTTCAAAGTCATCTGCTGCAGATTTATTTTATGAGGGAAAGAGTTAAACGTATCATATATAAAAACAAACTTAAACAGGTATAAAACCAGTGAAACATAATACAAGATATATAAATACGTGTTACTAAGCTATTTGTACTCACCAAAGCCTTAGCAAGATCAACTAAGTCCATCGTTAATTGGTGAATGACTTTGGGATCAACCCTGTTTAATTCCAGAAATGCTACCAGATTTCCAATCGTCATATTGGCTATTTGTTTTCCAAGAATGCGAACGCCTTGTTCAGTTAAGCCGCTTCCAACCACAAACGGTTGTGATCCTTTTCCCAGTGTCACGGCTGTATCACTCAGCATGTCAGCAATTAATTGTCCTAAACAAAGACGTATACCGTGATCATATTTATTATGTATTGTAGATTAAAACAAAGAGATTATGGAAGATACCGATTAGATACATGTAGTTGCTGTTGATTTAGACGGTATTTAGGGTATGCATGGAAGATCGTTTGAGCAAAAGAAAGAGCCGTTCCAGGTAATGGTCCGTAATAAACGATATATTTGAACTTTCCAAGTAATCGTATAATTATTTTGACAGTGACAACACGCACACAGGGAATTTTCTTTTAAAGTGTTTTCTTTTCATTCAATTCAATTCACAACTTTGGTCGCTGAGTTATTAGAAAGGGAAAATGCCAACAACTTTAAAAATATTCTTGTCCAAAAGTACTTGCATTATTAGAAATAATTAAGTATTAAATGTTCAAATTATTTCGATCCGTTGAAAACATGGCCACCAGGGGACAGGGCTTGCTTGCCATATATGTATAGAGTAAAAAATGTGAGAATCTTCTTGTCCAAAAGTATATTCCCAATTTGAAAGTAATGTGAAATGAATATTCCTTTAATGACCCTTTACTAAGACTGTTGCAATTATTTCGATGATATGATCCGATAAACAATTTGGCTTCTCTCTTTCGTCTTAAATAGCACATTCTCAGGTGAGCGAACCAATGTCGCCAGGCCCTCTTGTATTTGAGTTTGAGTCCATATGGTTAGGGGAACGCGTCATGAATAAGCAGTATATTCAAATGTTCTACAAAACGATTGTTTTACCTCCGACAACTTCAACGTCCCATCCGGAGTTCTCTTTTGTATATAACATTGTCATAGGGTTTCCTTTACCCATCGATTTCATCAGACTGGAAGCCTTTGTTTGGGAATCTGAATCTTCAACAGACACACTTTGTAATGATTCCTCTCTGAGCTGTACCTGATCAAGAAAATAAACACAATGTATTGTATGCCACTTACATTCAAGGTGACCAAACGCTTTCCCACATACAACAAATATGCTGCATGCGAGTGCCTCTGTATATTTAGTCCAAGAGGCAGAGATAATGGACAGTAAACACAACATATTGTTCACTTGAGGGATGCCTGAATATTTTACCCATGCTTCAATGAAAACTGTCATAAAATCGTTAGTGTGATGTATTGTCAATTTTATTTTCCCAAAAAGAGTTATCTGTTGCGAGTTTCAACATACACTCATGATTTTCTGCTTCCTAATAGTAGAGATAATTTTACACCAGAAGATGATCTAAAACTATACAATTTTCTAGGTCAATCTACCAAATGGTTTAAAAAATAAGCATCGGTCTGATAATTCCAAACAAATATAGCCCAGATAAAAAGCCTTACACTCCTCATTAGGGCTTTAATTATATTTTAAAACAATTGTTCAACGTATATACTCTTCGACTGCCGAATTAATGTTGAAAATTTTACTATTCCGTTTTTCGTCCAATAAGAAATTAGGTAAAATGTAATGCCTATGTTGCAAAGAATTCATATTTCAGGAGAGAAAGAAAGCTCGTTACGAGCTGTCTCACATGAAGTTGCATTGTTCACAAAAGTTATTTATTGCCTTTGGCAGCAAAACAATTAAGTGATTTTTTTAGGGAAATCAAAGATGAAAATATTCACGATCACGGATCGGAAGAATCGGCCTAGTGATACGACGCTTTTGAGTACGCTTTTTTGGTTAATGGGCACTGATAGTGCCAATTACATGTGATATTATCTAAATAATCATTGACTTTGAAATAGCATAAGGTATTTCGGCTCAGGTGTCGGTCAAACAGGACATTCAACAACAACAAGCAAAGAATACAAACACAATTTTGTGCCATGATCGTGTTCCGAATCAACCTTCCTTTTCTACCATTTGCGTAAAAGGTCTAATGTGTCGTCCGTGCTTATGATACTATACTAAAATGTAATTACCTCTTTAAGTTTCAATTCATCCAGAACCGCATTTATCTCATCGCTGGAAGCTTGACGGCTGTAAAGTGATTTCAGAGTGGCTAGGAGACCGGACATTGTATTTACTCTATAAAGATAAGAAATGTAATTTTGTGTACAGTAGTAACATTTAGATCTTTGTTAAATCTAGCATTTAACCTTGATTTTTCAAGCGAACAAATAATTAATAACTGCTTAGGGTCAGTCAATTTACAACAGATTGGAAATAGATATAAACATGGAGGTTCAGTAATACTTGGACACACCTGCATACGTGGCGAGCATACATTATTAGACAAACCTGCATACGTGGACACGCATACAGTCTTGGACACACCTGTATAGGTGGACACGCATACAGTCTTGGACACACCTACATAGGTGGACACACATACCTTCTTGGACACACCTGCATAGGTGGACACGCATACATTATTGGACATACCTGCATCCTTGGACACGCATACAGTCTTGGACACACCTGTATAGGTGGACACGCATAAGTCTTGGACATACCTGCATAGGTAGACACGCATACAGTCTTGGACACACCTGCATATGTGGACACGCATACAGTCTTGGACACACCTGCATAGGTGGACACGCATACATTCTTGGACACACCTGCGTCCTTGGACACACATAATTCTTTGACACACCTGCATATGTGGACACGCATACACTATTGGACACACCTGTATAGGTGGACACGTATACAGTCTCGGACACACCTGTATAGGTTGACACGCATACAGTATTGGACACACCTGCATAGGTTGAGACGCATACAGTCTTGGACACACCTGCATACATGGACACGCATAAGTCTTGTTCACACCTTCATAGGTGGACACGCATACAGTCTTGGACCCACCTGTATAGGTGGACACGCATACAGTCTTGGACACACCTGCATACGTGACACGCATAACTCTCGGACACACCTGCATAGGTGGACACGCATACAGACTTGGAAGCATATACATAGATAAAAATACACACTATGATTTTCATATATACTTGGACACACATGTGTACGTAGACACGCATACATTCTTGGACATTAATACACACTTTGATATTCATATATACTTGGGCACCTATATTTACTCTGAAGTTTATTTACGGTTAGGACACTGATACCAACTAGGACACACAAACATACTTGGATATTAATACATAGTTGATCACTCATACATTCTTGGTAGTTCACATATATGTGTACATATATACACACATTCACACAGACATGTGCATACATATATAATTGGACACTCATATAAACTTGAATATTCATACGTACATTCACACTCACATAACCTTTGATATTCATATAAGTTGGACATTCATAATTAATTGGATATTCATATATACGTTGACACTCATATATTCTTTGACATCAATAAATACTAGGACAACATGCTAGGACACTCAGAGATAATTCGAAATTTGAACAAGCATATAATAAACGAACCTTTAAGAAAATCATCAGATAATCTCATTGCAATTATTAAAACAAACTTCGTATAAATATTCCATTTCTATGATGATGTAATTAAGACGTAAGTGGAGAAAATATACTTAATATTTGCCATGTATTAAATCATTAAATTGTTCAAATATTTCCGACTTCACAAGAAATTATATGACGCTAACTTTGTCGACAACATTAAAACCAACCTGCAGGAATTTTGCCAACACCGATAATCTAGATAAAAATCTTCAAAATGTTACGTACACAATTTCATCATACGTAAAACATCTTACATATCATATTAGCAAGGCAATTGGACACGTCTGAAACCAAACCGTCGGTTATGTGACTTATTCTTGGGGTTTTATTTGGAGATGTTACGCCGTTATTAACATTATTTCAGTTACATCACGTCGACAAATGACTTATTCTTCATCATCCCTTGGTAGAAAAAACTGTCCTAGGCTTGGAATTGTGCCATTACAGCCGTGACAGGGCATCGAACAAGGACCGCCCGGTTCTAAATCCCCGACTCTTACCACTTGGTCATAGCAGATTCCGAATTATTTTTTATATCAAGTCTATATATGTTGCTCATTGTTCTTGTATTAACCAATTCCAAAGTGCAATAACTATGCTGCAACTATACTTGAAAATATAAGGTAAAAAGGTCGAAAATCTCTCTAAATATATTTGAAGTTATTGAAAGAAAATGAAAACATTTTGGCAAAAGGAGAAACTGCCTTCTGCTGCATTTGGAAACGAGATTTGATGTGCAACCTTTCTCCCGCGGATGATTACTAAAGCTAAACCACTTACTCATCTACTGATCTGCGTTTACGTCTCTTAAGTGTTGTACAGTTGGTTTTATACAATGGAAAACTTGACAGTACTGGCAAAGAATCACAGGAACGCGTTCCATTTGTAGTTTGACAAATTTCAAAGCTGACGTTGACATAGAAGGACATTCCCGATTTCCAAACCGAGTAAATGAATGACAGGTCATCGTCGAGTTCTTGTTTGTTGTCCATATCTGTAGAACAAATATCAACACAAATGTAGGAAAGAACTTTCTAATACAGAGGTAAATGAAAAAAACAAATTTCTAGCTAGCTAATGAAGATGTTGACAGCAATGCATTCTTCATTCTGATCAGGGATCATCGGCTTCAGTGTGCAATGTCTTCCGTCAAGGATGCGACAAGCTGCGCGTAAATCCTCGCATGTCCAGACCAAAATATCTAAATATTTGATAGATCATTTTATGTTGCTGGGATATCATGGTGAAACAGTAGGGATGTGTATTTATGTCAATGAAACGTGTTTTGAAAAAGGCAAAACAACAACAACAACAACAATCCCCAAGAAGGATGACAAAAGACTATAACGAGGGCTTGGCGTGACATGGTTGTAACTAAAATTGGTATTTTTTTTAACAAGGTTAAACACCTCGCCATAAAGTCTTTATAAGCATTATATCATTTTTCTTGGTAAAGAATGGAAATTTAGGTGCCTTGCTCGTTCTGAGCAATGGCACCTAAGTTTGTATTGTTTACAAAGGGGTCAAACTTGCCCAATAAACCAGGGTTTTCAAAATAGGTTTTAAGTTACATCCGTTTCACACCAAGCCCTCGATAACACAACATTTACCAGCCATTCATAATGATAAGATGTTTATACATACTTGGATGCCGCGTTTAAATTTGGACAAACGCTAATGCTGGTACAGGGGCGTAGCTTTGCAATAATCAATATATAGGCCGTCTCGTGAGAAAATCAACATTATGGACTCTGCGTAAAGTATCGACCCGGATCAGCCTAAGCATGCCACACAGGCCTACCCGGATAGACACTTTTCGCCTCCTGTGGATTTTCTGTTTCAGGAATAACTACTCTATATATCTATCCCTCTAAAATGGAATGTGTCGGCCGGATCAGTCTGCGCTGAAAGCGCAGGCTGATCTGGTCGATACATTACGCAAATGTATATCGCCGCAGCTGCATTTTGGGTCATTTTGAGAAAAAATGTGTAGGCACGTGCCTACAGTGCCTAAAGGGAGCTACGCCCCTGTCTTATACTATATAAAAAATCACGAGTCACGCAACAGGATAAACGACATTCTGATATTTAAAATGAATGCCTAACTCAGATATTTGGCATAATTTTAATGTGACTTAAATGCTTGATGAACCGGCAAATAATGATAAAACAGGTCTGAAATCATCTTCGCAAGCCATGTTCATTACATTACAATACTTATGGGAAGTAGCCTTGGCTAGCGAAGATGGTCTGAAATAAACCTTATGGGAAAATGTTCACTTTGTCATTTCTGAACAAAGAAGGTTCTTCCGGATCAGCCTATACACTTGCAACGTCTAATCATACTCTACACTAGTTTATAGATGCTTATGAAACTTATGGAAATCTTTCTCACTGTGTGAATTCACAAGCAGATTTGATTTTACATTGTGCACAAATGTTAATTTCTACATTGGACCATGGTCAAGCTTTTATAAGGATTACCCCTAATGCAAAGCTTTGCTGAAAAAGAATTGCTTGGTCTAAGTGATGCATATTGTCGCTTTTCTAAAGTATGGCTACCATTACAAACCTCGAAGAGACGATAAAGTGCTGTTCCATCGCATATCGTCGACAGTATAAATGTATCTATCAGGGCATGTCTCTACACGGAAATATACCACCCGTATTGTATCCTCGTCAATGTCAACGTTACACGTAATTCCCTGTAGGTCTGCGTCCATGGCACACTGATGAGAAGTGTTTGCGAGGTGCTCGTCAGCTGTAATGTTTTAAGAAAGAATCTCAGCGGTTTACTGAATTTCTTTGAGATAATGATGATTGCAAGCACAGATGGCGATACGGCGGATTCCTCTTGATCGCAAATATCTTTTGTCAATGTTATGCTAACAGAATTATGCAAGCTTAACGTTTAACCTTTTCCCCCAATCCAGAAAAAATGCAGCAGAGGACTTAAAAACATTTCGTAAAACGTATCGAGACTCTCTTTAGACGAAAGAAGATTTTTTAAAGAATAAAATTGAAATCATTGTGGCAAAAGGAAAAATGATCATTATGAGCAATATCTGTTTTTGCCAAAATGTTTTTAAAGAAAGTCTGCTGCAGAGACTTCAGACAAGACTTTCTATACCTAAGTTGTAAAATATATTAAACTGGTTCGTCGTTGATTTTCATGTTGTTCTGCTCATGTCAACAGCTAGTGTGCTAACAAACAGTATGTTTTAATATCTTTATTGTTTTGCAATCGAGTGTAATAGGGCTATTTATGAAATGGAAGTAGCAACTTATTTGAGTACTTGATTGGAACAGTAGTGCACAAATGCATGTTTTATTTTAAAGTGGTGGTTCATAGCCCTTTCACAGTATTTCGGTCATATCACGACGGTTCCTGTGTATATTATCAGTGCCGCTAGTAAGCTTATCATAAGGCCAGTGCAACATTCTCCGCAACCCAGTTTACCAAATAGAGAAGTCACTTCTACTACGTTTAACTTTTTGGGTATGACCCGCTAGGGGATATAAAACCCCGATATCCCGGTATCGAGGTGGACGCTCTAGCCACTACAACACCAATGTTTAAAGAAAAATGTGTTCGTACATTGACAGAGTGAACTAACCACCACAACACCAATGTTTGAAGTAAAAATGTTTTCGTACATTGACAGAGTGAACTAACCACTACAATACCAATGTTTAAAGTACAAATGTGTTCGTACATTAACAGAGTGAACTAACCACTATAACACCAATGTTTAAAGTACAAATGTGTTCGTACATTGACAGAGTGAACTAACCACTACAATACCAATGTTTAAAGTACAAATGTGTTCGTACATTGACAGAGTCAACTAACCACTTCACCACCAATGTTTAAAGTACAAATCTATTCGTACATTGTTATAGTGCACTAACCATTACAATACCAATGTTTAAAGTACAAATGTGTTCGTACATTAACAGAGTGAACTAACCACTATAATACCAATGTTTAAAGTACAAATGTGTTCGTACATTGACAGAGTCAACTAACCACTTCACCACCAATGTTTAAAGTACAAATCTATTCGTACATTGATATAGTGCACTAACCATTACAATACCAATGTTTAAAGTACAAATGTGTTCGTACATTGACAGAGTGAACTAACCACTACACCACCAATGTTTATTATACAAATGCGATCGTACATTGACAGAGCGAAACCTTTCTAGAGGAGCATTATAAGAAAGCACTGAAATAGAGTTAGACTAAACGAAGTGTTGTTTAATTATTTATTTTCCAAATAATATTGGAGGGTACTTATCTAAATGTTTATATGAATTGTTTTTATTTTCATAAGAAGTGCCCATTAGAAAGGGTATACAGTTTTTATACAGTTTTAACATTTCATCATTTTTATATACTTACTGTTTTCAGAACTCCGGCAATATATCCGTGGTATTTCAAGACCAGTTATCAGTTGTGTATCTATGTGACAGGTTCCATTTCTTTCAAAACATGCTTTAAATCCAACATTCAATACATAGACGTCTGTGGCTGGCTTTAGGATATTGTAACTGAAAGCAAGTATTTTCCTCTTTAACTCTGTCAGCGCCGAGTTTCATAAGGTAACTTATTCCATGTTCTAAATCGGGCGACTCCATTGTTCATGTAGTCTTTTGGACTAACTTCATAACTAAAATACAAACTATGCTCCTTTCATGTGAGACAGCTCCTTATGAGCTGTATCACATGAGAATATGAATTTGTTGTATAAACCTCAAAATTGCCATTGCCGAAATATTTATATCTAGTTATAACAAAATCTAAATAATTTGTAATTTTTTATCTCGCATGTGGATTATTCATACGAGTAATTTCAGATGAAACATTGTAGACCAAGGTCAGCCCTGCGTCCAAAAGTCTCTGAAACTGGAACATGTTTTGATAACACACAGTTATAAAGGTAGTCATTCGTGAAATCTCGTTCATTTCATCGAAACGAATTCGTGTTTCACTTCACGTTTAATGATGACATTTATTTTAGGATCGCCATTACGTTGTGTTTTTAAAAACCAGTCACCATTGAATAATTTTTTTCAAAATTACACAATGAACGTAAAGAACGGTTCCCTGTTTTGTTACGATGTGTTATAAGATATGTACTGTTTATTCTCGCATACAGAACATTTTCTAAACTTCAACCTCTTAAATTTAATGTCACTCATGTGGACTTATTTTGTAAATGTAAATGTGTACAATGGGCCAGAGACTCAACAGTTTTCAGTTATATCACGGCTTTTCCTGGGGGAAGTTACCAGTCCTACAATTCAATTAAGTCTTACAACAGCGTGTCAGTTGAAATGCTTACACCGCAATCTTGAACACCAATGAGGATAAGCCATTACTACCATTTTTGAATACATTGGTATCATCCCGCACCGATGTAGACGCTCTAACACTACAACACTGAGGCGGTCTCTTCCACTTCACCATGAATGCGTGCGAAACTATTTAAGTCCCACTCAAACAGTAGAATGTATTAAGAAATGGACGTACCTCAATTCGAACACTTTGGCGAGTACTATTGTTTTATTCTCTCCTGTAATATGTAACAATACAGTAGCATTGTTAATATCAAACAATACGAGTCTGACCAGTTTAAAATGTTGCAACTTGCCATTCGCAAACAATATTGATCCGGATCAGCCTGCACAGTCTTGATCTGGTTCTACAATGTTCGCATATTACTTACAAAGGCCTTTTCGAAGCTCCTATTGAGTTGTAAACATTTTTATTACAATAAACAGATGAACGGGCGGATTAGCCTATCCTAAACACTTTTTCAACTTGTTCCTTCTTTTTTGCATGGATAGGCTATTGTAAGAAAGTGACATGCATACCTTTGATTCATGGAAAGATAACAGGATAAGCTGTACCTTAATGTGTCCCAACTGTGTATATATTTGGCAATATCTTGAAACTTAGATTCAATGTTTTCAACGTGAGGAATAGGATAGATAGAAATTCAAATAATTGTTTGTGTTGTAATTCCAATTAATTATTTCTATGTTTGTACGGTGGCACTGAGGTGACATCCGCAACACTTTATTTAGATTGTGGCCACAACTTAGTAACTTGTGGTCACAACTTAGTTTAGCCAATCAAAACAGCCGTTTCATCTTTGCTGCTTTATGGTAATAAACTGATGTAAGTCTATGTGTATATGTACAAGTATACTAACTTGTTTGTGTACTTGTACGAGTATACTAACTGGTATATGTATGTTATAAATATACACACACCAGTTAGTATACTCGTACATACACACACACCAGTTAGTATACTTGTACATATACACATAGACTTACATCAGTTAGTATACTCGTATATATACGCACAACAGTTAGTATATTCGTACATATACGCACATGAGTTAGTATATTCGTACATACACACATACCAGTAAGTATACTCGTACAGACACACACACACCAGTTAATATACTATGACTTACACCAGTTAGTATACTCGTACATATACGTTAGCATTTTTACAATTGACGACATTTTGTAAGTGACGTTCTTTCACATCACTCAATAACTTTTGTAATTAGAACAACATAACAACACACAACATGCTATTTTTCGTTGTCTGCTGTCTGCGTATATTTGAAATATGGCACTTTCATGTAGAATTACGGTGTGGCCCGCCTATGACTCAACTCTTTTCTATGCAACAATTTACAACTAAACTTATGATAACATTAACATTTACAAGTCGCCATAAAGTAGAGCGACAACAACTATACAAATGGTAATACATTTCATCATTGTGTATCAACTAATATAAAGTTACCAATTACTTTTGGATCACCCCTCGTATAATGAACGACGTGTTACTTTAACAGATCGTTCAGTTAACGGCTAGAACCCCCCACCCCCACCACATTATGACATCTTTGTATCGACGTATCAGTATCGGCTTAAAGTTAATATATAAAAGTTGTAAAGTAACGTCATTTACCCCATTTGTAATCAGACAGTGCATTCTCCATTTGATTGTTAACATTTTCAAGTCCAGCTAGAATCTTATTCTGACACAGATCCAGTTCTACAACCACCTTGACTGATAAATCGATCTGTGGTACGTCTATACAACATGACATGGCCTTACAGTTAGACGATATATGGCATACAACGGAATCTGGAAGGCTGAAATCCGGTATGTGACTCGTGTTGCATTCTAGAAAGATGAAATAAAACAAAAACTAACCGTATGCATACATACCAATGAGTTGATAATGATATCGACCTGAACAAGTTTTTTCATAGTTGCTATGTAATAAGAGTGAGATATATATATAGTAAATACTCCGGAAACTAGTTTTCTACACACACTTTCCGGAAGAAAGGAAACCATTAAGTTACAACTTAAATTCTTCAAAGTTCTGTGCTGCTGGGCCAACCTGTTCCGAAATTCCCTCTCTGGTGGGTTCCCAGATCGTGCATGACGGACATTTTTTGCATATGAATGCGTCTGTCGATTTGGGTTTGTATCGCCATTGTGACTCGCCGATTTGTGTTGTTATTGACCCTATGTATAGTGAAGACTCGCCGATTTGGGTTGCTATCGCCCCTGTGAATAGTGAAGACTCGACAATTTGGGTTGTTATTTCCCCTGGGTATAGTAAATATTCGACAATTGTGGTTGTTATCGCCCCTGTGTATAGTGAAGACTCGCAAATTTGAGTTGTTATTGCCCCTGGGTAAAGTGAAGGTTAGTCGAGTTTGATTTTTATGACCACTATGTATTGTGAAGACTCGACGATTGGGTTGTTATTGCCCCTGTGTATAGTGAAGACTCGCCAATTTGGGTTGCAATCGCCACTGTGTATAATGAAAACTCGCCGAATTGGGTTGTTATTTCCCCTGTGTATAGTGAAGGCCCGCCAAATTGGATTGTTATATCCCCTGTGTTTAGTGAATACTCGCCGAATTGGACTGTTATCGCCCATGTGTATAGTGAAAACTCGCCGATTTGGGTTTTATATAGTGAAGACTTGCCGATTTGGGTTGTTATCGCCCCTGTGCATATTGAAGACTCGTCTATTTGGGTTGTTTTTGCCCCTGTGTATAGTGAAGACTCGCCAATTGGGGTTGCTATTGCCCCTGTGTATAGTAAAGACTCGCCAATTTGGGTTACTATTGCCCCTGTGTATAGTAAAGACTCGCCAATTTGGGTTGCTATCGCCCCTGTGTATAGTAAAGACTCGCCAATTTGGGTTGCTATCGCCCCTGTGTATAGTAAAGACTCGCCAATTTGGGTTGCTATCGCCCCTGTGTATAGTGAAGACTCGCCAATTTAGATTGCTATTGCCCCTGTGTATAGTAAAGACTCGCCAATTTGGGTTGCTATCGCCCGTGTATTGTGCAGACACGCCGAATCGGGTTGTTATTGCCCCTGTGTATATTGAATACTCTCCGAATTTGGTTGATATTGCCCATGTGTATAATGAAGACTCGCATAGTCATAGTTTTACCAGTATCTCCTCTGTCCGCCTAAGTTAAACATACTTCAATGCACATTCTGATAAAATACTAGTAGCGTCACCCCATCATTTTCTACGGAAAAGTAATTTTTAATAATGTCGAAAATGAGCAACAATATATGGGCAGTTTTCTACAAACTGGCAGTTTTTATGACGAGTGTAGAAAACAACCCATTTTCACATCCATGTCACTTCTATGTAAAAGACATCTCAAATGTGTCTTAGACATATTAGCGAACAGATAAGATCCGGATCAAAGTTTGTGAATACACAGTGTGAACTCTGCCTGAACATTGGCTGAAAAAGCACACCCTCATATATTCTTGTATGTTTATGTAGTAATGAAAAGTGACGACATCTGGATCTAAAATTATAAAAGTTAAATCTGTGCTCAGAATTTGTTCTCAAGTATCTGATTGGTCAGAAGCAAATTCATTATCGAAATTAACCAATTAAGTATTATTTGGAGCAAGGAATTTACTTCTGAGCATGGAGAACGTTTTAAGTGATATATAGTTTCGGGCTTTGATCAAAATGTACAATTTCTACCAAAAGTTCTTTGAACTGTTTCATAAGAGACCGACGCAGAAATCAGACCCATAATACATAACGTATATTGCCCTGGATCAACGATGGCCGGAAACAGTCCAATGCCTGTTTTTCATAGTGTTGTTCAATTATTTTAACATTGATTGTGAACACTGATATTTCAATCAAATTAATTGTATGACAATTGAAAATTTAACATGAATAAGTTTGTTCTGGCTATACACTGTTCACTCATTAGTCACAGATGGCTTCCATATCGAGGGCTTAGCCTGAAACGGTTGTAACTAAAAACCTATTTTGAAAACCCTAGTTTAGGGGCAATTTTGACCCCTTTGTAAACAATGCAAATTTAGGTCCCATTGCTCAGAACGAGCAATGGCACCTAAATTTACATTGTTTACCAAGATAAATGATTCAACGCTTTTAAAGACTTTATGGCGAGGTGAATAACCTTGGTAAAAAAATACCCATTTTAGATACAACCCTTTCACACCAAGCCCTCGATATACTTCTGAAACTACCGTTCGGATAGCATAGCATGAATACGCAAACCAATATGTTTGTACCCTAGTTATAATAACGCTAATATTCGTTTTCCTGTAACACCACTCTTTTGTATATACAAATTACAAATTATTATAATAATCTAGGTCAGATCAAAGAAACCCGACACTGTTCTCAAAGACGATTAAACTAAGAATTAATTTATGGTTAGCGACTAGAAAAATGTAATGATCAATCTGTGTGGATTCTTAGTCTAATCTGGAGTTTTGCTAATCACTAGTCTTAAATGTTGGTTTTCCAATGAATTATTTATGATTAATTAAAAAATTCTCTTTACCGATATTCCACCCATCTATGGAGGGACTGTATGGATATAGTGTCATATCACAAGACTTTTGAAAAATAATGTCCTCCAGGTTAAGAGTTTCTAGTATATACTCCCTCCCAGCTTCACCAAGTGTAGTGGTAATGTTTCTCCCGCGTTCTATCAGCCAATCCGTCAAGGAAAAGTCAGGAAATGTCCCCCCTGTAATGAAATCCCCGGACAATATATTACATAACGTGCAAAACCTTCACGATAATCTCTATAATGTAAGCATATCATTATCAAACTTAGAGAATTGTCGTTCAAATTATTTTTCTAATATTGAAAAGAAGGACGAAGAATAGTCGTCGGTTAACCCTTTCCCTCATACGACAATTCTGCAGCAGACGACATTGAACGTATATTTGTCAAAACATAGAAAATCTCTTTAATTGAATGGATAAACTATAACTAAAAATGGTAAACATTGTGGCAAAAGGAGAAATTGCACGTTTTGTTCAATTTCTTCTTTTGTCACTATGTTTTCAAAAAGCCGTCTGCTGCAGAGGCGTCAGAAAGCGTCTATATGAGGGAAAGGGTTAAGTGTCATACACAAATAGTTAAATTGTTGAATGGCACTATATTAAAATGGGTAAAGGTAAACGAAGAAATAGAAAATGAGACCTCAGACCAATTGACAGCTAGAGTCTAAGTCAAATGTTCAGAGGTAGGTTTTCCAGATTGGAGGGTTTTTACCGATGTCTTTACATCGGTTAGAGTTTGCAAGAGACCGATGACAAACCACTGTGTAACCCCACTACGAGTGCCCAACCGGCGATCGGACCATATTCGGCAGTAACGTGAGTATTTTTTCCGTATTTCGACCGCTTGCTGGACGGGCAATTGCAGAGGCACCGATATTTACTTTTGGATGTCAGTCCGTGCATTGGCTGCAGGAGCGGACATCTACAAATTGGTGTTTCTGAAAAGTGCAGGCTCAGACCATCCTGTCCAATTGCTCAGTCTGAAAATAATCTACACAATGTGACAGAAGTTTCGAAAAAGCTTTTGTAACGGGCGTGAGAATTTTTTTTTTTTTTTTTCAATAACCCATGAAGCTTTCTGAAATGAAACTGGAAAAATCCATGGGGCCGCCATTTTGGATATGTATAAAAAGCAGACGTAAAACACAGATTGAAAATTATTGTCGGCTTTTTAATCATTTTTTTTTTAAATCGGTATTTTGGGTATGTATAAAATGAGCAGAAAAACACGGATTGAAAATGATTGTCGTCTTTTTAATTATTTTTTTTTAAATCGATATTTAAGATCATTAAAGTGCTGGAATTAACATTTGTACGAAAAGTTAAAAATAAATGGAAATCTATAAGAAATATGTTTTCCCGTTCGTCAAAAAAACGACAGCATTAGCCTTCTACGCCCGAAACAACATTTTGACTGTATCGTAGCCAAAGAAGGACGTGACGTCATTTCCGTTACACTTCATCTTGGGGTAACGTCAATGGAGCGACGTCGTTTCCCGCCAAAAAGTGGTATCAACATGAAAGACCCCAAATTCCTATACATGAGCTATTGACTTAATCATTCAAAGTATAATTATTTATCAAACATTGTGGCAAAAGGATAACTTTCTCATAAGGAGCAATTGTTCTTGTTGCGACAATCTTTTCCTAAATCGTTGCATAGGCCTCAGAAACCGTCTCTAATAGGGAAAGGGTTTAGCAGAAATGTGACCCCTTACATAATTTGTTCCAGCCATATTGACTGCTTGAAAAAGGCAGTCGCCAGGTGGCATCAGAAAAGGGCTGATCTATTTGCTTCTTTACCATAATGCAGGTGATCGATTAAGGATCATCTTGGCCCTCATGTTTTAACCTCGTTCATTATAAATGTATTCCTTGATTTTCTGAAAGTCTTTACTTTATTATTTTCTGTTCGTAATAATAGACCGCAGCAATACGAATTGCAAATATGTTTTGATAATGCAAGACACATGACATTAACATTATTATTGTCTAGTCAATTACTTATAAATCCTTTTTTATGGCCAAAGTATGCTCTTTAATTTTTTTTTATAATTATCTTGCGGTTTTTTCGTAAATAGGTAGCACCTATAGATATATTATGTGAACAGTGTGGCTGATGATCAGACTATGTGGGTGCATTTGCTTATCTTGAAGTGTAATGTTCACAAAAAAAAAAAATTGTACATTTCCCCATAAATAAACTCATTTTAAGAAGAACTGTTAAACCTTTATCAACAAAAATAAAATTGCTATTTATTTCGTTTTAATTAAGGAGTATTTTTCATATTTTGCAGACGATACTATGCAATTGAAACGAAACAAGTGTCTACATATATGTTACACAAATGTTACTGATCAGAAATGAAGCACTCTTTACCTAAGTTGCTGTCTATTGCTAGATTGCATGTCGGTATATGTTCATTCTGTAGTAGATGAAGGGTAACGTTTCTGGGTAAACATATTTTCTCTGTCGTGGAATTTGGAAGACATATCGACATCTGAACATCGACTGTAAAACCGGTCTCAAATTTTTCGACAGTGTATCTGCCAAAAAGAACAGAAAGTACATGTTTTCGTCAAAAGTCTAAAAGCCGGTGTCACATCTATCAGCAGTTTATCTGCCAAACGGATGAAAATATAGTGTTCACCATTAACAACAATGTATCTACACAAACAACATAAACTATATTTTTCTGACACGGATTACGTTTATTTGAAATCAATTCTTAATAAATGCACTGACATAATCAACATATCGAAGCGTTCAATAAAGCAGAACCGCATCGGTAGTTAAGTGGTAGATCGTTCGTATATTACCAGTACTTCGTGTCCATTTATCATGACATTTACACGTCAGTCGTAATGCTAACCCCCGAATCATGGGTATTTGATTCCCGACCGCGGAAATAGTAGTAAAGGATTTCCTTCCATGACGCACAGGATTGTGAGATTAGCACTACGACTGACTCGTTGGTGTTAGGATAAATTGTCCGGCAGTACTCGTCATTTACTGTAAAATGAAGAAAGAAAAACCTGTGGAAAATGGCATAAAACATCATACAAACAAAATTCAATAAGCTTAATACTATAAACAATATCGTTAGAGTATTTCTTATTCCATCAATAAATCATAGACTATTATTAGAATAGTCTGCAAGAAAATGTGCCGAGAATAAACGGTGCTGCATAAAAGAACCGGTACATGTAAATATAATGCTGGTTACGAGTTGAACACATATATAGTCTCATAAAGTTATCTGCATAGGATTCGCAGTTAGCGATTTGGGGTCTTAATGCATCTTCGTAAAGTTAATAATAGATGAGCTGTCGATCCGCCAATAAAACAATAAATGCTGTCAAATGTCATTAACACCCCTATTCGTAGAAGGTGTTCATTCATATTTATCACTAAACATCATCTTCTTCGAATGCTCCACATTTTGAATAAATGTAACAACAAATCCCAAGTCAATGTAGAAAAATAAACGAAAATAGATTTACTTCAGTTAAGAATCGGATGGAAGCACGTGTTAGCTAATGGAATCGCAACGGCATGCTTTTTGACAGGAACAACGCAGTATTCAAATGGTCAATGGCATGCAAGATACTTACGAAATCTTGATAGGCGAGACCGACCCTTTACCGATGGTGAGTCTATTCTCTTTACCTGAAACAATAATCGTGTTCCTTTAATTTATGTATGTTATTAGAGAAATGTTGGTCTTACATTTAGGTAATGACGTATTATGCTCGTGTTGCTCAGAAATATAAAATCATGCTATAGCTCATTTATTCTCATCAAGCAACATGCCACACACTAACTTAAATTGTTTGTTAAACTGTGTGTTATATATATTCCTAGAATTGTGTATAATTCAAAGGGAATAATGTAAGCTAGTACTACGATCCGATATGTGTTTTATGGTGCTATCAACAATTTTAAAGTTATATTACGGCTTATGTTTAGGATATTGGATTCACGATGGTTATCAAAATTGGTTTCAAAACAGATGAGGCTAAACATCTAATTAGGTTTATAGTTATTCAGTTAACCGTATGAGCAAATTTAAAGTCATTCTGTTTAGCAAAAATTCATTTGAAAGGGTACATGTTATCATTTTCATTATAAGCATTTTTTATTATTAACTTAATGCAAACTTGTCAATTTAGCTATTTGCAATTTGGACCATTCGGACTGTTTTTAAAATTCCAAATTTGGCTCTTTAAGAGGTGGTTTCGACGTAGCGAGGATTGGGTATCAATACGCTATTAAGAGCCTGATGGCTAACAACCTCGAACAATTTAATAACACTATTGTGTTGAAAGCATGAACTGAAGTAAGTGAATCAAAGCATTTGTTTATATAATCTGACAATTTATTCTGAATTGTAAAGATATATGAATTCGCCAAGGCCGTGTAATTAGTGTCGGTGAATTGGAACCAGGTTCATACCCAAGTTTCGGCGGTCATGATAACGTGCACTTAGACATGGCACATTTCGAAGCCGTATGTTGGTTTGTTTACCATGGAATCATGAATAAGTAAGCTAGCTATCACCATGATATAACTGATGTAATGTTGAAAAAGGGGTTAAATCGCAAAAAAACAAACGAATCATGTTTGTTTACATTAAAGTGTTTAATGGATATGAGACTAACTGCAAACATGTTTGCTTCAGGCTGAAGCATTGTATAAGCAAAACTCCCTGATTATAGAGAATAAAGCTGTTATTAAAAGCAACAGGTGACCAAGATGATCCCTCCTGATGTGTAAGGGAAACGTTTCAGATATGTTTGTTGTGTTGACTAGTTGTAATATCTTGTCGTGTTCTGTGCTCGTTTTGAGGCTTGGCCTTTTCCATATTAGTTAATACATACCCCATTCATATTCCACAAACCATCGTGTTATCCTATAATCTTTACCAACACTCATCTCCACGAAATACTGGCATGGGTCATACTTGAACATAAATGGTGTAGACACGTTCATCCTTGTGTCAGAAAATGGTATATCAAAACCAAACTCCAGACAACACGAAACTCCCCAGCAATTGTCTAACATTTTACACTTAAGAATCTCCTTCAATAATGGTGGGATAAAATCAGCTGGCTCATTATCACAGTCTGCAATAAAAGTAGTCAATTCTGTAGAACGAATCATGGTTTAAGGTGCATATTAACTTAAATCCATTATTTTTCAAAATACAATATAAAAATACAATGGATGACACTTAGCTAAAACCAGCTCCAACGATTTCGAGTGAAATCGCTTAGCTGATGCATTAATTTGTTATTTTCAAATAGAAAAAGTAAAATCAGCAATTATGATAAAAACACATTATTGATATCATTAGGTGGTCGTATGTTAAAAGTCTTACTTGAAAGAGTTTGCGGAAGAGTACATCTGTCTGTATTTTGAAGAATATCCTATAATGAAAAAGTAAGTATGCTAGTATCTTAGCTGTTGAAGATCATATATTATTTGTTTTATAATCTTAATCCAGAGCTCTTTAATTGTAACATATAATGTGTGGATAAGTTGACGCATAAGCAGCCGACGACTTTTGAAAACATTGTGACAAAAGGTGAAACTTATCATGTTGACCAATTTCTCCTTTTGCTCCGATGTGTTCAACTGTATTTAAATATGAATGCTTTGTATTCACAGGCATTTTTCCATATATTGACTTGAGATGTAGATGATCTATTGTGTTCGGGAAAGGGTTAATTTAACTATCATTTGTTTTGCATTAATGAACTGTTAGAAAGTGGTTTAAGTATTATACTTATTGCAAAATGAAACTTATACGTTACATGTATGCCGACTGTTTGAGCAAAGACATCGAATGCCCCCTGGGTTAACCTTCCGTGCATTGACTCCGCAAACGAAATCAGGTCACCTGCTCCTAACGATAAGAGTTAAAACAACACTTTAGACTGTCAGAATTAAGAATTATTTCACCAAGGAGTCCAGGCATCGTAAACCCATACATCTAAAACATGGTCTGGAATCAACTTTAAGGTTCAATTTATGATCAAAGCAATCTAAACGACGGACGGCAAGTTATGTGCAACATGAGTCTTTCCCCAATACTGACGACATTGAGGTTTAACTATCAGATGAATTTAACACTTTAGTGAGAATATGTGACATAACGGATCTTCGTCCAACAATGATTTCTACTCTCTATCATTTAATTGTAAGCTTAACTCTTTCAGCGCCTAATTCCCTTATGTAGCGTCTTCCATGTACATAATCGGACGACTCCATTTCTCAAGTAGCAAGAGTTTTAGAATATTTGGATAACTGAAATGCAAACAATGCTGATTTCAGGTGCGACAGAGCGTGAAAAGCTTACTCACCTAATTGTGTTGTTGCAAAACTCATCAAAATTGTCTTTGAGGCAGAAAGAGTTAACATTTTTGACATAACGATCTGTCACAAATTATATAAAAGAAAATATAATATCATGTCAGGAATTGTTAGTTATGGTCGGATAGACAAACAGTGATTAGATCATGCTGCAATATCAGTCTTTTGTTAGTAACCAAAGGGGACAACTCTGGAGCTTCCCTGCATACATGGCATTTCCTTTATGGTTAAGTCAACGGTTATGCCATTTTCAAAAGACTGCCAGATAACTTGGAGATAACTATCAATTTTGAAATACCATTCATGCGGATATTATTTCAGATCTAAGCACGGCATTTATTTTCATCTATATTGTTATGTACCTGGTAGTTTGAAATCCTCGTTGCAGACTGGAATCGGAATTCGTTGGTTGTCGACGATTGTGACTCGGAAATCAATAACTTGGCATACAAGGTCAATGCTCAAAATGAAAACGTCAACAGTCTTATCTACAGTGTATCTAAAAACAGAATTCATATGAAAGCACAAACTCTATTTGATAGGCGCTCCACGATCGTTTAACCTTAGCGTAGTCTTTACATGTGTAGAAGCCAGATGTGATTGTACTGATCAACACTGGTAACAAATTGCTTACGGTAGGTTTTCGTAGGTCGTCGGTCACCTTTTTTGATTCTTTTCAGTTTGTTTAAGTCAGAGCAAAAACCGACTTAAAAAAATTAGTAAACTGGCAACTCGTCGTGTTAAGCTGTCAAATAATATTAGAATATAAAGTTTCTTATTTGGTAATGCACCTGCTTCCAGTATATCGAAAACTTAAAGTTGCATTTCTATCCAGAGGGAGGATATTCATGTAAAAAAGTTCAAATCGAATTTTCTAAACATTAGAAGCTGAATAGATTTAGGATTAACCACAAACATAGTGCACAAGAGCACACACTCACGAATTATACTTTTCTCCAATATTTCAGGATTCTAAAAACGGGGCCGTTCACGTACATTTTTATTTCGGAACTGTATCGCATTATGTCGGTTAGAATTGTAAACACAACTATATTATACCTATTTAAAGGTTGGGTGTCATATACAAACCGTGGTGAGACAAAAATGCACATAACTGTTATAAAAACACACTCAGTTCAATGATGCATATACAAGTATGGTTATCTAGTACTTTTAAAAGTAATATAAATGCTGTTTATGGAAAAAAAAAGATGATTTGGTAAGTCACAGAAAACTAACATTATCTAATTTCCATAGTTTTCTGTGACATACCTGAAATCATCTTAAGTTACACAGTAAGTAAATGTTAATTGTTTGGTGTTAATCGCCGCTTTCAACATTGTTCATGTTGTATCATGGAGTTTCCTGGGTAAGTTTCCAGTCCTACTGGTTAATTTATCCTGACGTCAGTCGTACTCCTGTAACCCTCAGCGCCATGGAAAGCAGCCATAAATACCATTTGAAATGTGGTTTGACCCGGCCAGGGATCAAATATGTGACCTCCCGCACCCGAGGTGGACGCTCTACCACAACACTATCGAGGCGGTGAAGTAAATGTTTATCTAGTGCTAAACTAATTATGCTGTTATGCATATTAGATGATTTCCGGTATGTAACAAGAAAATAACATTCTCTTATTTCACAATGCCCCAGTCATAGTGTCACGTTTTGGCATTGCCGTTGTGCCCCGTTGCTAACACCCACGGTTTTGGAAATTTCAGCCGGTTGCCACGATGTGCCACGTACTAGCCACGTGCTAGCCACGATGTCGCCTCGTTGTAATCCCGTTGTGGCACGATTGACAGGTGACAACGAATATCAAAGTCGAGTTATGCCTCGCTGTAACCACGCTGTCGCCTCGTTATCACCACGTTGTTCCACGTTGTTCCACGTTGTTCCACGTTGTTCCACGTTGTTCCACGTTGTTCCACGTTGTTCCACGTTGTTCCACGTTGTTCCACGTTGTTCCACGTTATTCCACGTTGTTCCACGTTGTTCCACGTTATGCCTCGCTTCCGCCACGCTGCCGCCACGATGCCGCCGCCACGCCGCCGCCGCCACGCTGCCGCCACGCTGCCGCCACGCTGCCGCCACGCTGCCGCCACGCTGCCGCCACGCTGCCGCCACGCTGCCGCCACGCTGCCGCCACGCTGCCGCCACGCTGCCGCCACGCTGCCGCCACGCTGCCGCCACGCTGCCGCCACGCTGCCGCCACGCTGCCGCCACGCTGCCGCCACGCTGCCGCCACGCTGCCGCCACGCTGCCGCCACGCTGCCGCCACGCTGCCGCCACGCTGCCGCCACGCTGCCGCCACGCTGCCGCCACGCTGCCGCCACGCTGCCGCCACGCTGCCGCCACGCTGCCGCCACGCTGCCGCCACGCTGCCACAAAGCACCCACAAGGGAGCGATCTGCCCCCGTGATGATGACTGAGGCCTCGTCGATTGGATACAGGTAAACGAATGCCTATACAACACGCAAAACGTATATCACTTAAAGGCATGACACTTCAAGAGAATATTGTTCATCATACGAAGTTGGGCACATTGGCTTTCGCACAAAAGTCATTGTGACAAAAGTCATTGTGACAAAAGTCATTTTGACAAAAGTCATTGTGACAAAAGTCATTGAGACAAAAGTCATTGTGACAAAAGTCATTGTGACAAAAGTCATTGTGACAAAAGTCAATGTGACAAGCGTCATTCGTCTCTCACCACTGAGCTAACAGTCTATGTGCAAAAATGTATTGGTTTGAGAAAGCTTGAAAACACATGAGTAGGCGAACTGTCCGCCGTGATATGACTTAAATGTTGTTAAAAACGGCGTTAAGCCCCTATCCATCTATCAAATCAAACAACCTATTGAATCCTAGGATAGCAAAAAATAAAACTGCGGTAAAATGTTTACAATTTTGCGTTTAATGTGTGAGTAATTTGCATAATGAAACTGGATAATGAATCACAAATTAGTCCGAGTCAGAGCACAGAGTCAGACCATGCGGTCCTGCCATGTCACACTGCCTGCTGGCGAGGAGACGAAGTGCTTTAGGTAGAGGCGTTGCTCCACAGCCGTCCTATTGTTGACGTTGCCTCCTATCACTTGTTGCATGTCGTCCAAGTTCGCCCCCAGTCGCCAGGTACCCGATAGTTGTTGTCTTCCTCGTCAACCAGGCCATTCTGCTCATGTGCGTAGCGTACCCTCATGAGGTTGTGCAGGAAAACACAGGCCAGGACGATGGACTCGACCGTGCTCGGATTCTGCTTCAACGTGGTGAGCAGACAGCCGAAGCTGTTGGCCAGTATACCAAATGCATTCTCCACCACTCTCCTGGCTCGCGAACGTCGATATGTTTCATCAGCCAAGTTTTGAGAGCGAATGCTTCGTCAGCAATAATGTAGTAGGGGGTGTCCCTGTCATCATGTGGTAGAGGGTTTGGTTGTGGCCAACCGATGCGGTCGGTGACAATGTGGTCTCTGAGGTCACAGTCATTCCAGATTTGCGCATCTAAAGAGGAGCCAGGAGATCCGACGTTGACTCACTGTAACTATAGTCAGCGTCTACCAGAGCTATACGGACGATGGAATGGTACCCCTTGTAGTTAAAGTATATGGACTGCCCTTCTTTGGTTTTCTAATGGCAACGTGCTTCCCGTCCAGTGCGCCGACAGCATGTAGAGACTGCCACCTGGTGTTGAAGAGTTATGCTGCAGTGAGGATGCAGTGAGGATGCTGATGACTTATTCAGAGTACTCTGCTACGACGGCCTGGCTAACGTCTTTGACCATGTAGGAAATAGTGTTGTGGGCTACTCTGAATGAGTACGTTAGCGAGTGGTAGCTGTCTCCAGTGACAAAGTGACGGAGAGTGACCGCAACTTTCAGACAAGGTGGCAGTGCCTTCTGGAACTAGCTGTCCTTCTTCTTTTTTCATGGGGTCAGCCTGTCCACCAGCTCCTGGAATAGGAAGGGGTCAATTTTGAGGAAGTTCTTGAAGGCGGCTAATTCCTCCCTCCTCAGCTATTCCATGAGTTGGTGGTAATGGCCAAAATCCTCGCGTCGCCAGAGCCAGTCATTGCAGAACATGATGCGCGGGGCCCGCTTCTCTCCTGTCTCCTCTATCCTCTTCCCTCTGGAGCAGCAGCATATTTTGCAGCATGTCTTGGTCCAGGGCTAGAGCAGCATCCGTCAGTTGGAGATCTATGCTTAGGTTTAAGCAAGAACACACATTATTTGAGGTCCTAGATGGAGGGGTATATATGTGAAGTATCTGACAGGTGGCATCTGACTTCCTTGACGCGGCAGAGCGTATCATATAAAGCGTTTCACAACGTATCGAAACGTACTACAACATAGCAGAATCGTAGCACAAAGTAGCACAACGTCGTACAACGTAGAACCCCGTAGCATAACGCAGCTCATAACGTAGTGAAACGTGTTACAACGTATCATAGCGTGACCCAGCGTGACATAACGCGGCACGAGGAACGTGGTGACAACGTGGCCAAAACGTATCATAGCGCAGCACAACTTGTCAACAAACACAACAGAACGTATCAACCGACGGGACGTGCTATGTTCACGCTCTGTTACGTTTTCGCTAAATTATACTACGTTGTTGCCACATTATAGTACGTTGTGGAGAAACGGCAGCGAATTTTGAACATGTCCAAAATTAAAATTTCCAGTTCACGTTTTGTCAAGTTTTAATCACGTTTTAGCCTCGTTGTTCTACGTTTGCTTACGTTGTAGGCACGTTGTAGCCACGTTTCCAAACGTAGCTAAACGTGGCGGCCAAAACGTGACACTATGACTGGGGCATTATATGGCAAAGATCCTTAGCAGTATATACTTATGCAGTATGATCAGGGTCTGCACTGTTAGAACATAAGAGAAACACACTTATTGTGTATCTGTGCTTCAATAAATTTAACATTTGAATTGTGTAAATTTTATCCCCCGAATGTTTGTATTGGACACCAACCTTTCAAAAGGTATAATTTAGTTGTGGTTCATGTCACGTGATCTCACGACTGTATCCGATTAAGAAATCGATACAATCTGATTCGTTCCCGTTATTTCTCGCAATTCATTCATCGGTACCTACCAAGCAGGGTATTTCTGTTTTATTTAAATAATAAGAATATAAAAGCGTCTAATAAGAATCAAACATCACCTCGTAAAGACTTATAAGGGGAAACAATTGTTATTTTACTTATTTCTTTTATGAATTTCTATAAAAGTGGAACTTTAAGGTTAATGTTTATTGAAACAAAAAATGACGATAAAACATGTATTCAATACGGAAGAGAGTAAACGTGTCACAGGGCAGTCATAATGTAAACTTACGTAAGAAATAATTCTTCTGTGAACTTAAATTCTGATTGCTGACCTGAAAAAGACGGAGTATACATATGAAACCTCATAGCTAAATAAATAAACTGATACAGGAGACAATACGTTTGCATTAAAACTATTACAGCATACGTAAATAAATACACAGTGGTCTGGCGATAACTCGCAAGGAACCAAGGCATTATCTCATGTTTTTAACATGTTTGATTAAACGATCCATTTATACTTAAGGTATTGGATCTGGAATGAAAACCTCCACTTGAAACTCTTCAATTGTAATGCTTTAGCCTATGTTGTTAAGCACATCACTTCACATCTGTTGAGGGGTTTCAAGGTAGTGGTTTGAATCCCTCCAGAAGCACAACTATTTTTTTTTCTTATTTTTTTTCATTAGCTAACACTTTTTACAGAAGTTTATATTGTACTTTCATTAAATAGTAATTAAATACATTTCTATACATAAATATATGCTTATTTGAAGCTTTTATTACCTGCAGTCACGGCTGAAATTGGTGGTTGGGAATTTCAAACTCTACTTTTTTTAAAATGAGACGGTAAAACATTTAGAGTTTTTGGCATAATGTTCCCAAAAGGTTAAAGTTAATTATTAATAAAGAACCGGTCATGAGTATTTCTAGAACTTGTTGGGATTTTTTTTATTTTTTTTATAAAGGGGCATTGTTTTGGGGGTGGGTGGGGTACCACTTTTATTGATAAAGCATTCTATTTGAGATATATTTAAGCATAATCTTTATTGGTGTATGCATTGATATTTTCAACACAATATGTGCCTAAATACAAAATTTAACAAAAGAAAATTTCCTGTTTACTGATGATAGATGTTGAAAAGACAACCTACGGACAGATTGTGCTGCCTTTTATTTTGTCACCTATCTTATAAAATAGCATATTATGAGAAAACAAGACGGTAACTGTTTTTTATATTTAAGTATATCTTTAATATAACAAAGTAGTAAATAATGATATCCAACATTAATGGTTAATTCTTATAGTAATAATGCTAGATGACTTTTAAATTACAAAGTTGCCAAAACCTTTTTTTAAAAAAGCAGATTTCAGAAGGGGGGTAGGGAGATATTTAAAAGTTTTTTTCTTTTTTTCTTAATGTATTTTATTTTCATTGGTGTATATTTTAATCAGTGTTCTTTTGAAGTAAAAGTGCCCTTTATACATCATTTTTAAGACATGTATGAAAATGAAAGCAATTTTATTGTGTTTAGTGGTTGTACATTCTTTGCCATCTCAAGGTTTGAGGCATTGCATAACAAAACAAGAGGCCCAAGAGGGCCAGTATCGCTCCACGGCCATAACGCAAAAATCAAATCACCAAACAGCCCTGCCCCCTAGTGGCCATATTTTTTACCAACCACCATGGCTTAAAGGAATCTTGTAGAGTGTCACCCAAGGCATGTTTCTGCAAAATTATTTGAAAATCGGCCTGACACTTGAGGAGGAGAAGATTTTTTAAGTTTTCACAATAGCCATATAAGGCAAAATAGCCCCACCCCATGGCGGCCATATTTTTGAACCAATCAACATGGCTTGAAGGAATCTGATAGAGGGTCACCCAAAGAACATTTCTACAAAATTATTTGAAAATCTGCTCAACACTTTCGGAGAAGAAGATTTTTTAAATGTTCACTATGGTCATATAGAGCAAAATAGCCCCGCCCTCTGGCGGCCATATTTTTCGACCAATCAACATGGCTTGAAGGAATCTGATAGAGGGTCACCCAATGAACATTTCTACAAAATTATTTGAAAATCGGCTGAACACTTTCGGAGAAGAATATTTTTTAAGTTTTCACTATGGTCATATAAGGCAAAATAGCCCCGCCCTCTGGCGACCATGTTTTTCGACCAATCAACATTTCTTGAAGGAATCTAATAAAGGGTCACCCAAGGAACATTTCTACAAAATTATTTGAAAATCGGCCTGACACTTTCAGAGAAGAAGATTTTTTAAGTTTTCACTATTTTTTTCTTTTGGTTGCCATGGAAACCAGAATTATGGATGGATCAAAAAAATTGAAGGAATTTAAGAGAGGATATTGAGAGGATGCTTCCTATGAAGTTTCAACCAAATTGGCCAAGTGGTTAGTGAGAAGAAGTCGTTTAAAGGAAAAAGTTTACGCACGCACGCACGCACGCACGCACGGACGCACGACGGACAATTCGCCATGACATAAGCTCGACTGGCTTTCAGCCAGTGGAGCTAAAAATGAATAATTTCCATCATGGTCGGTAAAATTTACTAAAATTTCAGAAACACATGTCTCAATGGATGAAGATAGCAAGGGAAACAAATTTAGGCAACATTGTGATATTGACCATTACAGATCCAATACATTAATCAACTCAGATCTTATTGCTCGTCCTACATTGGTTTACAAAGCGAAGATACATTCGAATAAATCTTTTGAGATAAGCACGTACGGTACTTCTATTGAAAGCACATTAGGACGCAAACATTAAATATATTTTGCAAAAGGTGTTGAACTTGATTCATACTCAATGTTAAAGCATATTATTATTTTTTTATATTCATAATTGTTTTTCACCCTGTTTTCTTTTCTACAAATAAAACTCCACAGCAAAAGAATACAAAAATGGATGAAACATAATGTGAAAATGTCCTTTGAATGACAAATGTCCATTGAATGACACATGCCATATATCAGCCTCTAAGCTGAATTTATATGTACCTACAATCTGATTGCATTTACAACAGAGACAACTTACCCCAAGGATAGTCAATAAGCCATATAGATTTCTTAAATTTCTCAAATTCTAGGTGTATCTTGTAGTTGCATGGGTCAATTTCAATGGCTGCTGTGACTGTCTTTGTTACATCTAAGACCGGTAAGTAAATGTCTAAGCATGCATCGATCCGCATACATGACTTAGACACGCTGTATGTAAATATATCTCGAAATTTTTCATTTACTGTTGGAAAGTGGACTTCAAGATCTGTGTTGGTTTTGCAAACTGCAAGGGAAATGGATTTTAAACTATTACCGCTATATATGCTATTCTCAATAAAATGTCTTTCTTATATATACAACACGGAAGGTTGACGAGAAGTCCATTCAACGAGGGACATAATTCGAGTTTTTTAAGACAAAACCCTTTCATCAAACTGTTGACAATTGACATAAGTCAAGTTAAATGTATAAGGATCCATGTCTAAAATGTTGAATATTTAAGTCTTGAACTGCATCTCACTTTTGAAAACAAAGATCGTCTAGTTGGCTTTGAATGCATCATCTTTTCAATACGGAAGAAAGTGTCGACGGGACATCACAGCAGTTAACTATAATATACGAAGTGCAAGTTAAATTTTGAAGTGTTAAAAATGGAAATATATGCTGAATAAACAAGGTAATATATAAGAGACACCAAAGGCTTAAACGGATGTCTTTGTAGGTACGAAATGTAATGCCTAACCAAAGCTTTCACTGTATGCCTATTTTTGGAATAGACATAAACGGTAGACTTAAATTCTGGCAAAAAGTATGTATTGTAGCAACAAAAGTTTCAATACTGATCCCTGCTAGTGATGCCAAATTGGGAGTATCATGGTTGAAACGTCATAAGAAGCCATATCTTCTTTAGTCACAACGTTTTAAATAGTTGTCTGCAAGTGGGCAATATTTGAGATACCTGTATCCGAAGTTGTAATCCTGCTTTCCTTATCACCCCTCGTTCCGTTTATGGACAGACCGCGTTTCTTAAGTTCTTCTTTCAGTTCTGAGTTTTCCATATTGACTGGTATTAGGCATCGTGGATTTGTCTTCATGAGATCCTTTTAAGAGGTAGTGGGAATATGAATGTCCCCATGTGTATGTTTTTAAACAGTTCGAACATTTAAAAAATTAACAAATGAGTTGAATTGTTTTGTCAAGTTCACATTGGTTATTTATTGCGCAATAAATTTCCGTTCCGATGGTTGCTTCGGACGTGAAAAAGAAATACGTTTACGGCGACGCTATTCTCGTTCGACTTATATGCAGAATGATACCTATTATTTTTCATTACCATATATCCGCGTGGATATTTTTATTTTCTTAATGTGTTCGTTTGAAAATCACTGTGAGTTCAGTTGAAAAGACTTTCAACACACACTATTTCTTATCTGTTGAAAAAGTTCACATCGGAAACAATATTTATTAATTTACACTAACAGTTCTTATTTGTTCCCCAATGTGTTAGTATTTTATGAGGAAGATGCACGCATTTAAAACTACAACGTCGTTCACAGGTCTGTATTGAATAACGCACTTTGCAGCGAAACAACACAGTCCTAGTTAATGATTTAACTATGTATATACCTACATACATATACACACATCGATGTAAATAGAAACTAAGAACACCAGATTTAAAACACATTATTCCTCTCGTTAAGTTTCCGAGTCCGATATGCATGCAGATCTACAAACATTTTAGGATGATCGTTATTGATTGAATATTTCGAAAGGAAAGTGTTTTATTACGTTAATGTAAGAAGTTCCGTCCTAGTTGTCTCAGTTTAATATCAATGCGTACATCATCGACAGATATTGTATATTGCTCAAATATCTATAAATGCTTAAACCCTTTTCAGAAGTCATTATTTATGAAACTACTTTAGCAATACACTACTATTACAATCAGCCTACAATGTTTACATTGTTTGTAGATCTACGGCTATATCCCAAGCTATAACACATAAAACGGCACACTTATTTTCATAATGACGTTGGTTTGAACCCGCCTAGTGTGAACCACCAACCAACAATCCTTGAGCCTAGGACACATTTGAGCCATCCGCATTAAGGCATCAGACACCCCGCCCCCCCCCCCCCCCCCCTCCCCCACTCTATGAAGTTATATCATGCATGCCAGAGCAATGATATTATGAAAAGAAAGTCAAATGAAAACATCTACCAGGGTGTTAGTTTTGTACCAGGTCTTAGGTATTAGGTCTTAGTTTTGTATTCACCCTAAAATATTGCATTAACATAATGACTCTGCTAGATGTAAATTCGGTACAAATAGTGACATATTACGCTATACAGCAGTGACGTATGACTAAATAAATGATCAACACAACCAGGAGGATTTAAGAACTGCTAGGATAAATTGACAAACGAATGTTTGAAAGGATAGCATACTGATTATGTTATTCCCCTTTGCGATTTCTTAAGGGAACAATACAAACGTGTGTTAAAAGACTGGTCTACTGAACACACAGTCAGGCGCAATCGGACACCTAGAGCGTAATTAAGACGAAGAATTGCCCTAAAAGGAATACACAATGTTTGTGCATAGTTATAACAATAGTGTTACGTTTATTTGTTTCCTTTTGTCAAGGCTTAAACATCGATTCGTAACAAAAAAATCGTCTAAAATCATGTTTATTTGAATAGTGCTTAGTACATGTAAGTTAAAGGGATAGGAATCCAGTCATTTCCTTAAAAGTTTAAACTTATTTATTTTACATCGATTGCGAAACAAGCTTAAGCTTATATTAATCACGCTTGATGTCTGCTTCCTGGAAACTTAACCAGTACTCGCGCCGTTTGTGTGGAAAAATCCCAAAGGCAGAACCCGCTCATCACGGGATTCGAACCCGGGACCTTTGGTACAAGAGGCCGACGCTCTACCTCTGTACCACTGTCTTCCACATAGTCCACATATCCAAACCGCCGCCTACTGTTGTAGGAATATTGATACCCTAGTCCTTAAGAGAAACTACATTTTCGTTAGTTACCATGGCATGGGTAGGAGACGGTTTTGGAGCCGATGTGAGCCGATGTGAGTAACTGTTTTGATTTTTTACTATTTGCAATATCACAAACCCATACCAAACGCATCGCCTTCCTTCACCATAGCAACGTATGAAGATGTATAACGCTAACGATGGACATACCCACAAACTCCTATCTACCGTGGTAGATTTAATACAGAGGCTAGTAAAAATATGTAAGAATAATTAAATAATTACATTTATCACTCCTAATGCTTTCATTATGTTGTCTCCTAAATGTTCATGAACTACGTGTAATATGGATTCACCCGCTTCATTAAGCTGTTCCTTCATACTCTCACGATCGAAATAGCTGCCAAAGTCAACTGAAATGCAAATGATGTGTCTGTTTAAATATATAATATCAATAAATCCCTCATTTGAACACCGTTACAATTAAAATGTATACATCTGTGAAAGAAAGTTTTCACTCTCGAGGTTACCGTAAATATCGTTGTCCATTCGATGACATTAAATCATTATGTTTCGATTGTCAAATTGTTATGACCGTACGGTCGATTTCCATCCATTAACCGAACTTCTGAACTGAACATTTAAATCATGATTTGTTTGAATACCGGTATGTAGACATTTCTATCGGCTATATTTTTATATAGTCATTTACGACGATCGTTACTTACATTTCAAAAAAACAATACACGTGGTAATAAGAATTCCTTTGAAAAATATCAGTAAGCATATTTTGTTGAACGAAATCTAGATTCTTTGAAAAACACAGCTGCTTACCATTTGATATTTCTACTGTCCCATCAGCCTGTATGTAGGGAACTTGGAATACAGCATCGTCTATGATGTTAACAAAGTCAACACAAATATCTTGTTTATCCAGGGAACATATTCCGCATCCAAAGGTTAATGTAAGGTTATGCTGTGATGTTTCCATGCTGTATCTAATGAACAGATGGTGAAATATATGAATGATGATTTGGTAGAAAATGAACGTCTGGATATTTCAGAAAGCTTAAAGACAAAGAATGTCTTGTAAAGGAGCTTGCTTGTCGGTAATCAAAAGTCTTCCAAGTATACCATTCATTCAGGTTTACATAATTCAGACGACAAATACAATATTATAGATAAACGAAGTCGATTGTAATGCCATTCATCGAAAAATGGCTGTGCGATCGAAATTGGAACTCGCGTACCTGGATTAAAAAAGTCAGTTGAGTAGTTATCACATTATATATATTTATATGTATATATACATACACTCCGTTTACTTTTAAAGAAAAAACAGAATAGTGATTTCTGTTTCTTCAACACAAACAAAAATAACACTGGTATCTAGGCAGATGCTAGACTACCAATCTAATTAAGAATCAATAATTTGCAAGGCGATTAGACAACAAGTTACATGTTGATCAAAGTCGAACACGGAATACAGAAACTTCATGAAAACCTAACTGTCACAGAACAGCAAATACAATGCTGACAACTGTTCGACTGTTTTCGTCACTGTGTTCAAAACAAATATGTTCTGACTTCGTTAAACTTACTTGCACAGAACATGAATATTGTCACCGATTAGGCTAAACTCTATTCCCGTATCATATGTTCCTTTCGTGGAAGACTGTGAAACGGAAAATGGAAGTTGTTTACTCCATTTTTCAAAGCCGAGATGCAGCACGGAAGTTTCGGTGTCAATTCTGAAGTAAGCTCTAGATGTCTTGTGTATTATGCCAAGTATATCCATGCTGATGCAACATTGAAGTCCTAAACAGTCATCCGAGTAAATACAGTGCATATTCAGAGATTTGCGCATAGCAATTGCAATGTATGGACATCCTAAAAATAGAAATGAGCTGTTTTGGTACGTATACTGTTAAATACAATATTTAGATTAGGATTTACTAGTAACATCTAATATATATTAGAGAAATATAGAGTAAATATTTCTAAAAGGCATCTTCTGTTGATCATCAATGTTGTGGAATTACCTGTTATTTAATTATTTACTTTTTAGGATGTATTTTCAATATCCAAATAATACTTCTTAAATAGGGCAAAACATAATTTCCTTTATTTCATAAATAAGCAAGTAACAATTTCCAATATATTAGTTAGTTAATTAATATATTAATAATAAGACTAACACAATTATAATTTGTACGAATAGACTCGTCTTAAGGTAATATCTAAGAGAACACTTATTGCAAATCAAGTTAAAAAACAACAACAGCAGTAACGAAAACGAATATATTAATTGTGTATGACATGAAGGGTTCAAACTCAATTACGTGTATCTGGGTTTGTTAGCGTCTTCACCATCTCATTCCTGTCTCCGTTCACGGTAAGACCCCGGTTTATAAGTTCTGTCTCTAAAACGTCGTCTGTCATCTGTGACGGTGCAATGCAAGGGGTATCTTCAATAGCACCCTGAAATACTTATACGTTAAAGCCACAGGCAACTGTGTTATCCCTAAAAGTATATCTTAAATACTTTAATACATATATTGAGCAAATTGATTGACCTTGTTCTAAGGAAAACATCACTCGGTCGACCAGAGTCAACAATTGGTACAGAAGATACCTTCGTTGTATCTTACCATTTGACTAGTTCTACTGTGAAACAAAGTTTAGTTTGTTTAAAAGTGAAATGTTATTATAATGTATTTGTCTATTAAACATAATTGTTATATTGTGACAGTTTTCGATCTAAGATACGATGGAGTAACCTATGGAACAGCGTAAAATGTAAATATATAGTACTAAGCACATTGTTTGGTACCATATTTAGGCACACATATTTATAACAAACGAACTATTTGTGGAAACACATTAGAAAAACATTGAATATGGTGAGGTATACTTACGTAGAAAATCATGCATCCCATGAATAAGCAAACTCTTTATCAACATTTTACCTGATGTTCAACTGACCCATTTAATTAGTAAAAAATAAAATGTTGGGATTTAGGGCTGTTCCATTTGTTGTAGAAAACTTGCCATTTTGCTGACCAAAATTAACATCGAGATAGACATCAAATTGCATTTGTAAAACATCAAATTTTGCAATATAATATGACATCCAATATAGTGTTTACATGTATTGATTAATTTGTATGTTATTGAGCCAGTCTTAATGATTTATAGATCTCTCAATATAATACAATACATATTTAGAAAACGCTGTGATTAAACTGAACTAATGTTGAAAGCTAATACAAAAAAAGAACATTCACGAAAGTACCGCGACTAACGATGTTATGGGTGTAATGTACAGAATTACGTATTTGGAACCCTCGGTAATTCAAGGTGAGCAATTAATTCATATATTTTATTGTTTTGGGTAAAGTGTTGTAAAATATATGGCAAATTTTAGTATCATACTTTGAATTAATCAAAGTAAATTTTATCTATAAATTGTTGACCTAAAATAATCAATAGGCAGTTTAATTGAAAAATTTAAAAAATCAAAACCGAAGGATTTTTGGAAGCATTTCATAAACAAACAGAAGTCTAACGTCTAACAATACTATATCATAACAATATTTTATGCTCCACTTTTCAGACGTAAGCAATATTTCATTTAAATTTGACAACGTTGAGTCGGAAAACTTTTGTCAAAATAATGATTTTGATGATATTTCATCCGGAGACGATGAATTAGATAGTCGTATTTCAGTGCAGGAAATTGTAAATGCATGTAAGTCGCTGAAGCGTGGAAAAGCTTACGGTACCGATTTAATACTGAATGAGTATTTAATTGAAAGTTACGACATACTTTCATCGCACTTATGTGATATTTCTAACGCTGTACTTGATTAAGGGGTATTCCGTGATAACTGGTCAGAGGGGGTTATCGTTCCTTTACACAAGAAAGGTGATTTAAATGACGCCAATAATTACAGAGGAATTACTTTATTGAGCTGTTTGTCGAAACATTTTACTACCATTTTAAATAAACGAATTGTTTCATATTGTAATGAGCACTCATTTAGAAAAGGCCGTTCGACTATTGACGCTCTTTTTGTTTTAACTAATATTGTGCAGAATATTTTGCAAGGAAATAAAAGACTATATTGTGCTTTTGTAGATCTTAAAAAGTGTTTCGACGACACTATCTATAGAAAGGGCTTATAGGTAGAAATGTTTAAATATGGCATAATGGGTAAGGTATTGCGTATATTTAGAGATATGTACAGTCAGGTTAAATCTTGCGTCAGAGGATTTAATGAATATTCCCAGTTTTTCGAATATGCAGTCGGTCTAAGACAAGGTGAGATAAGTTCGTCTGTCTTGGTGTCATTATTTATAGAAGACTTAGAATTATCCTTGCATTCAGGTATTGATAAAGGGCTAAATATTGAAGATTTATGTCTATTTTATTGTTATTTGCTGACGATATGGTAGTTTTCGGGAGAACACCACAAGAATTACAAGATAATCTTAATAGCTTATATGATTACTGTTCTGAATGGGGTCTACATTTGAACATAGAAAAAACAAAGAGTATGGTTTTCAGAAAAAAGGGTGGGCTGAAGGAAAATGAAATATGGACTTATAACGGGCAAGGCCTTGAAAAAGTTGATAATATTAATTATCTTGGGGTAGTATTAAACTATACGGGTAATTTTGCACTACACTGCAAGTATCTACGTGGCAAAGCTTCAAAAGCTATGAATCTTTTATTGTAAAATTGTAATGTTTACAACTATAGCAACCTAGGTGCTTAATGGATGCTTAATTTGATGCCTTTGTTGGATCTATTTTAGCGTACGCCTCCGAAATTTGGGGTTATACACAAAATAAGGAACTAGAATCTATCTATTTACAATTTTGTAAACAACTTTTGAATGTAAGAAGGTCAACTTGTTCTGCAGCAATATACGGTGAATTAGGGAGATACCCTGTATACATTTCAAGATATATAAACATTATTAAATATTAGTTTAAAGTTATTAAATCAAACAACGTTATAGTACAAAAGGTGTACCACATTTCACGCATTAATGCAGAGAAGGCAGCAACAAATCGGGTTTTAAATTTTAAAAACCTCTTGTGTGATCACGGTTTTAAATAAATCTGGGACAATCCATCCAGTATGAACCTTAATAAGTTTAAAGGTATCTTTTCTCAAAGGATAAAAGATAATTTCCTCCAAAGTTGGCAAACAACTAAAGAGCCGTCTGATGTTTTGAATCTATATAAGATTTGTGAATTTGAATTCGGTGAAAAACATTATCTCGCTTTTATTCTAAAATCCTTGAGAATGTACCTAACACGACTAAGATTGTCTGCTTACAATTTAAACTGGCTGCTACTCCAAAAACAGAACCCCTAGAGAAGAAAGATATTGTCTATGCTGTAAATCTACTGACATCGAAGATGAATTTCATTTTTAATATGTCGTGTTTGAACTGCGCCAGAAAATGTGCAGATGTATAATAACAAAAATATTCTAGCAAGCTATATTTCAAGTTTAAACTGCCATTTTGAAAGCGTAAACGTTGATGCAATGCATTAACATGAGACTGAATGTTGTTTTCACCCTGGCAAAATACAAACGAAATTGAATGAATATATAAAAAACAGAACACAAGTAACAAGGAAAATCATATCCTTACCTTTATCGTTATGAGCATTCCGGCGATTTTTTGTAAAGTTTGGGTCATTCCTAAATTATGAAGGAATTGGACTGCAGCCCCTAGCGTAATTCTTCTTATTGAGAATCGTGCAAGAAACGTCTTTGTTTTAGTCACCAACACGTCCCAAAGAGTCTCTGCAGTATCAATCAAAATACGTTGTTTATACCGAAAAACATTTGGTTTGCAAATATTGTCGATATTGTTCGTTAAGCTACTTTTTTGTAATTTGATTTAAACTTCTTTTCCTTTATATTTTAAATCCATTTCGAAGCAAGTGCTAGCAGCATGTATGATTCACTTTCGTTTCCCTTTTTTAGTCAACAGCTAATTTACTAATAAATAAGACTATTTTGAAAGGTTAGCAATACACGTCATATGACGTAGAATCTAAATTACATTAATCTGAAGATATTTGTTCTGATAATTTGACTCTAGTGACATGTTCAATGCATTAAAGTATAACTTCCAATCGTGTCGTTAAACCGACTGTTGGGTAACATATTTACCTGCTGTGTCCTTGAATGATCGTTTCCTTCTTTTCGTCTGGAGTACAGCACCATAAAGTTCATTTCCTGTAACAATTATGTTTGTAAATGAAGAATTTAAATTGAAAATCTAACACGAACTTTTTTCAGGTTCTCCAATCGTAGTAAGTTGCGATTATATAAGATTGCATTGAATTTCATTACATCGCACATGTATATTACATTTATTATTGTCGAAATAGAAACGAATTTACGATAAGTTGTAGTTGTTGGTTTTGTTTCTCAGCTTCTTAATTGCACTGAATTACAGCGCATTGTTGCGGATAAAAGTCAAGGATCAGAAAGTTTAAATATCATTCATGAATTTAAAACGCCTATCGAGCGATTTAAATAGTTGGTGCTAATGTTCTACAATATGTCAACTACAGTACACTTGGACAGTGAATCTCCGCTTCCCGAGGAAGGGGAAACATAAAACTAAATCAAATTTCAAAGTTTTTCAAATTTAAGAATGAATAATAAACAGTACTCTGATACAGACTGAATATATAATACCATTAACAAGAGCTGTCAGAGGACAGCGTGCTCGACCTTTTATTGCCTGCCAATAAAACAAAACTTTTTTGGGTGGTACAGAAACCATAAATATTGACAGAGTTATGTACTCTTGTCTGTTGATGGAGGTAATGATGGTAAATAAGTAGTGTTAGTTTATAAGCTACACTCTAATGGTTTTGAAAAAAAGTTGGGTGGTACGAAATACTTTACCAAAATTTTAAGTTGTAAAAGTGCCATAATTCTTACAAAAACCTTGACAGAGTTATGTACTCTTGACTGTCAATGGAGGTTATGATGGTAATTAAGTATTGTAAGTGTATAAGCTTTATCTCTAATGGTTTTAAGACAAAGTGGAGTGGTAAAACAACTTAACCCAAATTATAAGTAAAACAAGAGCTGTCGGAGGACAGTGCGCTCGACTTTTTTGTTCTTGCCAATAAAACAAAACTTTTTTGGGTGATAGAGAAAACATAACCAAGTACTTTATCATATTATTTATAAGCAAAGTACTTTATAAGTCGAAAAAAAGTCATAATTCTTACCAAAACCTTTACTGAATTATGCACTCTTGGCTGTTGGTGTAGGTAATGATGGTAACAAGATTTTTGTAAGTGTTTAAGCTATATCTCTAATTGTTTTGAAAAAAATTGATTTGGTATGAATAATTTAACCAAAATTATGAATCGAAAAATGGCCATAATTCTTAAACAAAACTTAACAGAGTTATGTTCCCTTGTCAGTTGATGGAGGTAATGATGATAAATAAGTATATTAAGTGTATAAGCTAAATCACTAATGGCTTGAACAAAAGTGGTGTGGTACGAAAAAATTCTAAGGCGAAAAATGGCCATAATTCTTACAAAAACCTTGACAGAGTTGTGTACTCTTGTCTGTTGCTGGAGGTAATGAGGGTGAAAAAGTGTTGTAAGTTTCAAAGCAATATATGTAACGGTTTTGGAAAAAAGAAAACTGGTACAAAAAACAGAAATTCTAAGTCGAAAAAGGGCCATAATTCTTACAAATGAGTTGACAGAGTTAAGCTCTCTTGTCGGTTTATGTCAGTAATGATTGTGAATAATTGTTGTACATTTTAAAACAATATCTGTAATTGTTTTGACAAAAAAGTGAGTTTGTACAAAAATCTTAACCAAACTTCTATGTCGAAAAAGGGCTATAGTTCTTACAAAAACCTTAACAGATTTATGTTCTCTTGTCTGTTGATGTAGGTTATGATGGTTAATAAGTGTTGTAAGTTTCAAAGCAATATCTGTTATGGTTTTGACAAAGAAGTGAATTGGTACAAAAATCTTAACCAAGGTGTGACACCAACGCCCACGCCTAGGCGAGTTATATAGCTAGCCTTTTCTTCGAAAAGTCGAGTTAAATGACATTGACAATAAACTCCTAATACTTCTTACCCTAATTATGTTGTACTTTTAATAAAATATTTACACTATTTCATGTCCGACTTAATCCAGAATTGCCCACAATGTAGACCATGTTCCACTTTCATGTATGCGTAGTCTCAATATAGTCTTATGTGATCTCTTCTCATTTATAATTACTGAATATAGACTAATCCATACACCTGCAATAACTTGTCAAAATCAGAGGAGTGATGGAACAGCTTGAGTAATTTATTCAGTGGGATAAGGGTAAACATGTTACATGTAATTGAAATAAATATACCCGACACTGTTGGTTCCTGACTGTCATCCACAGACTGCGGACGATCCCCGTCATCTGGTAGATTCCCTGATGTATCATCAGTATCTATTCCATCTACTAATGGTTCTGCCACTAACGTCTCCCCCTGTGCGTACGAATGTATTAACGTATTTGACGGATTTATTTAAGAAACATATCAGAATTGAACATACAACGGTATACGGAGGTTCATATCTTTCCAACCAGTACTACATGTATGTCGTTTTGGAAGCAAAACAGGAACTCAAGTTGTTTGAATATTGTTTTGAAATGCATTTTAGAGCAAACCAAAATATGAACAAACGGAACACATGCCTCATTCTGCTTGAAAAGCTATCGTTGGTTGCCATAGCATAGGTAGGTGGCGTGTTTGGACCTGGTGTGTAATATGGTTTAGATTATAGTTAAGTGAAAGTCCTAAATCCGTCTCCTACCTAATCCATAGTCACAGACGAACGTGTGAAGATTATCACCTTAACTTGACATTTGTATTTCTATTTTTGTATTGTATACCGTTACCATTTCTGGAAATCAGTGATAATATGTAAACCAAGCTTCAGACACGAATCACAAACTCTTATCCCTGACCATGTAAGACAGCTTCAAACACTCAGCAGTTGTCGACTTTTATTAACATTGCTACAACAAGTAGAAAAGGCTTATAACGAGCACTCTTGTTTTAAGTGCATTGTTTTCAACATAAGATAACATTTGATTTAAGAGATTGTCCATACATTTGCCTAGATATTTGTTAAATTCATCTGTTGTAGATGTATTGTGTGTCGGTAAGGATTAAGTAAGCGAACAGAAACGCATTTTATACATATTCAACATGTAACAGTTGAATACGCAATGAATATGAATTGATAACACAGTAACTTCATGCACAATTTATTTCGCATTACATGCAAGGACATTCGATTGTACAAGGGGTGATCCAAAAGTATTTCTTAGTATCTTGTGTAGAAGTTGATGCTTGATGAAATTCGTAACATATTTATAATTGTTTTTGCTGTTCTTTATTGCGACTTTATATCTTTAATATTGTGTTGTGAGTCGGAACCCTAGCTCAGTCAACATAATTCCGACGTTTGACAAAAGCCACTGTGACAAGCGTCATTCGTCTTTCGCGAATGGGCTAACAGTCTATGTCAAAAGGCAGCCAGTTGCTTGGAAATGATAATGTGTGGAGTACTGTTGTGAGCAAACCAGGAAACATATGAGTAGATGAACTGCTCGCAGTGATATGACTGAATTCCTTTTGAAAACGGCGTTAAACCCAAATCAATCAATAACTTTAATAGTTGTTAAACGTTGTTATATAACGAGTTACGGCATAGTTCTACACCGTAATTTTACTAGAAAATACCAGTTTAAGCTGTGTATATATTTCAAATATACAAGAATATAATATACCGAACACTTGCATGACATTAATTTGTTGATATGTTGGTCTAATTACAATAGTCTAATGTTGATGTCAATGATAACACAATAAAAATAAAGCTTCTTAGCGAAAACATCACATTAAAAATGACGTCAAATGAAATTTTGAAAAAACAATGCTCATCACAACGTAGACAAAGACCAAAACAGTCATCTGAAAGGTTACTTCAGTGGAGTTCACAAGAAGTCAAGCAGTCACTAGCAATGTATACATACACGTGTTTCATGGTTGGAATCGAGAAATTATGTCACTTGAAAAAAAGGCAGTTCTGACGTTGAAAGGAACAGTGCCAGTGTCGATTTCCTCGAAAAGAATTGTGATTTGTTACACACCATTTGTTACTTATTTCGGTGAAAAGCGGTTATGGAGTGTCTTTAGAAACGGCTGCTTGGGAAGAAGAGTTTATATAACTGTTATTAAAGGATTTAATCACGTTTTCAAACCTACGTCTTTCGCTTCAAATAGCGACGTCAGAATGACATGACCTCTGTCGCCGGCCACCATGATACTTACAGTTTTCATTATCTCACAGTAATGTTATTTTTCAACCAATTATTCAAGTAATTGTCATATAATTGTCATGTATGTCAGATAAATGTTGACCTTTGAAAAAATCAGGTTTATTTTCTACAAAGTTGATCTGTGATATGTGATCAAAAGTCCTGTTCCTTCTGGATATCCCGTCGTACACATGTTCTAGGTACAGATAACACGTGGTAAGTAAAGATGCGTATTCGGGAAAGCAGTCGCATGACTTATCAATAACACGGTCAGGTTACTTTACAATGTGTATTTCTATGTTATAAGAACATCTATTAGCTTGAATAATTTGTCTTGACTAATCTTACCTTAAGAACGACCTTTTTATCATTGCACCCCTGCTTCCACTCTAGTTTTTCGGGTGGTCTCGGCGCAAGCAGTCTACTCGGATCCATGACGGCTCCTTTCTTGTCTCTTAAAACAACATGGATGTGGTTGGTGCACGTGGACTTTGTTGCTGTACCGATCCTGTCTCCTGCAGCAACCTTAAAGTCAGATGATAAATTTGAAATGACATGAGAACGTTTTTCAGTTTTCATTTTTCAGTCAAACGTTTATTAAAGGTACAATGAAGTATTTAAAACTTCATAAATATACAAGTGATTTGAGGAAGCGGAAATAGAATAATCTTTATATCTAAAAACATTCGATAAGTAGTTTGTACATGAGGTGAGCCTTCAATAACACAATTATAACGGTATGATACTCATTGAATGATCAGGTGGGGTTTTGTAAGTTTCCATTGAAAAAGAACTCTATATTGACCTTTATTTTGTTTAACACATTAAGTCGGCACACAAATTAATATTCACAAAGAACTTTTTTAGGGCATTGATATATTTTTAGTTAGCGTAGTAAAGTCAAATATATACACATTCGGGATCCAGGCCCGTTGTTATTTATGTAGTATCATTTACCTGTTTCTCTTCATCCTTTTCTACGTCTGGGTCATATATACCGTCATCTAAATTCACATTTTCGATAAGAAGTTCTTGACCATCTGGAAGTTCAGTTTTTATCAATCTCGCCTCTCCATACCGCCCAGTTCGTTGTATTACTCCACTTAGGGGCGCAACAATCTACAATATTAAACAGATAATAAAATTACATTTGTAATTTATTAAAACACAATTGTATACTTTTGTGTTATTACGACCATTATTCGGTCCTATGCAATCTCATCGTCTCGGAGAACCATCGTCATTTATTCCAGTTGCTTTTTAAGAAATGAAGGGACTAACAATTGAACTAGTAACGTCCAAGAAATTAGTTACATTGGCTATTTCTAAACACACATACATACACTTTATTCGTCAAGTAATGGTTACATTATACATGGGGTTATGTATAAGAAATGCATAGCTTGATAAACAAAATTAACACTTACCACTGCATCTTCATCGATGACAAGATCCACACCGTCGTGTCCATAACGATCTACATTCGATGGAAAAAATCCGTTCTTCTCACAGGTGTCATATTCTCGAATTAATTTTGGAAAATCAGTGTGGAATTTCGGCCCAAATACCTTCTGAATAAGTGCCATCGCTGCTTTATATCTGTCAGTGTATGTATATGCATTTCATATAAAATGAAAACCTCACTTAATATGCAAAATAACTTAGTATTAAAATATATAATACGTGTATCCATTTTGAAAGACATACATGTTCATGTACATTATTTAACAACTCAACTCATGGCAGGTTATCACTTCATTTGCGTAAATTAAATGAATCATACGCTTATGGGATATGAACAGTTTTTGTAAATGCATGTCAACGGACAATAAACAATAGATACACCCTGTTTCTAACACCTCATTATGCTTGTGATTCTAGTTATATCACATCACCTAAGTAAATCGAGAAGTGAGGTATGCAAAGATATGTTTAGACACCATTGAAAGTAAAACTATCTTTAAGTAGGAATATTTTAACTTTAAATGTCTTGACGAAGCGCGAATATGTGGTCGCATATATTAAGAAGTTTAAAAAACGTTCATATTGTCGTTGTGAAAGGTATCTGTAAGTATGTTATTGTGGTAGGTATTCTCCTTATATTGATTATTATTCTTAATATATATAATTGTGGTTTCGAATATAGGTTCAGTCAAATAACATATCTCAATTGCACTTGACAGCATATTTATATCAAAATGGAATTTCCAAGTCAACGAATATGACCGTTACCACCATTAATCCATATCAGCTTAATACTTTTAAAATAGCTCTTGCCAAATCCGTCGTTTGATTCACAAAGTTGGCTTCCAGAATGGTCGCCAAGAAAATTGACTGTTACTAACAGTTTTATCGATTGTTTTGTACTATGGACCAGTGGCATACATCATTTTGGTAAATATGGGCCGTCCCACGAGAAAACCAACATTGTGGACTGTGCGTTAAGTATCGACCCGGACCAGCCTAAGCATGCCGCGCAAGCTTACACGGATAGACAATGTTCGCCTCCTGTGGATTTTCTGTTTCAGGAATCATTACTCTATGCCTCTACCCCCTTATACGGAATATGTCGGCCCGGATCAGCCTGCGCGGACACTACGCAGGCTGATCTGGGTCGATATATTCTGTAGATGCCATAATGTTGGTTTTCTCTCGGGACAGCTCATTATGTATTATTGTCTATTAACCTTGGCACGTTGTATGACTGTAAACGTTATTGTTTACAAATTTAATACATACAAAGCCATTGCACAGATTTATTCATTACCCAGTCTTCACTTTATTAAATCCTTCCTTCACGTCTTTAACAAGGTTGAAAATCTTCTCAATGGAACCATCTCCAATATTCTTTAATTTTTCAAACGGAGCCAGAAGTCTGTCTATGATCCCGTTAACTCTATCAATAATCATTTCCCGGATTAATTGCTGAAATGTAAAGACAATCTATTTGGTAATAAAACATACATTTTAACTGAGAAATTTACAAAGAAATATAAACAGATCATTGTTATATCCTTTATATTTAACATCGATTTTGAATTTTAAAACTTATATATAGCAGTCTCACTTTCTGCTTCCTGGATACTCAACCATTATTTGAGAGAGAACTTGATACTACTTGAGTGAATGAATGACGGTCTTAAGAGAATATAAATTCACGAATTGCTTTAAATTCAGGTCAGTTAATTTATACAGTATAACAGTATGCTCCCGTTCATGTTTATTATGCTTCTCCATGTTTGGAAATCATATCTGGCATATTTTTCTTTTTTTTTACTAACAATCACATTTTAATTAAAAGAAACACGACCAGCACTCACATAAGTAAATAAAGCTATATATATTTCAAAAAAGTGTGCGAGTAATCTAAAACCATACCTGACTCATTTTCCCGCCAGTTAGTTCTGAAATAGGATCATCGGCCTGTGTAACTTCTTCTATCCATTCAGGTGCACCAGACGAGAAAGCGTTAAACGCATGAATTGTCAAATCTTTAATCTTTTCGAATATTGATTCCAAATCCATCCAATATGGTTTCTTACCTAAACACATGAAACAATTGACAGGTATACAGCTATGTTTATGATATTTGCTTCTTTACCCTTTCAATGTAATTTTCTGAAAATGAACTAGTCGAGCATGGATTGTGGAAAAGTCGATAATCTATTCAAACATATGAAGAGAAAGAATTAAATTATACTTAGATTTTCTTAACGAATTGACAGAAACCTCCGTATCTCTGACGTTAAGTTAACATGCTTTGTGTATGTGTGAACCAGATATCTCAGTCAACTGTAGGTATGTTCCTATATGTCATTTACCTATTATTAAACACGTTAGGACGATATCGACTATATATTATTAATCTAAACAGACTCTCTAAAAGAACAGGAGGACTTTACAAGCTAAAATGTCTGCTTAAGATGTCCATGACATAAACTGTAATACCAAACTCACTTGGATTCATTTCCGATTGGGTGACAAACGATACATACCTGTGATAAATGATGAATTCGTAATCTGCTGTTTTACAGCTTTGAGTTCGCCGATCGATATGGCAATTCTGAAACAATATATTAGTTGTATTGCAGTTAGTGCTAGAACTAGACATAACTAAATACAGACAAAGCTACAACACAACCTTTCATGAGTGTATCATTTGTTTTTGAAATTAAAAAAAATATATGAAATTGTAAATGAAAAAGCCAAATATTTTTGTCATTTCGTCATAGATACCGCTGATTCATTTAATGAATTGAATGTTATGTTATGATTTTATGACGGTATTTGAAGAACGATAATATCCGTACCGGTATGATCAGAAGTCATCCTGCTTTCCCCACCCCCTCCCCAGCCCAAATACAAAGTCCCCTAAAAACACAACAACAAACAACAACAACAACCAATATACCAAACATAGTGATTACAAATTTAGGGCTTCCGTACACATTTACTTCGTTTACAGAATGCGTTTAACCAAACTGGGCTGGGTCCTCTCTTCGGAAGTATATGTTGAATCACCTACCCGACAACGCCTTTTCCTATGTTGGCCACGGCTTTCTTAGGATCTTTGAACAGTTGAGGGAAGGCCGCTATAATGCCCCTTACAGACTTAAATATTTGTTCTGCAGCTCTCGGAATAATCGTTTCAACAGCTTGTACCAACGTCTGAAAGGCGAAAAAGCGACAAATTCATCATGTAAACAATATTTACTCACTGGGATGCATTATAGAACATTTGCTCTCTGATTGAATAGTTGAACTGCTGCTTGAGATAATGAAAGTCTATGTTGGCATCATATACAGTTACATTTTCGTGAAACGAGTTAAACAACACGTTCAGTTCTTTTTGCATATAAAAGTATTGGATCTATTTCACAGATCGTGAAAAGACCCATTGGGGAAAATGTTCGTTTATACAGACTAACATGAGTCTTCACAATACGAAGATAGATTAGAACCCCAACTCGCTTGATGCGGCTCATTTATTAATTTACGTCTTTGATATTCACGGGATGACATTTAGCCTTACCTGCATAATAACATATATTAATTTAAATGGATGCTGACGCCGATGGTACATTCGATAACGTATGCAACATGGTAGGTTTAAAGAAAATGACGTTAACAATATTTGAACATGCGTATATTGAATGTTGAAATAATGACTTACATAGAAATAATCCATCACATCTAATTTGATGTCACTTATCAAATTAGAGACATACTCAATGAGGTCTTTCATTGGTTCAAGGAATGGCGGTAGGTTGTCAAGCAATAATTCTCCAAAGTCTTCCATCGCTTTCAATGCGGCATCTCGTATATCCGAGACCTTGACGAATATTGGAATACGATCACAAAATAATGTATATATCATGCAAAGAAGAAACAAGAAGCTGCTGTGAAATATTTACCGTGTTTAACTCTTTTTAACAATACAGATTCAGATGAGTCAGCTCGTAACTTGCTGTCTCACGTAAATTCAGAATTGTGTGCATTTTAGTTATCGAAACATTCTTAATAGTACATGAAAAGTAGATACGCCCGATTTTGAAATAAGAAGAGTTTACTTCAGGGAATTTCGCACTGAAAGAGTTATTATTAATTAAACAATGTGTCTGTCTTAGTGAAGTAAGGCGCACTACTTTGTATTATAAATTGTACTAAATATTAGTCCCTTGTCCACAGTTATTGTATTTTGTTATATCAGTGCATTAACCTTGGACCCGAAGAAACTGTTTTATATGTTTCCTTTACTTTTCCATCTGAAAATAGCGAACAATATGTGTTTCACCATTGCAATATGTTTCGTATAATAATAAGTGATATCATTCCTTAACTGTGAAGAAGCCATCAATAATTGTTTTCGTTGTGTACACCTTTGCTTTAACTAAGGGTTTAATCACTTACATCTAAGCATGGAACTATTACACCATTCTATAACGTAACGTAGCTCATCTCTATCGAAGGCGTATGATAACATCTATTCAAAAATATTATTAGTTCGACATAACACTCTGCCATACATACTGAACCGAAAGAAAACATGGTTCATTGTTTTACCGTTAAAACAGAATTCTTTTCCCTAGAACGAGATTGGTATTCGTGTTAATTCATTCATAAAGATTCGTGTCTATTGAACTAACTCACACAGATCATTAATACGATACATACCGGTCAATTTATAAAGACAGCTTAATATGTACATATATTTCTGACGGCCATGCTGCAAATATCTGATCAATTACTGGTTAGTTACGAGTAATTGCTGCACATGTTGAGCTTTATCTACACTGGTTTCAAGTTGTAGTTGCTATGTTTTCGATAGCGGTGATAACATTATATAAACATAAACACCAAGGAGTTTAATGTTGATTGATTTGCCTCACCATATCTGGAAGTGATCTGAACCATTGGAGAACATTTTCGATTATATTCTTGAATGAGATTTTCCCGTTGATTAATTTAGTTATGGTATCAATCCCTGTTCTGATTGCCCCAGCCACATCGCGTATGCCCTCTGTAACGAGTTTGATTGTTTCTTCGTTCAACCTAGGGTCAAATTCCTGTTTAAAATATCAAACAATCAAAACACTTCGAAAGACCGTTAGTGATCTTTAATGACTTAATGTATACACGTATACATAACAGTAGTGTCTAGCGATATTCGGGCTTACTACATCTGCATACAGTGAATACTTTGTTTAGATTATTCATATGCCTCAATTGAGCCGTTCCACTAGAAAACCAACATAATGGACTCTGCGTATTATATCGATTAAGAACAGCCATCGCAGGTTAATCCGGGACGACACATTCCTCCTTCACATGGGGATAGGGGTATAGCTTAATTATTCCTAAAACAGAAAACTTAAGGAGGCGAACAAAGGCTGTCCGTGTTAGCCTGCGCGGCATGCTCAGGCTGATCCGGGTCGATACTTTACGTAGAGTTTAAGTAGAAGAAGACCTCAACTCGACAGATTCGGTTAATATCAAAGTAAAGAAATATTGTTTGGTGTTACAATCAAGGTCGAGTTCGAAGACAAAACATCAATGTTTGTTTCAAAATGTGCTTTTTATGCCATTCGCCTCGAATAATATCATACTGATAAACAGAGTATATTTGTTTGTATTGAGTGGATATGGAATATATCTCATCGAGAAGAGATACAATTTTAATATTTTAAAATGTTAAAATTGTATCATTTCGAGGTGAGATATATTCCATGTCCACTCAAAACAAACACATTTTCTTTATATGTTATGCTAATTGATAATGAAAGGATTGAACTATTTAGTGTCTTCGTACCTGTTCACACGCGGTCGAATATGTGTGAATGTCCTACTCAAACACAGTTTGTCCGCCATATTGAAAACTTGTAACGAGACAAAATATTGAACACATCTATTGGATTTATTTGTTTACTACACACTGTCAGTCAATGTCAATAAGTCCGATTTGTTAACGGCATACGGAATTATACATTTGTCAAGATAAGTTTATAAACAGTGGCCTCCTTTTATAAGTAAAAGAGTAGTTCCGGCATACCTATATCACTCTCAGTGTGGGTGATATCAGTGAGTGATATTGATTTTTATCTCACTGATAGAACACAGTATCTCATCATTTAGCATAAAATACATCGGTATTTTGTTTATATTTTTAAGAATGAAAGTTTAGAAAAAAGGTGATTCTATTTCGTCATACTCCCTTTCGGTCTGAAATGAGATAGTGTCGCGCATGCGCAGTTCAGTGTGCTCGTAGTTTGCGCGACGTTCAAACGTGAAGAAATTCACAGCGGAATTATTTGGATTTATCTTAATTCTTTATTCGGATTTTTGAAAAAATTTGTGTATACTCCTGTTGGGATATTTCTTTGTTTAGATTGCTATACATTTCTATCGGATTTGTTGTTTTGACTCGTCTATCGGACGGATTGTGTTGAAATTAAAACGTGGAGTTTTTGCCCCACAAAATGGCGGACAATAAACAAAAGGATAAAATCGGGGAAAACCCCCAACAGATTGACAATAAGGCGTCCAAGAAGCCTATAAAAGCAACGGCTACGGCCAGTGCTTCAAACTCGTCTAGTTCAGAAACTGAAATTCTTTCTATTCTGAAAACAATGCAAGACTCAATCATTAAGCAAGGTGAAAAGGTTGATTCGTTGAATTCGAGGATGGGTCAAATGGAAAATGCGTTGAACGACGATTATGGTTACAATTTTGATTATTACGATCATTGTTTCGAAGAAGGTGAAATAAGTGAGACTCGTGGAATCGAGCAAGAGTGCAGGCTTTCGGCCACAAATCGTCCTGGGGATGAAGCCCAGAGTAGATTTGAATCAATGACGAAGAAGTTCCACTCAATGGAACATGTGGACACAGAGGTCGACACTACTTTAGCGGAAAATGTAAATGAGTTGTTCCATAAAGGGATTGACGAAGACAGATATGAAGAGTTCGTTAAGGATGAGAATAATGCGAGGCCTGAAAATTGTGAGGGATTGTCTGTGGTTAAGACTAACCGATTGATTTGGGATGCTGTTTCCCACAATGCAAGATTAAATGATAAAAAACTACAAAATATTGAATTGTCGGTCATCAAGGCAGCAACAATTCTGACAAAAACGGTCAATAATATGGCCTCGATAGAAAAGGATTGCGATTTGATTACTCCAATAATAGATGGATGCAATAATGTGTTGGCATTGCTTGGTCACACTAACAGGCAAACAACTTAACAAGGAAAGATTTCCTGAAACCGAATCTCAAGTATGAGTATGCACATTTGTGTAACCATTCTGTCCCATATACCATATTTGGGGACGATGTTGGCAAGCAAGCCAGGGACATTGAGGACACAACTAAGTTGGGAACTCGTTTACAGAAAGGAGGATTTGTTGAAAATCGTGGCAGGCCTAGATTTAGAGCACGTCAGCGAGCTCGTGGTCGGGGTTTTCCTTCCAGGGGAAGGCCATATAATGCGACAAGCTCATATGGTCAGGTAGCTCCCGGTTATCCGGCAAAAAACTACCAAAGACGGGGCCAGTCAGGCCGAAACTACAACAAGTAGTAGATAAGCAGGTTAGTCCTTTTACATTTAAAGCAGGCAGACTGAAGCATTTCATATCTCAATGGCGTAAGCTTACGCAAGAGCCTGTTATTTAAGATATAGTTGAGAATTCGCATGTTGATTTTTATGAAAATTTCTATTCTGTAAATAATGAAGAACCATGTCAGATGCATTTCAATAACAGGGAATCCGAGATAATTACTCTTGAGATTGAAAAACTAATAAAAATGGGAGTGGTCATAAAAGCCGAATATTAAAAAGGTCAATTCATTTCACCAATTTGTGTTAGACCTAAAAAGAATGGAGAATATCGGATGATATTAAATTTAAAGAAGTTGAATGAGTTCATACCATATCAGCATTTTAAGATGGACACGTTGTAAACCACTCTGAATTTAATTTCCAAAGACATTTATATGGGTTCAATTGATTTACGACATGCTTATTACTCTATAGGTATTGCTGTAGAGCAGCAAAAATTCTTTAGATTTTGTTGGAAAAATGAGCTCTATCAGTTCACAGCATGTCCAAATGGGCTGGCATGTATGCCTAGATTGTTCACTAAGCTACTCAAACCAATTTTTGCTAAATTACGTAGTGAAGGACATGTTAATAGTGGTTTCATTGATGATAGTCTGCTTTGTGGGGACTCATATTCACAATGCCTTGAAAATATTTCAGACACAGAAAGTCTTATGGAAAAAGTAGGGTTTGTTGTAAATCTCGAGAAATCAGTTACTGTTCCTTCAAAAAGAATTGTATTCTTGGGAAATATCATAGATTCAGAAAAAATGAAAGTGTTTCTGCCACAAGATAAAATCGAAAAAATTAAATCCGAGTCTAAAAGTTTACGTAATTTACAACAAGCCAAAACAAGACAGGTGGCCAAAGTTATACGCATGTTTGTTGCAACTTTTTCAGCTGTACAATATGGGCAGTTACACTATAGGAATTTGGAATGAAGGAAGTCAATGGCATTGAAATCAAATAAGGGAGAATTCGAAGCAAATATGTCTACAACTACTGACATAAAAACTGAACTTGATTGGTGGATAAATGATCTCAATCATCAATATAGGCTCCTAAATGGAAGCTACATAATACAAAAGACAAGAGCTGACCGCAAGACAGCATGCTCGACTAGTTATCCATTTAATACTATAGAAAACAGTTGTTACTGAGATAGTGGTTTGATAGAACTATAAATCAAGTTGGATAAGTCTTGTTTGAATAGCATCTGCTGTTTGTGAGAAAAGGCCTTGCATGCAAAAAATTAACCCAAATTTCTAACTTCAAAAAGGGCCATAATTTATAATAAATTCAGTCGGAAGTTACCTAACCTGATTGTTTGATACCTTTAAAGACTATATTGAAGCTTTAAAACCAACCCTGAGTGGTTAATGAGATATGTGCATGATAGTACCATGCATGCAAAACTTTAACCACATTTTCAGTCAAACAAGGGCCATAATTTGTACTAAATTCATACAATAGTCATCTCACTTGACTGTCTGACACCCCTGAAGACATGAATGAAGTTTCAAGTCAATATCATTAGTGGTTACGGAGATCCATGAAAGTACTTTGCAGGCAAAACTTTAACCAGAACTTCTAAGTAAAAAAAGGGCCACAATTTGCATTATATGCTGTAAACAGTTATCAAACTTGATTGCTTATGTAAGTTTTATGGTTGGGGAGGGATGTATAACGTTTCAATGCAATGCATCAAGCAGTTACTAGGATATGGACTCTTATGTCGTTCCATGCAAAACTTTAACCAGAATTTCTAAGTAAAAAAAGGGCTATAACTTGCAGTAAATGCAAGATAAAGTTATCTAACTTGATAATCTACATAGGTGTGATGGTACGGAAGTGTTGTATTAAGTTTCATGCAATGCATCAGTTAAATACAGAGATATGGACTCTTAATGTAGTTGCAAGCAAAACTTTAACAATTTCTAAGTAAAAAAAGGGGCATAATTGTGTCAAAATCTGATATAGAGTTTTGGGACTTGTCCTGCATGGTCATTTGATGATGTCCAATAAATCGGTGAATTTTTAAAGCAATAGCATCTGTGATTTGTGAGAAAAAGCCTTGCATGCAAAACTTTTACCAACATTTATAAGTCCAAAAAGGGGCATAATTGTATCAAAATCTGATATATAGTTATGTATGGGACTTGTCCTGCAAGGTTATTTGATGATGGCCAATACGTGTATGAAGTTTTAAAGCAAAAGCATCTGCGGTTTTTGAGAAAAAGCCTTGCATGAAAAACTTTAACCAAAGTTGCAACAACGCCATCGCCGACTCCGACGCCGACGCACAAGTGACTGTGATAACTCTCATATTCTTCGAATAAGATAACACCGTTTCTAGTTACAACTATTTAGGACATGATGTTGTATTAAACTGAAAAGTAAACCAAACGTACAATATGTTTATAAAACTTAATATAAAGGTCAAAATATAAATTCGACATTAATTCTTGATCAGTTCACAAATAATGAATATAAAGTAGGAAAATGACGAGATATTTTACCTGTAAAAGATTAAGGTTGTATGTGGCGCCACCTTTAAAACAGACACGAGCAAGGAAAAAGTCAATGTTCAAACCCAGAATACCAATTGTAGCGCGGGCGTATACTTCGTCGTGAACTTCTATCTTAAAATGACCACTTAGTGGAGCTGAAATAGGATAGTGTTCTTTAATTAGAAAACTTGGATGAGATGAAAGCATAGTTATCATGTCAAGACCTGCCCCGCATATACACGACAGCTCATGCCCCTGCAGCAGACAACTATTAAAAAACATTGCGACAATATTTAAAATAGCTCAAAAAGTGCAAATGCTTCTTTTGTTTTCATGCTATAAACTTTTGTTCATTAATAATAACTTTGTTTTTAGAATGTTTCTGTGTTTTTGCCTTTATGTTTATTAAACCCTTTCCTACCTACAGACGCATTATGACGCGATACCGTAAGAAGACTTTTGAAAACATTGTGAGAAAAGGTGAAATTGCTCAGGACCACAAATGTTTTCAGTTTTATTTAAAAAATAGGCCATCTTTTATGGAGATTTTTCTGTTTTTTGTCACTATGTTTTAAAAGTCGTCTGCTGCAGATTTGTTGTATGTGAGAAAGGGTTTAAGTCGTCTATTACACATAAGCTGTAAATATTCATTAACAATAACGTGGTACTTAATAGAAAATGAAAATGACCACTGAATACAGCTGTGACAATGAACGCCTTCATGTACAAACAGATGAACTGTTGTATTACATTTATGGCGCTCTCACACTATTGCGTATCGTACTAGCGTATGCCAACGTATGCAAACTATCAAGCATACGCTGGTATACGCTGATATACGGCGAGGCAGATTTGTTTTAAGCATGCCTAAACAATGTGTGCGTATTCGGACGTATGGCTTATACGCAAAGCAGACGCAAGGCATACGTTGAAAACGCTCGAGTTACGCTAGAGGTACGTTACTCATAGGTCGAGTACGATGGTCATAAGCTGACATACGCTGGCATAAAGGTGATGGCGCATGAGTAATGTACTTCTGACGTATCTGCAACGTATAGAGACATCTTGGTGTATTCCTGACGATTGAGTAACGTATACATAACGTACAACTAGCGTATGTTTGGCATATGGCAAGCGTATCCCCTGAGTATTGCCAGCGTTTTGATAAAAGGTATATCGAGGATCCCATTTCAGGATCTTCTACAGTTCTTCGTGGACTTATATGGGCACGTTATCACGTGATAGCGGTACGCTGGACATACGCAGTTCATACGCTACTAATTCGTTAGCCATACGCAGACTAAGCTGGTAAACGCTAGACATACGCTGACACTACGCTACTCATACGCTACTCATAAATTAAATTCAATACGGTAAGTATACAAACAATTCTGTATTTTCAAGGGCTTTTTGTGCGTATGAAAATTAATTTATGAATTTTCATACGCAACTAAATCGTTTCTCTCATACTCAATAGTGTGACAGGGCCATTACATCGAATTTCTTCGTGTGAAATGGTTTATTAGTGATTTAGAAACGGCCAGTTAGGAAAGCTGGAATTGTGATTCTTAATTTTACCTAAATAGACTAGCATTTGTTATGAGCACTGTCATGTATATGACATTATGCTTTTTTCTAGTTCAAACTGTTCAAAAGTTTGGGTTCACCTTTAAATGAACACTAATCTTAGTCAGCTAAAGTTTTGTATTCTGTTATGGCCACATGGTGTTTATGTACAAACACATTACTATTTCGTTTGGCAATTTCAAAGCGTTTTACAAGTCTGATTGCATTAGCAGATATAAATACCTTTCAATTATTTAATATTAAAAGTTGTCAAAAAGGTAATTTGGTAGCTATCTTATAATATACATTGTACAGATTATGAAATATGTTGATCAAAAGTCCACGGCTCTAAATATGAAAAACATCTTACCTATCCTAAGATCAAAGTTGTTAAGCATAATGACGCCAAATGCTGCGCCTAACTGTGTTGATCCGACCGTTTTTCTCCAGTCTACGCCAGGCACCTCTAAGGAAAATTCAAATGCAGCGTCCAATAGACCTCGTTTGTTTCTTGAATGTGCCAGTTCCCGAGTTTCTGTTACTTCAGACCTTCTGACACGATAATAAGTAATAAGACGAAACAAATATATCAGAGTATTTATGTTTGTTTATAAGTTGGGAGTTTTACCCCGCCTTCAACATTATTGCCGCCATATCACTGCCTCCATGGGTAAATTACTAGTACTGCTGATAAGCTTATTATGACATAATCATTATTTAGCCGTTCCACAAGAAAACCAACATTATGGATTATGCGTAATGTATCGATCCAGATCAGTCTGCGCAATTCACGCACGCTAATCCAAGCCGACCCATTTCGTCTCAATGGGATAGAGGTACAGAGTCATGATTTCTTAAAAAACAGAAAATCCACAGGAGGAGAAAAGTGTCTGTCTGTGTTAGCCTGTGCGGCATGCTTAGGCGGATCCGGGTCGATACTTAACGCAGAGTCCACACTGTTGGTTTTCTCGCGGGACGGCTCATATTAGTCGTAATGCTATTTTCTTAACTTTGAGCCACTACTATCATTTGGAAGATATTGGCATGACCCGACGAGGGATCGAACTCTCGTCTCACGCTCTCGAGGTGGACATTGTTACTGTTCCATCATGAACTATTTTTGAAATATATCGTTCATTTATAGTAAATAATTATCAACACTAGTTCAGTCGTATGGTGGTGGTCATATCACCAACCAATGCGATTCCTGTATTTACTGAAATTGTAATTTGAGTACTTCTACAATTCCACTTATGTAATCAGGTTCATTTCACAATGGCAACATTTAACTCATTTATTCGGGAAACAATTTCGTGATTGTTTTGTAAATTTAAAGCAGTTTGCTTTATGTTTTTAAGCAAATAACGGCTGCCAGTTTGGCTACCAAAGTGTATCCTGGTCATTGCAAAACAGTACTATACACAACTTTCGTAACTAGCTGCTTTTATATTGGTGGAAGACGAATGACACGTGCCGCCTTGACCTTTGTCAAACGTCGGAAAGAATATTGGCCACATAGCATACCCCTTAAATAAAAACTTTAAAATGGATTGGGATGGGCCTTGTTATGTTAGTGGTAGTAAAACAAATAAAGAAGGAGTAGCAATACTTATTAAAAAAAAATCAGGAATTAGTGTAAACAACTTTACAGAAATTATAAATGGTAGATTAATAAGTTTAAATATTACGATACAAGATAAAGAAATTCTGTTGATAAATATTTATGGACCAAACTATGATCGAGACAAACATGTATTTGACACACTTAAAGAATTGTTATCAAACAATATGGACCAAAATATCATTATAGGCGGAGACTTCAATACAGTCTTAAATGCTGATCTAGATAAAAAACACGGCAAAACCGATACCAATAAAGGATGTAGACAGATAATAAAATACATTATATCCGGTTTTAACCTCATAGATATTTGGAGATTCTTAAATCCAACACTCAAACAATTTACATGGCATTCAAACACTAAACCTACTATATTTTGTAGGCTAGATTATTTTTTAACTTCTGAGTGTCTGAATAACATAGTAACAAGTTGTAAAATCAAACCAGGATATAAATCAGACCATTCAATAGTCATATTACATATTAACTTAAACAAATCTAAAAAAGGTCCAGGTTATTTTAAAATAAACAATTCCCTATTACTTGACAACATGTACATACAGAACATTAATTCGTGTATAAATGAAACAATTGACACTAACGTATACACCCCCAATACAATGTGGGAAATAATTAAAGGCAACATTAGAAATTATTCTATTAAGTATGCAACACATAAGAAAAAAGAACAATCAAGGAGAGAAAACACTATTTTAAACCAAATACAAACACTTGAACAGACCATTTCAAGGAATTTGACTCCCAATGAAAACGACATAAATTCTCTAAATAATCTCAAACAAGAATTAGATCATATAACCACTGTTAAAATAAATGGTTTCATTCTGAGAGCTAAAGCCACTCATATAGAAAACAATGAAAAGAATTCTAAGTATTTTGCTAATTTAGAAAAAAGACACTGGGAACAAAAGATTATTCACAAGTTAACAATAAATAACAAGGAAGTTACAGATGCAAATAAAATATTACACGAACAAAAATAATTTTATGAAAAGCTGTATAAGAAACGAAACACGTCTGAAATTGATCTTGATTTTTTTGATGGTAACTTACCAACACTGAATGATGAAGATAAAAATTACTGTGAAGGGCTTTTGACTGAACAAGAATGTAAAGAAGCATTATTTGATATGAAAAATGAAAAAAGCCCAGGTTCTGATGGTTTAACTGTAGAATTCTATAAAACATTTTGGGGTATATTAAAATCACACTTTATTAAATCAATCAATTATTCATTTGAACATGGCTCTCTTACTGTATTACAACGACAAGGTCTTGTATCTTTAATACCTAAATCAGGAAATAAATTAGGTGTTCTTTCAAATTGGCGTCCAATAAGCTTATTAAATATTGACTATAAAATAGCATCAAAGACAATATCAAACGGAATAAAAAAAGTTCTACCAACAATAATAAACCCATGTCAGACAGGTTTTATCAAAGGACGCTATATTGGGGGAAATATTAGGTTGATTCAAGAATGTATAGAATATTTAAACAATACCAATAAACCAGGATTACTTTTCTTCGCAGACTTTGAAAAAGCTTTTGATAGTATAAATCATGATTTCATGTTCAAATGTTTAGAAAAATTTAATTTTGGACATTCTTTCATACAATGGGTTAAGTGTTTTATCGTGATATAAATAGCAAAATTATTAACAATGGTAATCTTTCGGATAGTTTTCCGGTAGAACGAGGAGTAAGACAAGGCTGTCCACTGTCCTCTTATCTATTCCTTTGTTGTATTGAAATACTTTCCAACTGTATAACAAAAAACACAGATATACAAGGAATACTAATTGAAAGCAAAGAGATAAAACAAAGCATGTTTGCAGATGACGCGACATATCTTACCAATGGATCTGAAAACTCATTCATGTCACTAATGAAAACACTAACAAAATTTGGCGATATATCAGGACTTAAACTTAATACTGCGAAATCAACTATATTGAGAGTAGGAAGCCTAAAACAGAGCGATTTAGAATACAACAAATGTAAAATATTTATTTGGACATCAAAATCAGCAAAGACATTAGGCATCACATTTTCTAATGACATCACAATCAATTTAGAGAAAAACATACTACCAAAACTTCAAGAATTTAAAAATATTTTAAAACAGTGGCATCACAGAAAATTAACACTACTTGGGAAAGTAACAGTTTTAAAAACCTTTGCATTACCAAAACTTATCTACCCTCTGTCGGTCCTAGAAAATCCACCAAATTACATTCTAGACGATATAAATAAAACCATTTTCGAATATTTGTGGGATAAGAAACCAGACAAAATTAAAAGAAAAAATGTAATACTGTCAATCGAAAATGGTGGCATAACTATTCCAAATATATATTATTTAATAAATTCTTTAAAAGCTGGCTGGGTAAAGCGTTACTTAGATGTCAAAAATAAAGGTTTATGGAAAATGTTTTACAAAAGAATCCTACACAAATATGGCGATCACTTAATCTTTGAATGTAAACTAACTGAAGCAGATATACACAAAATGTATAAAGAGAACATGTTTCTGAAAGATATCCTTATTTCATGGCAAAAGATTCAAATTGGTCTACCAAAAAATAATATAAAAAAATAAATCATCTGGAACAACACTGAAATAAAATGCAACGGCGAAACATTTTTTTACAAGGATTGGTATGAAAAAGGCATAAAGTTTCTAGAACATTTTTTCGATTTTCGAATAAACAATTATTACGATTTTGAAACATTTAGATACATGTTTAATTTAAGATCAAACGATTTTTTGAAATATTATAATATAATCGGAAATATACCAATCATTATGGAAAATGCAATAAAAACTGAAACTTCGATAAATGTTGAAAACGAACAATTAATAAACAAGATTGTAGAAATTAAGAAAGTAAATAAATTTTTGTATAAAATTCAAATACCACAAACAACCTTTTTAACAAAATATGAAGAAAAATGGGAAAGATCTTTGAATGTAAAAATAGATTGGAAAAGCCATTATGTTATACCGTTTAAATCAACAACTGATACATCATTGAGAAGTTTCCAATATAAACTTTTAACTCAGATCTTACCTACAAATAAAGATTTGCATACTTATAAATATAAACCATCAAGTTTGTGTGACTTCTGCTCAAGTTACGTTGAAACTATCGAACATTTGTTTTGGGAATGCAGATATGTACAGATTATTTGGAATGAATTAATAGCATTTCTTAACACCAAGAACATAAACATAACTATCATTTTAATAGATGTTTGTCTTGGAACTTTTAAAGGTGGTGTCGATAACATTACTGTGAATTATATCATCATTCTCATGAAACATTATATATTTAGAACAAAACAAACAAACAACATCCCTGCTTTCAACTCCTTTATTAATCATTTGAACAGCAGGATCAAGGTAGAACAAGACATCGCTCTATTAAAAAGACCGATCAGAACTTCACAACAGGAAGTGGATAAAATTCACAAACCTTTAATAAAAAACAACACAATGGTTTAAACCAATTGAATCACAGTCCAACCCTTATTAACTCAATTTTTCTACAAGTCATCTTTCTCCTTTTCCCCCTCTCATCATTATCATGATCTCCTCCTTCTAATTTCTTCTTTGTAAAAATAGAAAACATTGCAAGAATATAAAAATGCATGATACATTACATCTTTTTTTTTCAAAATGGATGACATATATTTGAAAGATTTAATTGTTGTTTATATTGTATCATGTACTTATGTAAATCTTGTGTGAAATAAATAAAAAAAAAAAAAGAATATTGGCCGAGCTTTGGCTTGTACTTGGAATTGACAGACTGCACCACTACCGACTGAGCGTCCAGTGCTCGGCAAGATATTTATGCCCTGGTCGTGTTAGGAACCGTGCTGGTTTGTATGCAATCGCAAATTTCAACATACATAATTATTTGGTAAAAGGAGATCTTTATACGAAAACACATGTGTCGGCTACCTGTTCGTTTGTAAAAGTGTGACGGACACACAGACGAAGGAGTAGTGATCCATATTTATATCCATGCAATATCAAGCGATATACAAAAACTCAATTGCAACGATATATAAAAAATACGTTGAAATATGATATACATAACGCGTAATGTTCAGAATTGTGATTTTAAAACTTTTATATAATAACTGACGTCGCCGGGAGTGTAATAAAGCCATTGTATAAATTGCGTATTCAACTAGTGTAATAACAATGCTACGTAACGTCATAATGAAAAGCATTGAAAATGACCGCGCTATATAGCGACGTTATATCTATTTTGCGCTAATAATCGTCTAATTGGAATTTATGATATAAATAGAATATAACATTCGTGGTCATTCAATACAAAATATTATTAAACTCGTTTAATAAAATGTCGTATTGAATGACCACTCATGTAATATCCTCTCTATATATGTTTCGTGTTTAACGTGTAATCAACCTTAAAGCAGTCGAAAACTAGAAGAAAACAGATACATATATCTTGATAAAACATGTAACATATTGTCATAGTGTATAAACAGCATTGTTAATCATCAACAATTTACTATCTCAAGTTGTCTGTTGCTAAGCGCTATTAAGCCATATTTCAATGGACTCAATTTCAACAGACGATTGCGAGATACTTCAACGTTGATTCGTACAACCTAATTGTAGTCCTCAAATGCAAAAGAGTAAAACATTTCAATGATTTTGTGAATAAATTAAAAAAAATAACATGTTGTTCAGAAAATGCAGAACAGTCGCCCGATCAGATCTATGTCGCAATCTTTCGTACGGAAGGTATGTCTGCAACAGATGACTTTGAATGAGTATATAGGCTAAACTATGACAAATCTATAACACTGAAAGTATAATTACAGCATTATATAGAGTTGAAAACATTGTGACAAATGGAGATATTTCTCATCACGAGTCGATTGTCTTCCTTTGCCAAATGGTTTCAAGAGTCGTCTGTTGCAGAGACGACAGAATGCGTATGCATGTGAGAAAGGGTTAATAATAATGTACTACCTCTCGGATCGTTTAAATAGTGACTTGATAGCAGCGGGGTGTGTCTGATACGCCAGTAATGATTCATGCCTTACTTCACTGTGTTCATCTTCAGTGGCAGCGATTAGAATGGCATTGGCGGCCTGTTGATAAACGCAGATGAATTTACCTCATGTATTTAATGTTGGAATAAAGACATACTTATCCAAGGTATATTTAAAAAAAAAAAATTAATTATTGTTTAAGCTTGTTATTATGGTTACTTTACAAATCAGTGAAAATTTTAAATTTGGGAAATGCTGTTGAATCTTCATATCTTAAGAACAATACAAGACTTTACATGTTTTAAAATATCATTTGGCGACGAATTCAAACTTACTTATTAAATAATACATGCATTCGTATATATTTTACATCTTACACAGCACATATATTTTTGTTTAAAGAACTTTCATGTGGAATGCATCTGTTTTAATGCATTTGTACGATTCATAACAGCATATCTAATATAAATACATGTTTGTGCCTGTGATGTTACAATGCATTTCAAACTATTTTTTTATCTGATGCGGAGGACTAGTTTAAAGGGGAATTGGTCTTTCTCCCCATCAATATCTCTCTTATTACACAACGAGCCCTATGTTGTGGGTAATCAGCCGAATCGTCACACTGTCAAATAAGTATTTTGAAACATGAACAATGTCCGTTATCTAGAGCTGTCCTAGTGTTTCATACAATATTTACCTCAGTACGGTTATAATATCTCAAGGCATGTACTGCAGCTCGTTTCACCCATGGAGAAATGGAAGAGTTGACATGCGAGACGATATGTTCAAAAGAGGTTGGGTGTCGTTCGTTCCCTAGTGCCTCAAGATATACTACTTTACGCCAGTCAATATCGAGAGCGGATTTCTCTGTCATTAAGGATCTTTTCATGCGGTAGGTGTGCGGATCTGTGAATTGAAGAATTGAGTTTAGGTCAGTATGATTTGGTATGATGGTATGACCATCAAAAACGAAAACACAGAACACGAAAGGGCTACAGTGAGAACATAATATCGACGAAGGTCAGTAAGTACAAAGAATGTTTCGAAGATCAATTAATGACGTGAGCGTCAAAGGAATATATTTAGTTATATTGTTGAACATTAACTGAATGGTGATTATAAAGACATTCATTTTGAAATGTCAACTCCGAAAGCAAGGTTTCTACGTTTCTATTAACATATTTCTATTAATAAACCAACTGTATGAATCTTGTTAAATCGAGATGATATCCATCTTACCGTGAATTCCAAGCATATCCTTTATTTTGTTGTTGAACTTCAAAGCAACATGCCTGCTTTTCTTAACTTCCATCAACTTGCGACTTACAGATCCGAATGAGAGGAGCATGATATGAAAGTCTTTGCTGCCATATCGTTCATACAACACATCCACACCTTCATCCAAAACGCCTTCGACATACAGCTGGATGTCCTGAAAGAAACATTGCCAGTCAGTTTGGGATTGTTCTACCCGCCTCCCTTATTCAGGATAAACTTATGTTACCGATATTGAAGATTCAGTATGTTAAGCTACATATATAGGTATCGATGATATTATATTCACCAGTGATTTCAATCTGAATATGAATCATTGGCACTTCTTGTCGAAAGATAACTTTTTAACGTTTTTTTTATGTAAAACACTTAATTTCACTGTTCAGTATTTGGAATATCCAAATTTAGAAAACCCACTTTAGCATGTGTTGAGTCTGTGCCACCTCTTCATTTTGTGTTGTTTACATTCAATAATCCTTAGCCTCATTTTGGCAGGTCTTTGGTCGCCCATTATAACAACAAACGACGTCATTATAACGCAAGATCAATAGCGAGTTATACATAACGCATGCTGTTCATGAGTGATATTAACATGATATGAGCCGTTCAGCGAGAAAACCAACATTGTGGAGTCTGCGCAAAGTATTGACCCGGACCAGCCTATGCATACCGCGCAGGCTAATCCGGGCAGCCACTTTTCGCCTTCTGCGATTATTATTACTCTAAACCTCTTAGACGGAATGTGTCGGCCAGGATTAACCTGTGCGGACTGCGCATGCTGATCTGGGTCGATACTTTACGCAGAGTCAATAATGTTCGTTTACTCTTGGAACGTCTCACATATACATATATCGACACAATATTTCGAGTTCCTATGACATTGTATCTATATCGATTACTATAAATCTTCCATTTAGTACAATGATAACTACTTGGATTTTTTTTTTACCCGGCCGGGTAGCTCAATTGGTAGCGTATCTGACTCGTGATCTGGAGGTCACGGGTTCGATACCCGGTTGCGGCGACATTCTTTCGGGCGATGTTTTCCATTGCCTCTCACCTCTGATCTATGTGAGAAAGTAGTCAGTGGCTTCGAAAGAATGTTGTGTAAGTACTGGTGTGGGAAAGCCAGGAAAACATGGGTAGGTGCACTGACCGCCGTGATATGACCAAAGCTGTTGAAAGCTGTTGAAAGCGGCGTTAAACTCCAAACAAACAAACAAAACGAACAAAACTTGGATTTTTAGCTGGGTGATACTTGTAAAATTAACATATTACCTCATAAACTGGTTCCAATGAACTAAGCTGGAACAAACTTCTCCGAAACAATTCTCTGTCGAAATTATGGTCACTCAATGAATAATTAAGGATCAAACTTTGTGATAGTTTGGTTTTCATCATGAAAAGACTGTCAAGAATGACCTCTTGGTATATAGTTTGCTCTGTTGACCTGGAAAAATGGTAGACCACTACACTACAAATAGTTATGGTGTCCCTCGTCACAAAGAATGCAAATTGTATGGCTAGGGTAAATACATTCGAAATGCACTGAATCTAATAATGACTATCAAAGGGCAGCAATATACTTTATTGAATAAAAGTAAGTATCCAGTGGATATTTATTTAATTATTCACAACTGAAACCTGTAAGTGAGACAGAAAGGTCCAGCATCACATGTCGTCTATAAACCGGCTATCAGTCTATTCGGGAAAGCAGCCAGTTAGTTGTTAACTTTAATAAGGAGAACATGTGTGATAAAGCCGGGGAACGAATATGTAGGTGAACTGGCCGTCGTGATGCGACTGAACAGTTATTGAAAACGGTATAATAGCTTTATTGCTCTTATATTATATAGATAACACATGTGTGCATGTTCTATCATAATATGGTCCGTCAGTAATAAATACCCTACACTGTAACAGGTATTGAAATTTTCGATTTATCAATCTTATATCAACATTAAGGGTTAATACCAATTCAATTCAATTCAATCGTTTATTGGCAAATATAGAAATAAAATTGATATGGCCATTTACAAAGTCGAAGGAAATGGCTTAGACAAAAGTAAATACATATATAACTATACAGTATATCAGATAAATAATAGTTGGTATATCAAATGAAAAAGGTACACAGTAAGAATAGGTTAGGGAACAGCAACAAGATTAATACATAGTGCGTACACTCATGCTTCCTTGTAGAACAACATATATGGACCCTGTGACACGAACATGGAACTTAAAAGACTTCGCGAATAGGAAGGATCCAGATCAGCCTGCGTACCTGCGCAGGCATACCAGGGTCTTCCCTGATCGGTGTATAGTAGTACACGTTTCCTTGAAACCTCATGGGAATGAGTGTAGTTATCATTACATGTCTCACAAATGTAATCGTATAAGTGCATACGAAACTATCAATCGACTAAACAAACAATCTTAACACAACGGTAAGCGATGTCTTTTACGCTATACTGTTGACAACATATACCTTTTGACGCTTGCGTTGAAAATATGATCCGTAATTGATATGACGGCATCATCTGGCAGTGCGAGGAGAGTTGTCACTAAGTCTGAAGAACAGCGCAACACATCCTGGGATCCTGTCAATGTCAAACTGATAGTTTCATTTGACATCCACCAACAAACATAACATGTTTATGTTAGCCGCTACAGTCTTTTATGTTTTTCTTACTACTTTACTATCCTAACATGATAAATCTTTGTGTTGAAAGGATGTAATGAAGTCGTTATCCAAACTGTCACAGTGAGCACATGTGATCTTATAAAATCGTCTGATTTATAAGGAAGGATATTCCGAGATTAATACTTACATATTTTATAGTCGCGACTCCGATAATTAGATTCATTTTGACGCATCTGCAGCATGGTGTTTCAAAATATTTTGGTAAAAGAGGCATTTGCTCACAAGGAGCAGTTTCAATCTTTGCACAATGTTTTCAACTATATTTATTAAAAAGAAATATTTAATGAAGAGTTGTCACATTGTTCTCATATGTTTTCGAAGTCTGCAGATTTGTTGTAAAACTGAAATTATTAAACGCATTAAAGATGAGTGGATGACTGAGATGCAAAACCCCTGATTATCCGACTCCGCAGAAGCGCAGATATTCGACGGTCAAATTTGTCCGAATGTCTCTTTATCTTTTAACAGTGTTACAGGAAAAAACAAACTTTTCGTAATGATTACACGTGTGGAGAAAGAAGAAAGACCTGCCTGTGCGTCCATGCTTAAGGTTCCAAATTGGTATTGCCTTTCAGAAGTTTGTTGAAACCTTGAAATGACTAATTGGAGAACAAATCGAGGGCTTGGCATGAAACGGTTGTAACTAAAAACCTATTTTGAAAACCCTGGTTTAGGGTCAATTTTGACCCCTTTTTAAACAATGCAAATTTAGGTGCCATTGCTCAGATGGAGCAATGGCACACAAATTTCCATTGTTTTCCAAGAAAAATTATTTAACGCTTATAAAAACTTTATGGCGTGGTGATTAACTTTTGTAAAATAATTCAATTTTAGTTACAACCGTTTCACGCCAAGCCCTCGAAATGCAGAGACAAATTAGACTGTGAGGATGCGCTGACTGGTCTGGATATACACGGATTAAAAATCTCGTACGGTTTGTTTTCGCAGAGCGCCGCTCTTGTGTTATCAAGATACTTGCCTGTTTCTGGTTGATTTTTAATACATTTCAGACATTCTTCTACATTTCGAAGCAAAGAGGTTTCATTTTCGCCCTGCTTCGGCATTCGTTGGCCGGAAAGACGTGCCTATATGGAGATTATAAATATAAAAATGAAAACCTTAACCCTTTCCCTCATATAGACGCTTTCTGACGCCTCTGCAGCAGACGGCTTTTCGAACAAAAAGAAGTGACAAAAGAAGAAATTGCTCAAAACGATCAATGTTTCCTTTTGCAACAATGTTTTCCACTTTTAGTCATAGGTTATCCATTCAATTATAGAGATGTTTTCTATTTTTTGAGAAAATATGTTCAAAGTAGTCTACTGCAGAATTGTCGTATGAGGGAAATGGGTAATTAAGGTAACAATTCTAATTTCAATGAAATGAATTTTAATCAAGAATTTAACCTCTACTCACCAAAAGCGTAAAGAGGATAAGACAATTGAGCAACATTAACCCTTTCCCACATACAAATCTGCAAAAGATAACTTTTGAAACCATATTGGTAAAACACGTGAAAAAACTGCATATTAAATGTAGTTGAAAACATTGTGACAAAGTGAGAAACTCATCAAAACGAGCAATTTCTCCTTTTGCCACAATGTTTTCAAAAGTTGTCTGCTGCAGAGGCGTCAGAAAGCGATAAGTATTTGGGATATGGTTAAACATTCTTTGAAGTATCATAGATTCATATTTATGGTTTTGAGAAGGCGGTTTTTTTTAACATGAAAACTTGTTAATTCTTATTATGTCAGGTATTCAATATGTGGCATCTATCAAAAGGAACCTTAACGTTTCAGCTCATATCATATCATATCATCAATATCAAAAGAAAGTGGATGTCTTCAAAAAACAGTGTCACCAGTGTTTTCTATTATCTTATACACTCGTAAAAGTCTTGATTGAACATTCTCATATAGACAGATGTGAAACCCAAACGTTTAAACGTTAACACGTTGACACGTTTCGTCGAAATTGAGATTCAATCAAATACCAATGGAACAATGATTTATACAGTCAATAGCATTGGTCTGCGTCCTTCTGAGGACCGTGCACTCTGAGATGAGTCTATGAGTCCTACAGTAGGACTCCGTAGCTATTATAAATCTCGTCTATCTTAGGTAGTGTCAATGTTAACTGAATTGTCGTTAGCTGAATTTTTAACAAGGTACGTTTGTCGTGTTATATGTTTTTAAAATCATGCGACAATTAAACTTACTCGGACAATGCATATCATATAATCGCACGGCTAGTCAACGTTCTCCTGGGACTGAACATAGTCATAAACTAGCCTGATCCTTTTTAATTTGCCAGATACAGAAGAGAAACTGAAGCATTGTTCAAATTATTTGTGTAAATGGTCGATCAGTCATGGTGAACAATGTCTTCATTTTTCAAAGGGAAATTAATCATTTCAATAACACTGGTACAACTATGATATTTTTGGGGTTTATGGCCTCTCTGGTTTGTTACCTTTATAGTAAAATTAGACTACTATAAACAAAATCATGAAATGTGATTGCATACTTTGGACAACAATTTACAGCCATTGCCCTATTATAAAGAATATGGGCTATGATTCTTGTGCTGTATAAATAGCTGCATTCATGACTTAATTACATGTAGACGGACACCATTTGAGGATTGGTGAGACTGGTCATATGCACTGACTCCGCCGAGTCTTCGCTGAACTCACCCGTCTTTAGACCAGAATACGCCAGATGCGACTCGTAGTTACATGGTTCTAATCTCTTTTGCAGAACCTCAGATAAATGTTGTATCGGGTATCTGATATTTTGACATTTCCTTTTGAAAGTTTTATATATGTTTATGGAATCACTCCCCTGCTCCCTACCTTTTCATCATAACCAAAATTGATGTGCATTGATACCAAGTTCTCCGGTCGATCAGGTGCAGCTGATGTATATATAACACCAGTGAACGTTAACTTGCTTGTTGATTCAACTTTTATCTCAGGTATATCTGAAAGAAAGAGTTTTATGAGCCGTCCCGCGAGAAAACCAACATTAAGGTCTCTGCGTAATGTATCAACCCAGATCAGCCTGCGCAGTCCGCACATGCCAATCCGGGCCGACACATTCCGTCTCAGGGGTATATAGGTATAGAGTAATGATTCCTGAAACAGAAAATTCACAAGAGGCGAACATTGTTTGCCCGGGTTAGCCTGCGCGGCAAGCTTAGGCTGATCCAGGTCGATGTTGGTTTTCTCGCGGGACGGCTTATATTGTGGTTATATGGTTATGGATAAACCTTATACATTGAGGAAATGTGTAGGTTATTAGTCGCCGGGCAGAAGCCCACGACTTATATCTTTAATAGCTTTTCGGAAATGACATGGGAGGAGGTGTTATTATTAGAATATTTTTTTTTTAAATGTCTTGAACATATTAAAATTGCGTTTGTTTAAAAACACTAAGTTATGACACATCTAAAATGACTTGCAGTAGACTGTTATGTGTCAATATCGAGATAAAAATCGCGTCGATTTCTCCTTTTAATAGCAATTTTAACTTACTGAATGTTATTTTCATGTTCAAAGAGATGTCTTGATTTGTGAAGAATGCATTTAATAATGTTTATGCATGTATATCTAAAATATGAACTGTTTCTAAGCTAAAACTGTTGATCACGTGTCACGAATTTGTGAATTGCGAGTGCAAATTTCAAATTGCGAGGTGAGATTTCACGCATCTTTTTGCGAGTGAAATTTTTGGGCCGAATAATATGCAATTTCTTTAACAAATCGCGGTAATTGCAGTGAATTTTCGAGATTTACCGAATTTCAGTTTTGCAATATTAGCGGAAGTTTAGAATCGAAACATGTCTCGTGCGCATGCCTATTCAACGAACCCAATATTGATGACGTTTACCGCATACATTTGGTCTTTCGGAAGTCTAAAATTAGTTTTAATTTACATATCGCAAATACTATTGGCTGGAATGGTCACGTGTATATTTTGTGTTTCCCCAAGTTGTATTCACTACGGAGATAGAGGAAATGGATGTTTTAGCACTAAAAACACACCCTCTACATGATAAAAAGGGCTGTGACCTATCCATTCTGATCAGTTTTCATAAATTACTTTTCTTCATTTGGTTTTACTCAAGGCCCACAGTGTACAGTGCTGGATTTTTCTTTTTTTTCATATTTAACTTTTGAACATTTGCTTAAATCTCATTTATCGATGCAATCTTCACCAGAACACCATGAAACTGTATTATTTGGGATTGGTTCTGTGTGTTATTTGGCTAATGCATCATCTCACGAGAGTTTTTTCTATAATGAACAGAATAAAATATGACTGCAGGTGTAGGCTTGGTTCTGAAATACTTGATATTTTGATGAGATTAACATTGCTGATGTTGCCCTGATTCATGACCCAAAACCTACTGTGACAAGATGGTGGTTGTCTGGGCTAAGACAGAAAAGACCCCATACTCTGTCATATGGAGACAGAAACTGAGACACAGTTTCTAGACTGTTGTATATCTGACACAGTCTCAGCAGCTTCTTTTCGCAGCATAATTATATTTCAATGAAGGACATTCACTTAGTTGACAAAAAGATGCAAGTTATGATACATTTTCACTTGACCCCAACCCTGATGTTCCAATATGCCCCTCAGTTGATAACTGTTTTTTCAACTACTATAATGTAAGTGTTATGCATCACTGCAGTATGGATTTCCGGCGACATTGATGCGTTGCATCAACTTTCTCTTGTATTTAAATGTATACGTTTGGTTGCTTTTACACAACTGCATCCTACTTCGTTTCAATACTTTCAAACACAATTAAGGACCGATATAAAAGTATACCGGACGACTAGGTTTTAGAATCTGAGTTAACCATTCTTTTATCCTTCAAAAAAAACCAAAAGCGTACTTTATTTGAATAGTTCTAGTAACGTTTTCAAGATACGAATTTAATACTAAATATACCTGCTTATAATACAAAATATAGGAGAGAGTTTCGTTTAAAGATTCATGGGTGTCATTAAACTACGGGCCTTTATTTAACTTACCAATGTCCTCATAGTCAGATACTGGTTTCACTTCTCTCATTCCATGAAAAGGGTTAAATCTACAATAAAGTATAACGGATAATTTACACCAAAAATGCTGACCGTGTGTAAAAGTATGCATTCCTAAACCAGTTTAAAAGTTGTGTAGTGTAATCTGCACGATGCGGCCATTATTACTCTTTTATATTACGTATCTAATATTAATGAGCTGCCTTATATAGCTTCTTTCTTGCCATGGTCAGGAATTCATATGTTCACGTGGGACTGCTTTTAACCGGCTTAACTGTATCATGGAGTATATGCTTGGTATATTCGTTGTTCGACAGTACAATGTGAAGCATATAGCATTCTGAGCAATCTGTCCTTTCCATACAGTATTTCTAGGTGGCAAGATCTGTATCATGGAGAGAATCAAGTGTTATACTTGAACATTCACTTGTTTAGTTAACTTTCGCTTTCTTTACTGCTTACAGATCGAGCGAGCTTATGCATACACCGATTTAATGTGTGTATGTTCATATTGTATACGGGTTATGCAGTGATATTATACCTAGCCTGGATTAGTTATTTTTTTCATTCTATAGTTATATCCAGCCTGGCTTAGTTTGATTGTGTTTTCATTCTTTACCAATACCTATCTTGGCTAAATTTTTTCGTGTTCATATTTTATAATTATATACCAACCCTGGCTTAGTGTGATTATGATCATATTTTATAATTATACCTACCCTGGGTTAGTGTGATTGTGATACGTACCCTGGTTTAGTTTGTTTGTGTTATTCTATACTGGTTATAGCGTGATATTATACGTACCCTGGCTTATTTTGTCTGTGTTGTTCTATACTGGTTATAGCGTGATATTATACGTATCCTGGCTTATTTTGTCTGTGTTGTTCTATACTGGTTATAGCGTGATATTATATGTATCCTGGCTTATTTTGTCTGTGTTATTCTATACTGGTTATAGCGTGATATTATACGTATCCTGGCTTATTTTGTCTGTGTTGTTCTATACTGGTTAAAGCGTGCTATTATATGTATCCTAGTTTAGTTTGTCTGTGTTATTCTATACTGGTTATAGCGTGATATTATACGTACCCTGGCTTATTTTGTCTGTGTTGTTCTATACTGGTTATAGCGTGATATTATATGTATCCTGGTTTAGTTTGTTTGTGTTATTCTATACTGGTTATAGCGTGATATTATACGTACCCTGGCTTATTTTGTCTGTGTTGTTCTATACTGGTTATAGCGTGATATTATATGTATCCTGGCTTATTTTGTCTGTGTTATTCTATACTGGTTATAGCGTGATATTATACGTACCCTGGCTTATTTTGTCTGTGTTGTTCTATACTGGTTATAGCGTGATATTATGTGTATCCTGGCTTATTTTGTCTGTGTTGTTCTATACTGGTTATAGCGTGATATTATATATATCCTAGTTTAGTTTGTTTGTGTTATTCTATGCTGGTTATAGCGTGATATTATACGTATCCTGGCTTATTTTGTCTGTGTTGTTCTATACTGGTTATAGCGTGATATTATATGTATCCTAGTTTAGTTTGTTTGTGTTATTCTATACTGGTTATAGCGTGATATTATACGTATCCTGGCTTATTTTGTCTGTGTTGTTCTATACTGGTTATAGCGTGATATTATATGTATCCTGGTTTAGTTTGTTTGTGTTATTCTATACTGGTTATAGCGTGATATTATACGTATCCTGGCTTATTTTGTCTGTGTTGTTCTATACTGGTTATAGCGTGATATTATATGTATCCTGGTTTAGTTTGTTTGTGTTATTCTATACTGGTTATAGCGTGATATAATACGTACCCTGGCTTATTTTGTCTGTGTTGTTCTATAGTGGTTAAAGCGTGATATTATATGTATCCTAGTTTAGTTTGTTTGTGTTATTCTATACTGGTTATAGCGTGATATTATACGTACCCTGGCTTATTTTGTCTGTGTTGTTCTATACTGGTTAAAGCGTGATATTATATGTATCCTAGTTTAGTTTGTTTGTGTTATTCTATACTGGTTATAGCGTGATATTATACGTACCCTGGTTGTGTCTTGTGTTTCATTGCCGTGTGTTCTATACTGGTTACAGAGTGAATAGTACCAAGGCTGTGATCTATCAAAACACTCTACAATAACAAATAATAGCACATACACATGTTATTGTATATATCGATCAAATCATTAACTTAAGAATGAAAACGCGATGATCAGAATCCGTGCATCAACGACTTGTATAAGTGAGCATATATTTTTCTAATGAGATTATTTAAAATTGGTTTAAAACGAGCCGCGTCTGTCGATTTGGGTTGTTTTTCCCTGCTCGGTAGGTACCTCTTTAAAGGTTGGTGTCTAATACAAACATTCGGGAGGGGGGGGGGGGGGGGAATAAAGTGTACACAAGTCAACTGTTATAACAATAAATTGAAGTACAGATACACAATAAGTGTGTTTATCTAGTGTTAAAGTAATATATCTATAGGTGCTACCTATTTACGAAAATAACGCAAGATAATTATAAATAAACATTAAATAGCATACTTTGGCCATAAAAAAGGATTTATAAGTAGTTGACTAGACAATAATAATGTTAATGTCATGTTTCTTGCATTATTAAAACATATTTGGAATTCGTATTGCTGTTGTCTATTATTTGAACAGAAAATAATATAGTAAACACTTTCAGAAAATCAAGAAATACATTTATAATGAACGAAGTTAAAACATGAGGGCCAAGATGATCCTTAATCGATCACCTGCATTATGACAAAGAAGCAAATAGATCAGCCCTTTCCTGATGCCACCTGGCGACTGCCTTTTTCAACCAGTCAATATGACTGGAACAAATTATGTAAGGGGTCACATTTCTGCTAAACCCTTTCCCTATTAGAGACGGTTTCTGAGGCCTATGCAACAGGCGATTTAGGAAAAGATTGTCGACACATAAACAATTGCTTCTTATGAGAAAGTTATCCTTTTGCCACAATGTTTGATAAATAATTATACTTTGAATGAGTGAGTCAATAGCTCATGTATCGGAATTTGGGGTCTTTCATGTTGATACCACTTTTTTGCGGGAAAAGACGTCGCTCCATTGACGTTACGCCAAGATGAACAATCTCTATTACATAGGCGCTCTACATTCACCTCTGTCGTTGGCTCGAACTACTTTCGGTCACGTGACGACTATTCCTTCTGATACTCTCTAGAAAGAAGATTGTCGATGCTTACAAAATGGCTACTACGGCTACTCACCTCGGCTACTACACATTGAAAATAAACAGATAAGTTGTAAGCATATATGCTTTTGTAGGTCCTTTTAATTTTGTTTTCCCATTTTAAGTTTTGTGATTACTATTAATCACGACAGTGATACAGACCTTTTAATTGTTTTAATTGTTATATACTTTCTATGATCTTATTATTTTACATTAATAATAAGAAAAATGTTTTTAAAACTATTTACACTTTACTCAATTATTTTGTTTCATTTCCTTTTTAGATAGATTACATTTCTTTGTCCTATTTTTTATTTTTATTTTTCTCTTGGATCTCTTGGCTTTTTTTTTTTTTTCTATTTACTTTAATATGGATTATAACAACTTGCATTGAATTTGTTCGGGGCATACCAATGTTTATTTAGTCTGGATTTAAAAGTATTCAGTGATGGTGCCTCGACTACTTGAGATTTTAGACTATTCCATACATTAACAACCCTGTGACTGTAGCATCTTTTGCATGTATGCGTGAGTGTAAGGAACGACAACTCTGCGAAGGAGATTGCAAGATGAAGTGTAACGGTAATGACGTCACGTCCTTCTTTGGCTACGATACAGTCAAAATTTAGTTTCGGGCGTAGAAGGCTAATGATGTCGTTTTTTTGACGAACGGGAAAACATATTTCTTACAGATTTCCATTTATTTTTTAACTTTTCGTACAAATGTTAATTCCCACATAACACAGCACTTAAATGATCTTAAATATCGATTTTAAAAAAAATGATTAAAAAGACGACAATAATTTTCAATCTGTGTTTTTCTGCTCATTTTATACATACCCAAAATACCGATTTAAAAAAAAAAAAAGTCAATCTGTGTTTTACGTCTGCTTTTTATACATATCCAAAATGGCGGCCCCCATGGATTTTTCCAGTTTCATTTCAGAAAGCTTCATAGGTTATTGAACAAAAAAATAAAAAAAATCTCACACCTGTTACCTATTAGCGAAAAAAGATGATTACAGGTATGTCACAGAAAACTATGGAAACAAGATAATGTTAGTTGTCTGTAACTTTCCATAAACAGCATTTATATTACTTTAAAAGCACTAGATACACATACTTATTGTGTATACAATGTATATGCCTCATTGAACTGAGTGTGTTTTTATAACAGTTATATACATTTTATCTCAACACGGTTTGTATCACTCTCTTACACTATCGGTTAATTACATTTACCTCTGTCACAGGCTCGAGCTACTTTCGGGTTTCACGTGACTTTTTATATAGGTGACCTACATAACAGATGTATTAATCTTTAAATTTGTAAAACTACCAAAAAGTAGTCCGTAGCTTTTTGCTAAATAAATACTTTGTTTTTGATTAGCAAAGTTAGAAAAAGATCCTGTCACAAGTGTAAAAGGTTAGTGCTTACATCAGTGACAACTAAGTCAATTAAAATACAGTTATCATGTTTCGTCAAGAATCTTGACATTGAGCCTGTTGCAGAGATGATAGTGAGTGTAAGGAACGGTCACTCTGCGATAGGAGATTGGGTTTGTATATGACATCGAACCTTTAAATACATTCCGGAATGAAAATGTACATGAACGGCTCCGTTTTTAAAATCCTGAAATCTTGGAGAAAAGTATAATTTGTGATTGTGGGCTCTTGGGTAACCATTCAGCTTCTTACTTTGAAAAAAATCGATTTGAACTTTTTTTACATGAGTTTTCTTCCCTCTGGATAGAAATGCCACTTTAAGTTACTGAGATAATGGACTCTAATGTAGTTGCATGCAAAACATGAACCACAATTTCTTAAAGGGTGATACTTTGCCTTATATGCAGGATAGAGTTATTTAATTTGATTATTTTCATAGGTGTGATGGTTGGGAAGGATTGTATAACGTTTCAATGGAATGCATCAGGTAGTTACTAAGATAGGGACTCTTAATGTAGTTGCACGCAAACCATCAACTATAATTTCTAAGTAAAAAAAAGGCAATACTTTGTACCATATGCAGGATAGAGTTATCTTAATTAGTTGTGTATATAATTGTGAAATTGGGAAAGATTGTATAAAGTTTCAATACAATGCTTCAAGTTGAAATTACACTCTAAATGTTGTTGCAACACTTTAACCAAATTTTTAAGTGCAAAAAGGGCCATAACTTGCATAAAATGATAGATAAAGTTATCGTATTTGATTGTTTACATAGTTGTGATGTTTGGAAAGGGCTGTATAAAGTGTTAATGCAATGCATCCAAGTAATTACTATGATATGGTCTCTTAACGTAGTTGCATGCAAAACTTTAACCATAATTTATAAGTCCTAAAAGGGCCATAACTTGCATAAAATGCAGGATAGAGTTATTCAACTTAAAAACCAACATAGTTGTGATAGTTGGGAAGGGTTGTATAAAGTTTCAAAGCAATGCATCAAGTAAATACTAGGATATCGACTCTTAATTTAGTTGCACGCAAAACTTAAACCAGAATTTCTAAGTAAAGAAAGGGTCATAACTTGCATAAAATGCAGGATAGAGTTGTCTACCTTAATAATCTACACAGAAGTGATAGTTGGGTAGGGTTGTAGAAAGTTTCAATGCAATGCATCCAGTAAATACTGAGATATGGACTCTTGATATAGTTGCACGCAAAACTTTAACCAGAATTTATAAGTAAAAAAAGGGCTATAACTTGCATAAAATGAAAGATAGAGTTATCTAACTTAATAATCTACATATGTGTGATAGTTGGGTAGGGTTGTAGAAAGTTTCAATGCAATGCATTAAGGAAATACTGAGATATGGACTGTTAATTTACTTACACGCAAAACTTAAACCAGAATTTCTAAGTAAAAAATGGCCATAACTTGAATAAAATGCTGGATAGAGTTATCTAACTTAATAATCTACACAGAAGTGATAATTGGGTAGGGTTGTAGAAAGTGTCAATGCAATGCATCAAGTAAATACTGAGATATGGACTCTTAATATAATTGCACGCAAAACTTTAACCAGAATTTCTAAGTAAAAAAAGGGCTATAACTTTCTTAAAATGCAGGATAGAGCTATCTAACTTGATAATCTGCATAGGTGTGATAGTTGGGTAGGGTTGTAGAAAGCTTCAATGCAATGCATTAAGGAAATACTGAGATATGGACTCTTAATTCACTTGCACGCAAAACTTTAACCAGAATTTATAAGTAAGAAATGGCCATAACTTGCATAAAATGCAGGATAGAGTTATCTAACTTGATAATCTACAAAGGTGTGATAGTTGGGTAGGCTTGTAGAAAGTTTCAATGCAATGCAATTTAGGTACTTGCATGCAAAACCTTAACCAAGGTGTGACGTGGACGCCGACGACGACGCCAGTGTGAGTAGTATAGCTATCATATTCTTCGAATAGTCGAGCTAAAAATGAAAAGTATGAATGGTGAATGAATATATATTCCAATAGTCAGGCAATGAATTTCCAAAACAGTACTAGTCTACTCCCTTTTTAGTAGCCCCCGCACTGTTTGACTTTATATGACCATATTCGGAACAGTATTTGATCAGTATTTAATCACTCGTGTTTAACTATTTGCGCATGACCATCGGCATGTATTTGCGCCGGAAACTGTGCAGGTATATAATTACAATTAATGCAATACTGTATGGTATATCATGCTCAAAACCCTCTTTGCCTATAAAATAGAAATTGTCGATAGTGTTAGAATGTGTTATGATTTTGGAATGATATATCCAACACTAATGTAAGGGCATTACACGTACCTTAGTGGCGGAGGACTCGGCATGCGATGGTACATTCTTACAATGGGTTCTCTGTTTTGTATATACTTTTCCATTCAGTGTCGGTTCTACATGGTATGAGGCATTGTGTTCACCTGATCGATTAGTAATAGAAGTAAATAAACGACCCTGGCATGTCGGTGATTAATTACAGAAAATTATAACAAAATACTTCCAGTTAGATCGATGGCGACGTTTCTGTCTTATGTGTATATGTTAAATAGTTTTGTCACTATAATTTGTGTATATTGCAAGTTATTTCGACTTCATGTACTTCGCGATGTTGCATATAATACAGCTACGAATATTAATGTGAATTCACACAAGATTGAATAATATGACTAGACTTTACTCAGTAACTTAATTCATTTACAAAACATCTCAACAAACCTTCATGTCCGTTTTCAGCGGTATTGTAAAACCAGGTACCATTATCATGATCAACGTACTCCGCCTGAAATAATGGGCATCATATAATATGATAAGTGATGGGAGATATATCATCGTAAGTCTTCCGAAGTACGGGTACGTTAAACCATTGTACATGTCTGTGTCCACCGAAGTACGGGTACGTTACGCCATTGTACATGTCTGTGTCTACCGAAGTACGGCTGCGTTACGCCATTGTATATGTCTGTGTCTATCGAAGTACGGGTACGTTAAGCCATTGTACATGTCTGTGTCTACCGAAGTACGGGTACGTTAAGCCATTGTACATGTCTGTGTCTACCGAAGTACGGGTACGTTAAGTCATTGTACATGTCTGTGTCTACCGAAGTACGGGTACGTTAAGTCATTGTACATGTCTGTGTCTACCGAAGTACGGGTACGTTAAGCCATTGTACATGTCTGTGTCTACCGAAGTACGGGTACGTTAAGCCATTGTGCATGTACATTTGAGCGGTGCTCACGGACCACCAACATTAACTTACTTATCACACGTGTTGCAACGTCTTGGAAATTATCTGTCACGGCATTCATGCTAATTATTCAAATTATATCTGCTTTACATATGTTTATTCAAACCTTCTATGTTTAAATGACGAACAATTCAGAGACAGATCAGACTGCGAGGATGAGCTGGCTGATCCGGTTCTACACTCTTTTTTGTTTTCGCAGAGCACCGGTCATTTATGTATATGTCCATGGGTTAGTGAATTGCCTCAGTCGGAAATTAGTCTTGTTACAAACCCCGTAAGGACAAAACACCAAAGGATAGATAATGATTTTAGATATACTTAGCTTTAGAACGCTTTACGCCCATTACTTTTCCAAAAGTTCTCACCGTAGGTAAACTCTTTATGCCTTTGTCTGTTTGAAAATGTTCATACGGCGGTACGAGTCGGTATGTAGTTAGCGATCAGGCTATATTTATCGACACTTAGATTGTTTTAACTCTTACAAGAATCCGAAAATTAACATTTGAGAAAGCAATTATGTTTGGTCGGCTGTATTCGAAATAACAATAAGGGTGATACAGATAATCGCACCATATCTGTAACCAATTTCGTAGATACTACTTAATATAATATAATATATTGTTCATGACTTCAGAGTATCGCAAGGAAACAATTAATTTGAATAATCATTACATCAATGATTGGACTAATCGTCCAGTCAAAAAGCCCATTTATTAAACAAAAAAAGTTATAGTTAACTTTCCTTTGTATATATTTAATATATACTTATACTTTCACCTAAACAGTCTTAGATAGATACTTTATTTTCAACTTGTACAAAAAAAGTGCATCATTGTTACAAATACAAATATAAATTCAATTTCGAATTAGAATAAAAATCGTTAAGGATGATTTTTGAATACGTGCCAAGATTAATCCAGTGTGGTTTGTTTATGTGTGTCTAAAGGAAGTTCAATAAGAATGTAGATTGAAAAATGATTGAATTATCGTATTTACCTCCCTTGCCCCAAGAAACTTGCCGGAAAGAAGATTTGCAACACCCTTCTTTATGGACAGATCATCTTCGTGTTCATCCCCGTCATAATGAACTTGTACTATCTCGCCTTCATTGGTTATCTCAAACGAAAACCTGAAAAAGTCATAGTCGAATGTACAAGTTATACAAGTAATAAAGGAATTGCATGCGTATGTAGCAGACGACTTATGAACTTATTATGTGGCAAAACAGAGATGAGCAATTTCCACTTTTCTCGCATTAAAAAAAGATACATTTACACTTTGAATGCTTAATTAGTATAAAGGATTTGTCCAGCTTTGCATTTTGACGAGTACAGAGTTATTGTTAGGACAATGAATATAAATAGTGTGAGTTGGCGTCACACAATAGGTTCCAGCAGTCAGTGGGTTACACAAATATACTTTCATCTATAGAGAGTCTGCATACATCTTCTTAATGTTTACAAAGTCGTCTGCTGCAAATGTGTTGTGCAAGAGAGTTAAGCACATATTACCATTTTCCCGTAATAAAAATAACAAAGTATGGACAGATAAAATACACCTGGGAGTTTGTACAACGTTAAACATGGTTTATGATTTCAAGAAAAAACATGTGCATGCAAATTCTCTTATCCATTCCAAGAAATGTGTTTATAGTCCAATATCTACATGTAGCAATTGAGTATAGACAAAAGACATTGACAATATTATTTCTCGATTAAGTTTAAATATTCTTCAAGCACCTCTCTTTCAGCGTCAATGGCAATATTTAGATGTTTGCAAACAATACAGATTCAGGTGAGTCAGCTCGTAACGAGCTGTCTCACCTGAAATCAGCATTGTTTGCATTTTAGTTATCAAAATGCCCAAACTCTCATTATATAAGAAATGGAGACGCCATCTTTTGTACATGGAAGAGTCTACTTTAAACAAATCGGCGCTGAAAGAATTAAGAGTGTGAAGTTAAAATTGTCCTCTAAATGTACATTAGGTAAATTTCCGTTCACTCTCCAATAAGCTATTATATAAAATGTGTATAAGATTACTTGAAGCATGCACATAAATAGCCCAGCAATGTATACACCGATTTGATTTAAAGCGTCCCGCACGGGCCACAATTTCGATATTTTAAGATTGATTGATTGATTGATTGGGGTTTAACGCCGTTTTTAATAATTTCTCAGTTATATCATGGCGGCCAGTTCACCTACTCATGCATTTCCTGGTTTTCTCACACCAGTACTCCACACAACAATCTTCCCAAGCAACTGGCTGCTTTTCCACATAGACTTAGCCCATTGGTGGAAGACGAATGACGCATGTCGCATGTCGCATTGACTTTTGCCAATCGTCGGAAAGAAAGTTGGCCGAGCCGGGATTCGAACTTACAACCCCTGGATTGACAGCCCGCGTCGCTACCGACTGAGCTACCGGGGGATATTTTAAGAACGCCACTCGATAGAAATCGTGAAAAACGGCACTTAAAATGTGTTTGCTATACAAGGATAATGAAAACCCTTGTAATACCCTCTATTTTCAAACACGTTAACATCTACTATAGGTCAAATTATGCCAAATATCTCCTTCAACATTAGCCCCTTCGATATTTATAACGAACATATATCTAATCTGCATTGGATTAACTTTTTCCCAAATACAACATGAAGATAATGACTTCATCAAGGCATTGGTATGAAAAGTCCATATTATCAGTACTGAAACAAGTTGAAAATATTGTGACAAAAGGAGACATTGCTAGTTTTGATGACCGCCCGCCTATTAAAAGTAAGATAGGCACACAAAAATTGCGGTAATCCGATAATTGTACCATTTAATTTCAATTCATAAATTATCTAATTTGATTATTATCTGTTCATTATAGAGAAACTGTTATGCCCCAGTCAGACACACATATACGGACTCTGAGGATGCTACGGATGGCTCGTCCGTATCTATCCGTCCAATCCGTAATGCCCCGTATCGCATCCGCAGAGTCCGTAACTGTCTGTATCGTATCCGCAGGATCAAAACGATCCGCGTCCAAATTTTGAAAAGTTTCAAAATTCAGGCGCGGACGAGAAAACCGTAATTATCCGTAACTGAAGGCATTTATCCATATCTAATCCGTATCTAACTCGTATCTAAACCTATCATTCCCGGGTCCACCCTAAGTTGTGGATTAATACGGTTTATGCGGAGCGTTTCCTTTAGTTACGGTTAATTACAGGTTTCGTTCTTCGTATGGTTACCTACAGAAACGTTTCAATACGGATAGTTTGCGTTCCAATACTGACGGATACCTTTTTTCGCGGATGAATGCGAATAATTGTGCGAATTAATACGGATAAATACGGATTATTGCGGACTCCTGCGTTCCATTTACTTCTCGTGCGACGATCTCTACCACTTTGGCAAAACAAAAAGACACGTGAACATAGAATTTTGGGAAGGTTTCTCGATCTATATATATTGGATGGTCTTCCTTGTTCCATAGCCACGGACAACGAATGCAGACTGCTCTTGCTGAGACTAAGCCAGTCCAACATGAACCTCACACTGATTTATGCACATATCTTGCGCATCTGGATGACACGCCGTCGGGATAGGAGGTGGTGGGTCCGCCGTTGGATAACTCTCAGGCCGGAACAGGGAGCGTATGGCAACCTCATGATGCTCTTGAGAAACGATGATTTGGTGGCGTCCCGCAACTTCACCAGGCTCACACCCGAGATGTTTCGAGACGTGTAGGAACGACTCACGCCGAGACTTCGTAAGAAAAACACATGGTACAGAGATTCGCAGGAGGTTGGACTGAAGGTTGCCATCACACTCAGACATCTGGTCACTGGGGACTGCTACAAGTCGATTATGTACCTGTTCTATGTGCCGCACAACACGATCTCACTTATAGTCCGGGACGTCTGTCAGGCCATTTGGGACGAATACGGCGCAGAGTTTGTCACCAACCCGACGACAGCTGAGGGTTGGAAGGAGGTTGCTGCAGGCTACAGCAGCCGGTGGAACTTTCACCACGTGCTAGGTGCCTTGGATGGCAAGCACATACGCATCCGGTGTCCTGCCCACGGGGTCCCAGTTCTACTACTACAAGGGGTACCATGTGGGCCAAAGTCGGTGCCCCAGGGGCAGCATCTGATGCCCAGCTATGGAACGAGTCGGCTCTGCTAGACGCGGTTATCTCCAACACAATCAGCATCCCAGAACCTGAAACTTTGCCTGCCGACGACCGTCAGATTCCGTATTTCATCATCGGGGACAATGCAGTTGCCCTCAACGAGTGGATGATGAAGCCCTTTGCTGCTACGAGAACGAGCAGGACAACCTCACCCCCGGCTCTTGGACAGGTTCCTGCTCTACAATCTCCCCAGTCTCTGTGTCTGCAAATATAAGAAAGAGACACCAAACTTTATAAATATACAACAATTATACAAACATTCAAACTTCTTCTTAATACATTTTAGTAATGAACACATTATATTACAAGATTTCTTTTAACATAAAGTTAAAATAAGATTGGACATACAATTTATCTGCACATACATAAATGTGTTGCCATTAAATTGAACTGTTTATCCATACTTACATATTAACAATACAGCATTCATTAAACATAATACAGCATTGAGCACAAAAACAGTATTTACATAAACATATATGACATTTTATATTTTAATATTAGAAACTTACACTGACGCTGCCTCTTCTTGTAGCGTGATGCATCTCTTGTCCCAAGCCTGCTGCCACTGCCACGTCCCCTGCCTCTTGCTGGTGATGCCTGAGGTGATTGATATGAAACTTCCAGCTCCATCAAAGTGTCTCCATCACTATCATCCTGGGGAGATGTTTGAGGTGGAGTGTGTGCCTTCTTTGGAAGCTGCCTCTTCTTCTGCTGCTTCTTTGCAGGTATAATTTTCCAGATAAATTTCACACAAACAATGATTTGTTGATGTTATTCGTTCAAAATGCAAATGGCGATTGTGTACGTGACCCCTTCTTTCCACAAGGCATGCGCAACAGTCCATATATGACGGTATCTAACCGCATCTATCCGCATCTACAGGTAGCAGAAGATAATGGAAGGTAAGTAATCCGTATCTATCCGTATCTATCCGCATCTTGTGAATTCACTGAGAAAGCATCAAACCGCTGACTTCCGCTGACATCCCCAACCATCCGTATTTATCCGTATCTAAAGGTAACTGTATTCGTAAATTCATCAAGAAAATAGGCCACGCCCACAATTTCTGCGGAAGACTGCGGATTTTATACGTAATGTGTGTGTCTGACTGGAGCATAAAACAAGCTTTTATATCATGGCAAATTATTTTATGATCTTTGGCGATGCTTCTTTTTTAATAAAAGGGGCTAATGTCTGCTATATGTCCCTTATAATTGAACCGAAAGTGAAATGTCCGCCATCTAACAAAATGACGAGGGGATAATGTCCGCCATTTTTTTACGAAGGAGATAATGTTCGGTAACCAAACAGAACAACGTCTGCAAACAAGCAGACAACAAATGCACAAGCCCGGACTTTCAAGGTTTGCAGAGAAAGTAAGACGCCCTTTCGCCTGACGGGACATCAGACAAAAAATAAACAGTGCACTTGTCGACATTATTCTGTATGTCAGTTTTGTATAGCGTATTTAAGTTTTCAGTCAAATCGCCAACTCTAAATCTTATTGCAAAATATTAATATACAAACAACCATGAATATATTCTCTCAACTAAAACCTATTAATTCAAAGCTTCAATCCACTGACTTGACAATTGTGATTGACGGTTCCACTGACTTGACAATTGTGATTGACGGTTCCAAATACAAAGAATTGAAAAATAGATCATACAATATTGTAAGGAAAACATTTAATAAACCTTTACCCCCCCCCCCCCCCCCCCCCCCCCCCCCCCCCCCCCCCCCCCCGGCGAAAACGTACATATAAAGCATACACTGTTTGCGAATATTACGACACACAAAGTGATTGATCATAATAAGCAAATCTTCTATTTTGACAAAATGCTTTCATTCAATGCAATTGTTCACATTTTCTATATTCGTTCTTAAAGTCATACGTTCTATGCGGGAACAGGTTTAGTCTATATTGTCATAACAAAGTCTGTATTGCCCCATAACAAAGTCTGTATTGTCATAACAAAGTCTGTATTGTCATAACAAAGTCTGTATTCAATATTGACATGGAAGGGATTTAAAAAAATAAGTTTATTGATTCAAATTGTTCAGTGTGTCCTTGAACTAGGTCATGGCTTTAACAAATTGCGACTATTTCATACCCCTGACCGAGTAATGGGTATTTAACATAATATGCTGTTTACCCTTTATATGTCATTGTTTGTAATTTAAAATCGACATAATTAAATACTGTCGTGTTGATCATATGTTCAAATAACAAACTACATAACAGTTGCTACAACTACTATTACTACTAATACTTATAGTTTTACTATTTCAAGTATTAATCCTACTATATCAGCATCTACATGTCTAAGTTTTCTTTCCTCTATAAGGCGCGTCTATCAGGATAAGTTTAAAGCAGTAAAATTAAATCAATGGGATCGATTTCTTCGGTTTTAAACTCGATCATTGCAATGTAATGATCCCTATACATGTTAACGAAAAACCACCAATAATTATGATTTGATTGGTTCTTTCGTTCAATCAGTCAATGTCGATAAAATATCCTTCCTGAAATAAATCAATACGATTTACAATAGATTTCTGCGTAAGCCATTGATTTTGTATAGCCGATTGTACTAACTCAGTATGCTATTCCGCGAAAAACTATTAGAGCATGCGAGAGACATTCTAAACTAAACTTAAACTGTGAATGCTAAATCTGCTATGCTAAACAATCAAAACGATAAAGAAATAATCTACAAAGTTGGTAGAACCGTCTTTCCGTTAACACCAATGAGCTGAGTCAACCGATAAGGATCTCGTTGCATATATACATACATTGTCATACAGTGAAAATTAAAACGAATCTGTGCGAACACAGTCTCACAATCTTTCCCTCTTTCTCTCTCTTCATCTATAAGTTAAAACGGTATAAACGAAATTACTGACACAGTTTTTAAATACTCGTAGTCACTACAATGACGCATCTGCAACAGACGACTTTTGCCAGAATGTTTTCTACTCTATATTTAATTGATCTGGTACACTTTTGTTTATTGAAAACTTCTAAAATTGTCACTAAATGTGTTCAAACTCTTTTGTTTCAGTTTGGGGTAAGCTGGAAAGGGTTAATAGAGCCGCCATAATATCCAAACCGCGCCTGGCGCGACACAAACGAATTATTCTATATTTAAACTTCATTTTCGTGGAAATGACCATGCTCAATTACCTTGGGAATTAATAACCCTTTTCGTACGTAAGACTCATTTGCAGCAAATCACTTCGAAACCATATCGAAAGATAATGTGAAAACATCAATAACTGATAGAATGATTATCTAATGGAGCTGAAATCATTGTGAGAAAAAGGAGATATTCTTCGTTATAAGCAATTTATATTTTTGCTACAATTATTTCAAAAGCCGTCCCCTGTTTAAACATCATAATGCGTTTGTATGTGATTAGGGTATACAGACAATTATGAAGTCGGTCGGTGAGATTGTAGACCCACACACAGATCTGTATCGTATGTCACGATCTTCAATGACATGACTTAAAATGTGACACTTTATACGTTTAGAGGTTTTTTATATTGACACTTTAGTACTTATCACTATCTTGAGGCTTCCGTGATTTATGTACGACCAATTTAAAAAATAAAGCAATGATTCTGATCAGATGACGAACAGCAATGATTCTGATCAGGTGACGAAAAGCCACGATTAAGGTCACATTACGTATAGCGATCAGTTAACGAATAGCTATGATTCAGATCTAATGACGTATAGCGATGATTCAGATATGATAAAGTATAACCATGTTTTGGATCAGATGACGAATAGCGATGATTCAGATCAGTTAACGAATAGCTATAATTCAGATATGATAAAGTATAATCATGTTTTGGATCAGATGACGTATAGCTATGATTCAGATCTAATGACGTATAGCGATGATTCAGATCTGATGACGAATAGCTATGATTCAGATCTAATGACGTATAGTGATGATTCTGATCAAATGACGAATAGCTATGATTCTGATCAGATGACGTATAGCGATGATTCAGATATGATAAAGTATAATCATGTTTTGGATCAGGTGACGTATAGCGATGATTCTGATCAAATGATGAATATCTATGACTCAGATCTAATGACGAATAGCAAAAAAACAGATCTAATGACGATTAGCGATGATTCAGATATGATAACGTATAATCATGTTTTGGATCAGATGACGTATAGCGACGAATCAGATCTGTTGACGAATAGCTATGATTCAGATCTAATGACGAATAGCAATGATTCCGATATGATAACGTATAACCATGTTTTGGATCAGATAACGAATAACTACGATTCAGATCAGTTGACAAATAGCTATGATTCAGATCTAATGACGAATAGCGATGATTCAGATATGATAACGTATAACCATGTTTTGGATCAGATGACGAATAGCGATGATTCACCTTACATTACGTATATCGATGCGGTTCTGATCAGATGACGTATAGCGACGAATCAGATCAGTTGACGAATAGCTATGATTCAGATCTAATGACGAATAGCGATGATTCAGATTTGATAACGTATAACCATGTTTTGGATCAGATGACGAATAGCGACGATTCAGGCCACATTACGTATATCTATGATTCTGATCTGATGACGTAAGCGATGAATCAGATCAGTTAACGAATAGCTATGATTCAGATCTGATGACAAATAGCAATGATTCAGATATGATAAATTATAATCATGTTTTGGATCAGATGACGAATAGCGATGAATCAGATCAGTTAACGAATAGCTATGACTCAGATCTAATGACGAATAGCGATGATTCAGATATGGTAACGTATAACCATTTTCTTGATCAGATGACGAATAGCGACGATTCTGATCAGATAACGAATAGCGACGATTCTGATCAGATGACGAATAGCGACGATTCTGATCAGATGACGAATAGCGATGATTCTCATCAAATTACGAATAGCGAAGATTCTCATCAGATGACGAATAGCGACGACTCTGATCAGATGACATATAGCTATGATTCAGAACAGATGATTTTTATAAGATTATTCAGAACGATGATTCTTATCAGATTATTTAGAACGATGATTCTTATCAGATTATTTAGAACGATGATTCTAATCAGATTATTTAGAACGATGATTATTATCGGATTATTTAGAACGATGAGATTATTTAGAACGATGATTCTAATCAGATTGCTTAGTACGATGATTCTAATCAGATTGCTTAGAACGACGATTCTAATCAGATTGCTTAGTACGATGATTCTAATCAGATTGCTTAGAACGATGATTCTAATCAGATTATTTAGAACGATGATTCTGATCAGATTACTTTGTACGAAGATTCTTATCAGATTACTTAGTACGATGATTCTTATCAGATTATTTCGAACGATGATTCTTATCAGATAATTTAGAACAATGATTCTTATCAGATTGCTTAGAACGATGATTTTTATGAGATTATTTAGAACGATGATTCTTATCAGATTATTTAGAATGTTTATTTAGAACGATGATTCTTATCAGATTATTTAGAACGTTGATTCTTATCAGATTTTTTAGAACGATGATTCTTATCAGATTATTTAGAACGGTGATTGTTATCAGATTATTTAGAACGGTGATTGTTATCAGATTATTTAGAACGATGATTCTTATCAGATTATTTAGAACGGTGATTGTTATCAGATTATTTAGAACAATGATTCTTATCAGATCATTTCGAACGATGATTTTAATCAGATTATTTAGAACGATGATTCTTATCAGATTATTTAGAACGATGATTCTTATCAGATTATTTAGAACGTTTCTTTAGAACGGTGATTGTTATCAGATTATTTAGAACGTTGATTGTTATCAGATTATTTAGAACGATGATTCTTATCAGATTTTTTAGAACGGTGATTCTTATCAGATTATTTAGAACGGTGATTGTTATCAGATTATTTAGAACGATGATTGTTATCAGATTATTTAGAACAATGATTCTTATCAGATCATTTCGAACGATGATTTTAATCAGATTATTTAGAACGATAATTCTTATCAGATTATTTAGAACGATGATTCTTATCAGATAATTTAGAACGATGATTCTCATCAGATTGCTTAGAACGATGATTCTGATTTAGATTACTTAACGATGATTCTTATCAGATTACTTAACGATGATTCTTATCAGATTGCTTAGAACGATGATTCTGATCAGATTATTTAGAACGATGATTCTGATCAGATTACTTAGAACGATGATTCCAATCAGATTATTTAGAACGATGATTCTGATCAGATTACTTAATACGATGATTCTTATCAGATTGCTTAGAACGATGATTCTTATCAGATTATTTCGAACAATGATTCTAATCAGATTATTTAGAACGATGATTCTAATCAGATTGCTGAGAACGATGATTCTTATCGAATTATTTAGAACGATGATTCTGATCAGATTATTTCGAACGATGATTCTTATCAGATTATTTAGAACGATGATTCTTATTAGATTGCTAAGAACGATTATTCTGATCAGATTACTTAGAACGATGATTCTTATCAGATTATAATGCTTATCGTTAAGCGGTACTCTGCTAAAACTAACTCTAAGGGTTTTGCGACCAGTTAAGCTCTACACTAATAAATCATGAAAGGTTTTTCAAGTTACGTTTTTTAAAAGCAGTATTAATTTGGATCCTTAGCACGAAAGCGCTGAAAGGTTGTTTAGTTCAACACGTGTACAAAATACGTTAGAGTTGGTTTTAAAAATGCATCGCTCATCCACAATTTTCTTTGATTTTTGTATAGCAACAAAACACAACTCGTACTACAGCCAGTAAAGGGATGCATCGGACCCGTTTTCGTCAGACACGGCTCAAATACTTTCACCACTGTCTATGGGATAGAGGATCGGTCTCTGAGACTATGTGGTTTTACCCTTTTTCAAATATAACCGCTTTCTGCCATCCCTACAGAATACGACCTTTAAAAATATTGTGGCAAAAGGTGAAATTGATTGGTCATACAGAACAATTTCTTCTTCTGTCACAATATTTTTACATATTTTCAGTAATCCTACCTACATTTTTAAAGATTTCCCTGTTTTTGCTTCGATGACTCCAACAAGGTCTGCTGCAGATGCGATGTATACGGGAAAGGAGAAAATCAAAATTAGATATATAAACACTATTACTCCGGCCACCACCGGATCGTAGTCGGATCTTCACTGTTCGAGATGAAGGAATTATTCTATTTCTAAATAGAGACTCGTTCTGCCGCCTCTACAGAAAACGCATTTTAAAAACATTGTGGCAAAGTTGAAATTGCTCATAATGAGCAATTATCCTCGAGCATCCGTAAATCGTGAGTGTAAGGCTTCAAAGACAAAATATGCCGAAGGCTTAGTGAATGATACGAAATTGCATGTCATATCTGAAAGATTGATTTATTTCCTCCAAGTTTCGAGCAAAAAATCCTTTGAAAACTAATAATTCACAAACAATTTTATCTTGAATACACATGTGTTCAACAAGTCCGAAGCCGAAATTGTTATCCTATTTTCGTGACGTCATTATTTTGGCACTTTGCAGTTTCCATAAGGGCAAAACAAACAAACAAACAAACAAAAATTAAAAGGGGCAATAGGTCGTAACATATTGAAAACTAAAAAACTGAAGCAATTAAACATTTTATATAGTTTAAACCAATTAAATTGAAATTATCCTTGATTTAAATATGAACTTTTTTTTTTAGATTACTCAACTTTGAATCTTCGTTAAGCTTATTTTCCTTTCTCATTTGTTATCCCACTGTGTCAACCTAAAGGGTTTGCATGGATAGTTGGTACCCTGTAAGCATCCTATATTTATATCATCACAAAGATCAATACAGATTTCAAAATTGCCATATTTCTAATGGAATATTCTTTAAAATATTTTAGTTATTTTACATCTCTATGCGTAAGAACCTTTAGGAATGTGAAATCCAATGAAAAATTGCATTGACCTAACTAGGTCAAACAAATCACATGACCCTAGCCGCCATTTTGTAAACAACAAAAGACCCTTTTTACGGTAAATTTTCATGTCCGATTTTTCCACTTTTTGGGGGTTTAAACTGTTCTTTAAATTTGGTATATAAAAAATAAGGGTATTTTGGCTATTCCTCCCATGACAACAAGTAACAAAACTGTTTAAGATGCATTTTATTGTTGAAATATGTCAGCAAATACTTTGGCCATTGGGAAATAATTTTACAGTTCCAAATCGGCTGCAAGGACAAAGTCATGTGATATAAGCCCGAAAATAGTGACGTCACGAAAAAGGAAGGCTCACGCAAATGGAATGTCCAACGATACTTCTTTTGTAACACTTATTTAAACTACAATAAGTAATCATACATACATTTGTAGAGATTTCCGAGTTTTTGCTTAGATGACTGCTGCTGATGTGTTGTTTGTGGGAAAATATTACTCCGGCAATCAGAACCTCGTAGTAGAATCTTCACTTTTTGATATGAAGGAAGTATCCATACTGACGACTTACATTATAGAACCAATAATGACGATGATTCAGTTGGTTATGTAAATTTACACTGATCTTGTGATATATCACCCCAACACCTTGGTTTGATGTATTGAGTCAATATCTTAAGGGCATAGTCAAAAGCAAACCGACATTCGGTGATTATGGATTTCTGCTTATTATGTACATGTTATTAAACAATTAAAATTCACTATTTGAAAATAAATCTCCACTTACCATTTTGAAAGGTCCTTTTCTTGTTCATGAGGATTGGTACCTAGTAAAATAAACGATAACGGGCGAGCGTTAATCATACCATCTTTAACATTTGTTGAAAATTAAAAAGGGAACCATAGTGTACTAAGTAACCCTAATGCGTATCTTTTGAAAGAATGTGGATGAGTAATATTTAAACACCAGTTTTAATAAATCTATGCATTCATTGAGGTTTACATATTTGCGAAACTAGATAATTTACTAGCACCAGAATAAATATTAAATCACAAGAGGGCCAAGATACATGTATTAGAGGATTTTTCAAAACAGTGACCTAAATGAGCCATTACTCTTGCCAAGAACGTTTGCTCTCAATATCCAAACATTCCAAATCAATTAAAATATGTTATTGTGGAGATTGTTTGGGTGACTTTTAAGTTACTGTGAGAGATAATGGTTCGGATTTAGAGCGCCGACCTCGTCATCAACAGGTTCTGAGTTCGAATTTCGTTATAACGTGCTCAATCGTTTGAATCCGTTATATAACAAAGGTAAGACATTGGTTTTAAAACAAGTTGAATGAATATACAGTCATTTGTGCAGTTAAGAATTTAAAAAAGTGTTCAGGAAAACCTACCGCTTTTTGATGTGCATGTCATTGTAAACTTGTCAATTTCAAGTTTTAATTCCTGCTCTCCAATGTCGTTTCCTATGTTGGTAAAATATACCTGAAACACAAACAGTACTTCCATAAATACCTGCGGTGCATACTAATAGTACACCAATCCAACCAATCCACAAATCATAGTACAGCTTTTGTAAGGTAGCTGTACTGTGATTGATATGCATACACAACTACAATTATTGGGTAAAGCGGTATCATTGTGGTAAAAAGAATTATTAAACTGCTGTTGAAATTAAAATAAAACACAATGTCAGCATGAGGTCCGGATGAAGTCGGAATCTAAATGATTGTATCACATCAATGGGGGAATGTCGTTACCATATAATCCATATGAGCATGGCTCCAGGTATGACTTATCAAAGAACAGTTCGGTGTTAGATCAAACTGCGCGAATTCTGGATCTACACTAACCGCAAATGCTTTACGGTTGGTTTTCGAAAAGCGATGCTCAGTTATTAATATCAAATAAAATAAAGAAATCACGCAGAGCTAAAAAGTCAGCTGTAAAAAAAAAGAGATTAATATTGTAGGGGAAAATTCAGCTTCCTGCTGTAAGATGAGTGTTAAAATGTCATCCAATTTTCACCATGAAATTAACAGTGTTTCTATTAAAATACTAATTATTTTCTGTAACTTGAAATCTGATATTCAAGGTCATGTTACCGATTGTTCTGAATGATTATACCTGTGCGTTTATTTTAAACTCATCTACTTCTTTCATATGGATATCAGCATGGTACTTGTATCCGTATTTCTTTCCAATGACAAAGGTCACGGGATTGCAGTTTACATTCGCCAATGCGAATGTAAACAAAACTACCCACCGATACATGTGTTTTAACGAAATACCAATTCTGAAATACAAAACAAAATGTTATAACTTAATAAACAAAACATTTGTAAAGAATGGTATAATGACGACAACGGTTGTTAAAATGATAAAAAACAATCATTGAGATTTGTTTGAGCATATAATCGTATCGGCTGATGACTGCTGTAGAAACTGATTATGGCAAGTGATCCGAGCCATAAGAAAACCGAACCTTAGATGTTTTTGAAAACAATCGCAATTACGATCAAGTGCATTCTTGTATGATTCATTATTTATTATAATAATTCTTGAGAGGCCTCTATGATACCTGTTTGACTAAGTTATGAACATTGTTGATCGTGGTTGATTCATTGTGGCTCCTGATCAGACTGTGCAATTACGCAGACTGATCTGGATCGTCATCGGTTGCTGAGTTCCGAAGGTGAGTTTACATTTGGCGTAACTCAGTTAAAGAAGAATGTGAAGCGGATCATGAGTAATGGCATCTTCGCTAGCCAAGGCTACTTTGTACATTAGCATTCCCATAAGTATTTATGGTATTGTAATTGACAAATTACCCTTGGCTTTCGAAGATGGAATAATGTCGAAGTAAGTTGTAATGTTAATTACATAAACCGATAAGCATCATAGAAATGATTGTAACGGTTGTATATCATACAATGAATTAAATAATGGTGATAATGAGGACTTTACCTCTGAACTCTCATTACTTCATTTTTAGCTGTAATGGTATCACGATTAAAGAGCAATAAATTGAAACGAAGTATACGAAAATATACGAGAGAAAAGTAAGTGTTCTTTCTTTGATCCTATCCGACTACATTAAACTGTTTTCTACAAACATGTTCAAAACAATACAAGTACTGGGACGCATGCAGATTAGCCTAACACACACCGATCATTCGGACATGCGATAGCTGAAACAACAAATCAAATAACAGTATTTGATTAGCACTTACGGAGTGCTCGATTGTTAATATCATCTGAATACACTCCGGATTGTTGTGTTGTAAAATAGAAGTTGTTCGACTTTGCACATTGAGCACACAGATGAGCCATTTAACGAGAAAACAAACAGTATGGCTTCTGCATAACGCATCGCCCCGGATTAGCCGCGCAGACTAAACCGGGTGGATATATTCCTTCCCAGGTATAGAGTAATGATTCCTGAAACAGAAAATCCACAGAAAGCGAAAAGTGTCTGTCCGGATTAGCCTGCACGGCATGCTTAGGCTGATCCGGTTCGATACTTTACGCAGAGTCCACAACGTTGGTTTTCTCGTGGAACGGCTCATATTTAAAGTGAAGGTCAGAAAGTGTATGAGTCAGATAATCGATTAATTTAACAAACAATAAAAACATAAATCAGTTAAAACCTCATGTTTATTTATATTCTTTTAATAACCATTCTCAACATAAGTGAAAAGCTTATTTTCTATCGTATTATATATTAATAATGTTGTGCTTTCCTTAATGAGGATAAAAAAAAACTAAAATAGAATTAAAATGAAATTTATCTGAAATGATTTACCTTGGTTGATATAAGTGGTATACCTCCCGTTTCCAACATATATGATAGTTTGGCAAATTTGAATATCAACAAAATGTCTACCCACGGAATTTAACTTTCGCATTGAGACCTGAAGGGTTTTCATTCGTCAATTGTTAAGTTTTTACCGTTTTCAGGAACCAATCATTATTTCCATGAAGTGAACCGTACACATTGCTTTCATTTTTAAAGCTTTATGTATCATAGCGATATTATATATCATTCAGCATAAGAAGGTAGACTTATAAACCAGGAGAGTTCGTTTCTGTTGTATGTGTTTAGACTGTCAGTTTGAAGGTAAGTTATATATATTTTGTTATCATCATTTCAATCTGTTTTTCGATCAGTCGTCCTTTCTATTTGTAAACATGCATAAATTATTTTTCTCTTTTTCATTTTTCAGTTTTATTCAAATGTCAATATTTCTTACATTCAAATCAATACATTTAATTATTTTTATGATACTTCCACATTTGCTTCAAGAAATGATAATAATATTTAATTATGATGCTAATATTGCAAAACAATAGATACAACTGATTTTACTACTTCTACTACTACTACTACTATTACCACTATTATAAAAACGCTTTCTATTACTTATATTTTTTGCTACTAAAACGACTATAACGATACTACTAGTAATGAAAATGATCATTACTGTATAACAATTGTAAGACATTAATATACAATACGATATACGTAAATTGGCATTGTATAGAACAATTCACTTTTTATACATCAACCTTATTTAAAATATTTTGTATACTGAAAGACAAATAAATCAGGGTTATCATTGACATCCACTTTTTCAAAACACTTAAAAGTTCAAATAGATTTTGTTAAACATGAAATGACTGTTGCCGGCTAAACCCCATGTTGGTCATCTCGTACCGCCAATAGTTCCTGTGTAAAAATCAAAATGCCGTAACTTTTTGACATATGAAGCCGAAAATTGATTTGATTCGACACCACTTACCCAAAATAAATAACTGTAAAGACATTTTATGTTAAAATATATGAATTACATGATTAATAATTAAAATGTATTTCTACGCTTTCAACATACTTGATCGCGCGTAAAGTTCATTGGTAATTCCTAAATATTGTAAATCGAATGGAGTAAAGGCAACTTCCGATTTGTTTCAGAAAATCGAGTCCCATTCAAATCATTTAAATGATAATAAAATAAATAGTTGAAAAATTATAACATATACGGTAAATGTGCAAGTAAGCCTAGTCGTCGGAATTTCCAAAAATCCTTTCGAATAACATGTATTTTCAGCGGTAACGTTTATCAGGAATCTAAGTACTAGAGTATTTCATTTTGGATTCCTGCGTGAATACATCAAATTCTCAACCAAAATTAATCTGAACAACCCCAGCAGACGGAATAAGATAGTCAAGTCCCAGTTAAAAAACAAATGATTTAATGACATTTGTTTTTTATCAAAATAAAACGCTTCAATACTAAATAATTCGCTAACTCGTGTATCGGTTTATAATTATGTTATGAATCAAATCCTCCGAATAGTAGTGGCCGCGTAACGTAGCGGTTAGCATGTTCGGCCGTGAAGCGGGAGACTGGAGTTGGATTCCCGCTTTGGGCAGATAGTTTTTTTTATAAGATAAATATAATATTTTTTGTCTTATAAATTGCCGATATCAGTGGTGCAATTGTCATTTAACACCGCTGCAATAAACTCTTTCAAAATGTTTGGATTTAAAATTAATTCAAAAGCAATGCATTTAAAGTTATTCATCTATGCGTTGTGAAACACTAAGCAATGCTTAAATCGTGGGTATGATGTTTTACGTCGCTTTTAACAATATTTCAGTCATTACACGCTGAAGAAAATGTAGATAACACAGGATTTTATTTCTGCTTTGAAAGTAAAGTTATACTCTCAGTATAATTATCATTGTTAGGTTATTGTGATTTTTATATGAAATGTATATGTGTTAATTGCATTAAAAAAAACACGGCTATAAATTCATTGTAAACCAGGAGGTGTGCTAAGCAGAAACTATCCAGATAGCAGATGCGCATGTGTATGCCAACATTTAGTATACCGATAGAGCATCATACTGTGTGTACAGTATTTTGCTTTACTCCTTTATCATTTAATATATGGATATAAAGTGCTAACTAACTAAGTGCTGGTGTAAAGTGTTCAAGTTAGACTTTTGGGATCTGTAAATCCATGTCCGTGCTTTGATTCCTATTCCTTTTTAGAGTCGTCTGTTGCAGACATGTTGTATGTTGCAGATTTGCTATACGTGTATCTAGGATCCATCTAGGCCGGTTGTGAAGGGTATAGCTTCAATACGGTGATGGAAACGCATATTTTGAACTTAATGTTATCGTTAAATATAAAGGATTCCTCAAAGCCCTAAACACGGTTCTATTAGAGATCAACATATTAATTTTTGTCCTCAATGTGTTAGAAAGTTATTTTAAATGTAGGACAGAAAACCAAATGCGGGTCTTTCTAATATATGCAGACAAAGTGAAGCTAAAGGAAATCTCTGCAATTTTGAAAACATTTTTAATAAAAGCACACTGAACATGCTGTGGGACGGTGTCCCTGATATGAATGAGGAAAAGCTGGTTTCCTGTTGCAACGCATATTTAGTTTAAACATGTTTTATCATCAGAAATTCATACATCTTTCATATGACAATACATCACTAAGGATAAAAACGAAAGACAGAATGTCTTATATTGTTTTTCTACTTTTCGCATAAACCTTTCTTTCCAGAGATCTTCAATTTAACTCATGAATAGTACACATGATTTATATAAGAATGTCTTATATTGTTTTTCTTCTTTTCGCATATTTAAGAAGGACTTAACCTTTTTTCCAGAGATCTTCAATTTAACTCATGAATAGTACACATGATTTATATAAGCAAATATATTACGAGATAACCCTGTTTGAAGTTTAAGGACATATCCATATGATTTATTGCAAGTCTTGAGATTCATTTAACAATATGCCGCATAGTATTATATATGTACATTGACATTTTAGGTAATTTTTAAACGCACTGAAAGTGCAGACAGCTAGAGCCTCAGTGCAAATCATGAAAGCCACTTGAACATGCATTTACCGACCATTTATTCATCGCACTTAATAAACAGTGGGGCGCTCTATACACGCCTTCAGTGACGTTGGTTATGTAATCGGCAACTAATCGCCATCATCTTTGGAGACAAACCCGTTTACATGATGTGATATTTTAGCCTGCTTAACCCTTAACAACATAGACAAAATCTACAGCAGGTCACTTTAAACAGGCAAACATATTGCTAATATGTTTAAATGAAAGTATTAGTATTGATTTGTGATCAAAACCTTGTGGAAAAATTACTAACTTTCATTCGTCTGTTAAATATCAGCCAGTACGAGTATAAAGTAGAGAAAGGGTAACAAGTACCTGTAGAAAACGTAGAATACCGAAAGAATCAACTTGAGTCAGGTATAAAAACATTGTGTCAAAAGGAGAAATTGCTCATTTTCAGCAATTGCTTTATTTCCCACAATATTTTCATTACAATATATTCGCCTGTGGCAGTAGCTATCACATTTAAAAACATCGTGAGGAAAAAATGAGAAATTGCTTATTGTTTGGAAACTCCTTCTTTTGTCTCAATGGTTTAAACTCTTTTCATTAATTATACTTTCATTTATCATTTTCCCACATACAAGCAATCTAAAACAGAACACATTTTGGTTAAAATGTTGAAACTTCTCCTATTGCCACAGTGCTTTCAATTTGATTAAATAATTGTTGCATGTGGGAAAGGGTTTAAAGATTTCCATGATTTCAATATTTTTTAGGTCGTCTGTTGTAGAATGTGTGTATGTGGGTAAGCAACATCTTGTATATAGTACTTAACCCAATCAACCTGCATTTTAACACATGTGCAGCAGAGGACAGTTGCTGATTTTCAGTGATTGCTCGATTTCCAACAATGCTTTCAATATATGTCTCATACAATTGTTATCAATTTCCGATCGCAGGCACATTTTGACGCATAGACAGCAGACTACATTTAAAAACATCAGTAAATGCTTATCATAAGAAATTTCTCCTTTTGCAAAACTGGTTTCAACTGTTTCAAATATTTATTCTTTTATTTATTGAGATTTCCATATTTTAACCTATATGTATTCAAAGTCGTCTGTTGTTGAAGTGTTGTATTTGAGAAAGGGTTAAGTAAAATATTATATACAGTACCCTATCTCACCTGCATTTTAACACATTTAAAAATGTCACGGCAAATCGAGAGATTGCTTGAGCAGTTACTACTTTTGCCACACTGTTTTAAATATATTAAAAAATAATATCTTTATTTATAGTGTTTTCCTTATTGTTGTTTGAATAGATGTTTTCAAATTCGTCTACAGCTGATTTTGTTTATATGTGGGAAAGGGTTAATGCGTGCACAACAGTGATCAGATATCAATATCACTGATTAAAATGTCTTTTAACTTACTTGTTGCATTTTTGGGATAGGGTTTTTCGCCCCAATCCAAATCCTAGCATACTTTTCGAAAAGTCGACTTACGGCTGCAACCAAGCCACACGATTTTATACATCTGGTTTATAAGGATTTCATTGATTCGACAGAATAACGAGAATTAACCCGCTTGCATTAAGGAGTCAAAAGAGTTCCAACGAGTGAAACATACTCTGAACTATGATTGACCTCAATGTCGGTTATTTTAGTTAACGTCGACCTTGCTGCGACACCAACAATTCTACAACAGTTGACTTAGAATACATATAGAGAAATATGCAAATCACTGTAAATCAAATTTTTAATTATTGAAAGGGGTTGAAACTATTGTGGCAAAAGTAGAAAGTGCCTACGATAAGCAATTTCTCCTTTTGTCACGATGTTTTCGAATGTCGTCTGCAGCACATACGGCAAAAAGCGTCTGTAAACGGGAAAGGGTTAACTCGTTTACATGATAGCTGAATTACTTCCGTGAAACTATAGCAATCGAATATTGAAAATATTGTGGACAATGGAGCTATTGCTGACAATGAGCAATTCCTCCGTTTCACACAAGGCTTTCAAACCCGTTTCACATTAATTATTTTTATAATTAATATATTAAAGCGTATTACTACAGACATTCTTTTACTTTTTACCCTTTTTAGACCCATTTTGAATAACATGCAATAGATGAATGATAATGAGCAATTTTGCCTTACATCTAAGGGAATATATGGACAGTAATTTTGAAAATAGTTGAACCTTTGTGGAAAAAGAGGAAATGGGTCACTATAAGCAATTTTTCCTCTTGTCACGATGTATTCAAATGCCGTCTGCTGCACATGTGTCAAAAAAGTGGCCGTAAGCGGGAAAGGGTTAAACCGTTTCCGTTATAGCTACTTGGATACATACGAATATTGAACACATTTTTGGAAACGGAGCAATTGCTGACAATGAGCAATTCCTCCTTTTCAAACAATGCTTTGAAACATTAATCAATTTTTTTTCTATAATATTCTTAACAAAAACATTTGCCTACACTTATTCTTTTAACCTTTTCCCCCTTTTAGACACGTTTTGACTAACCTTATATATGAATGATTATCAGCAAGTTTGTCTTTTTCCACAATGTTTTAAACACTATTTTAGCCCAGCCATGTTCAATGTTGTTTGCTGTATATTTAGTCTATGTGGAAGACTATTACCATATCATACCATGTACACTTGTTATTACATACGCACTATCGCTATAGTCGTCCAAGAGAGGGAGCGTCCTACTGTTTATACGGTCTCGCAGCTACTCCATGGGGGAATGGAGGGTAAAACAGGCGCGTTTTGTGTTGAATGTTCTCATATGTCGATGGAAAAGAGTTTTCAAATTAGAAATTAATTTCAGCATACATACGAGTTATAATCTCAAGGGTCAAGATTTATTTAAAATGTGAGGCGTTTCTACCGATTGCTGCACTTAAATGTTAATGTATTTGCATTTTCGTAAATTGAATACTCAACATCCTTCAATGTGTAACCTTGTCCTAGAGTTATCTGTTCACAAAATAAACTAGAATGCAGTCTAAATATGTGTTTGTCAATTTAACTGCAAATCGCTAGATGCGGCTTATATGTGATAACAATTTACAAATACCACAACATGTTTTACCTTTTTCCAAACACAGACGTGTTTTTGACGATTCGAAACCAGTCTTCTGTTATCAATACTTTATATGCTGTCTCACTGTACGTGCATTCACCCGTCCGTCATGGTTTGCATTTATTGGTCAAAACGTTGTTTTTGTTTGGCAGATTCATTTCAAAGTGGTCACACTTATACATTGTGATCAGGAGAACGACAACATACTAGGTACATAACTCTGTTCTGCTTATTGTAGTTATCTCCATTTTTCCTTATTTAGTTCAGCCATTGTCTCAATTAATTTCCATTGTATCCATTCTAAAATTGGTTTAGTGTATTTGTTTATCCTTCCATTTTGTATCTGTTGTATAGAAAATCAGCATATACGACATATTGTTGAAAATAGAAACCTGTTGAATATCATCAACATGTAATGAAATAAGCATGTCGTATAATCTGTCTTTATAAATTATTTTAACAGATTAATTATGCTAGATTTACAATCTTTAAAACTACGCTCACCAAAATGAAATAGTCAATTAAGCACGGCGCCGGCATTGCAATCTTGTGATCTTTAATAACCGTATTACACACAAATCAAGTCATTATTATTTATTAAATTGTTATTTCATTTTACATGTTGAGAGCCGAAACGTTACTATTGTGCATTCACACTTCCGGTTCAGACAACTCTTGCAATTTCTGCATTATTATCTCGTAAGAGTTACCACTCTTAGATCATGATACATCCGAAATGGAAATTCCAGACTTTAGACATCGTAAGACTCGTATTTTTAAGAGACTTTTAATATGTTTTACCTTATGATTTGTTAACAAATTGATTTTTACTACCACACAGCTGATACAGACATTTCTGTTTCAAAACGATATTTTTCAGAAGTGGATTGCAATTTACCGGTATATCGGAACATACCTTATTGTCACGAGGTAGACGATTGTTTTCACGCAGGTCAATGAGGTCAATAATTATATATATGACGTAAATGTTAATGAATGCATTTTTATTTTCATCACCCATAAACTATTTACGCTGCCAGTTTCAATGTTAATCTTCAAAACTCAGATATCTTGACTGATGTTTGATACTTCTTGTGTTGGTGATGTTAGCTTGAGTCTTATTTGGAGTCTGGTTCTCGAATCTTTTATGTATTTCTGTTTGCCAATTCCGGGAGCCAATTTCTGTATGTTTTTCATAATGCCGCACTACGATGCACGGTACCTCAGTGATACCGTAAAAAAAGGAATGTTGTTTAAAACAAGCAAATCCCTTGTTCACAGAGTTCTGGCAAGACTGTTCCAATGTCCTAGAATATAGTACAACTTTGCTAAGATATCTTTAAAGCGGAGGACTTGTAAAACATATCATAAATATGCTCTACAGCCTTGATTAGACGGCGTAGAAGGTTACGAGACTTATCGAAGCAGAGAAGAATAAGCATAACCTTTTGTTATATTTTGCCGAATTGTTATCTCCTTTGAGATGTTTTTAAATCTTTAAACAATCTGCAAAACTTATTTTAAAAGAATATAAAAATAGTTATGTCTGAGAACATATGCATTTCTGACCTTTTCCCACATACAACAAATCTGCAGATAACATTAAAATATAGAATATAACTAGAAAAAACAATTCTTCTTTTTGCCTTAATGTTTTCAATAGTGGTCTGCTGCCGATGCGTTAACATGCGTCTATATATGTGAAAGGGTTACGTAAACGTCGATACGAAGTGTTCGTAAAAATGTTCAATATTCATTATAGATTGCATACTCTGAATGATCTAGTACAGTCAATACATAGGAATACACTGTACTGTAATGAATGCTCATGGTAGAATTTCCATAGAACTATTGGGATATATGATCATTAAACAAGAGGGCCAAGATGGCCCTTAATCGATCACCTGATTGGGAAATTTGACCAGGAGCGCAAATAATACTGCAATGAACGGTTAATGATATAGCTTATCAGCTTATCAGTAAAGGCCATTTGTAATAAGGCATTAACTCTTTGAACAATTTGAAAGAGGACCACCAAAGGAACATTCCTGTGAAGTTTGGTTGATATCGGTCCAACAGCTTTGGATGAGATGTCTATTAAAGCTAAACATTCATTTACCGCTTTTCTGATCCCACACAGCGGCTATCTATGTTAACCGAAACAAATATTAAAGGGTTGGTAAAGGAACATTTATGCTAAATTTCTTGAAATTTGACAAGAACTTTAATAAAAATAGTATTATAATTTGTTGTCATTTTCCCCCTTTTCTGATACTGCCATGCTCTTTGCTGACCTGTTTTTCAACAAATCAATAGGATCTGAACAGTTTTTGAACAAAATTATCATGGAATCAGACAAGCAGATTCTGGAAGATAAGAAATTAAAATTTTGGTGAATAATTTTTATGAAGTTAAGATGAAATTGGTTCAGTGGAATAGAAGTAGTTGTCATTTGTAACTAAAAGTTCAATTTATCACTTTTGTGATGACCCCTGATTGCTATGATTGTGAAACCAATCAATATGGCTTTAACACATTGAGTTGAGTAGAGGATCAACGCAGTAAGATTTCTGTGCAATTTTCTCTTTCATAATAATTAAATTACAAATGCCGAGACGAGACAGGTCACCGGGCAACCGGAAGTCAACTAGCGATGACGCGACTAGTCACCGGTCAGTCATCTAGCCATGACACGACCGGGCCAGTCAGTCATTTTGCCATGACTCTACAGGGCAGTCAATCATTTAGAGGTGACACGACAGGTCAGCAGTCTTTTAGCTACGACTCGACCAGACTAACGGTCAATCATTTAGATATGACAAGACCGGGCAGTCAATCATTTTACAATGACACGACTAGCCAACCAGGCACACATGTAGCTATGGCGCGACCAGGCAAGGGCTCTGTACTGACTGACCGAATCGATACTAATTATCATTCTATCTCAGGTCAACAACAGTGTGGTTATACGAATATTCAGAGCGTAGGTTACGCACCAAACTCTAATATTCATCCGTCTAGCTCCGGGTATGGGAATTATCGGTCGGAGAAATCCTTCCGTTCCCCAAAGGGAACTGTGTACTTGACTAAAGAGGACACTGTTCCCCAATACCAAACACCAGTCCATTCAATGGATCCAGTAGGTAAGACTCGACCAGGTAAACGGTCAATCATTTAGATATGACACGACCGGGCAGTCAATCATTTTACAATGACACGACTAGCCAACAAGTCACACATATAGCCATGTCACGACAAGGCGGAGGTCAAGCATTTAACTATGACGCGACCAGCCAACCGGTCACGCATGTGAACATGACACGACCAGGCAATAGTCAGCCATTTGGTAATGACGCGACCAGCCTACCTGTCGGTTATGTAAACATGGCACGATCAGGCAGTCTATCATTTGGCAATGACACGACTAGCCAGCCAGTCGCTTATGTTAACATGGCACGACCAGGCACGGGCTATGTACTGACAGACCGAATCGATACCAATTATCATTCAATCTCCGGTCAACAACAGTGTGGTTATACGATTATTCAGAGCGTAGGTTACGCACCAAACTCTAATAGTCATCCGTCTAGCTCCGAGTATGGGAATTATCGGTTGGAGAAATCCTTCCGTTACCCAGATGAAACTGTGTACTTGACTAAAGAGGACACTATTCCCCAATACCAAACACCAGTCCATTCAATGAATCCGGTCGGTAAGACTCGACCAGGCAAACGGTCAATCATTAAGATATGACACGACCGGGCAGTCAATCATTTTACAATGACACGACTAGCCAACCAGTCACACATGTAGCCATGACACGACAAGGCGGAGGTCAAGCATTTAACTATGACGCGACCAGCCAACCGGTCACGCATGTGAACATGACACGACCAGGCAGTAGTCAGCCATTTGGTAATGACACGACTAGCCAGCCAGTCGCATATGTAAACATGGCGCGACCAGGCACGGGCTCTGTACCGATTATTCAGAGCGTAGGTTACGCACCAAACTCTAATATTCATCCGTCTAGCTCCGAGTATGGGAATTATCGGTCGGACTAATCCTTCCGTTCCCAAAGGAAACTGTGTACTTCGCTAAAGAAGACACTCTTCCCAAATACCAACCACCGGTCCAGTCAATGGACCCGGTCGGTAATAGTCGGGAATACCAAGCCTACCGGAATCAGCAATACCCAACTCATGCGATTTCACTGCACCCGGAGGGACACCTATATAATAGGCAGTCCTTAGAAATGCAACCCTTGGACCAGAATACACTAGTTAATTCTGGGAAAGGGAGGTCAAAGCCGTCCCATACGGTTAGTTCGGCCCCGACATTTGATCCAGCACGACCGCTTTCTGCTGCGGAGAGAGGGTCCGTTCCGCTTGATCTTCAACAGAACATGGGTTCATCTGATCAATCCATGTCTGAGTCAGATGTAGATCAACCGGTTGTAAGACTAGTTAGATTACGTCGGAGGATTAGGCACTCTCCCAGCTCTTCGTGTTACGAAGATTAGGGAAGTCAGTCGCCTTCAGATAATGACTCCTTAGACTCTAAGCTCCTCTTTGGTGGAAAGATAGCTGCGGTGACTGTGTCTGATGCTTCAGAACAGTCCAGAATCCTTTCGGTGAGCGCAGTTAATGCATTGCACACGGCCAGAAACGCTCTGCGTCTTCTGCGGTTAAGAGCAAAACTAAGAAGCCTTACCCTGCAAAGAAGCATAAACGGGAAGTTAAGGCGTTTACGCCGAGACAACCGACTTCCACGGGTCATAAGTCGGCTAACCGAAGGCCCCTTACCAAGAGGCTAAGAATCGGCAGCCTTCTCAGTACAGAACAACCCCTAGGCCGCAGCCCTAGGGATGCGCACCTCTCTATGATCGTCCCAAGGCCGGAAATTACAGTCGGGGGCCGCCTGTCGTTTTTCATAGAGGAATGGGAAAGTATCACAGAGGATCGTTGGATCTTATCTGTGATACAGGAAGGGTATCTAATTTCCTTCATTTCTCCTCCTCCTCTGACATGTCGTCACGTCATCCGGCCATGTCAGAAGTGATTTCATCACTTCTGAAAAAGAAGGCCATAGAGAGGGTGCCAGGCGACGTCATTAGTAATTCTAGTGAAACACTTCCCCGGTCATCTGAATGTCTTAGCAGACAGTCTAGTCTGTCCCACCAAAACAAATTCTTCCGGCTGAATGGACGTTGAACCAGAGTCTATTAAACTCAGTGTTCATACGGATCGGGACACCCCTGGTGGATCTTTTCGCCACCAGAGTCAATCATCGGCTGCCACTATATGTGTCACCGATGTACGATCCTGCAGCTTGAGCAGTGGACGTACTGACCCTCTATTGGAACCGTTTATTCAGGTATGCGTATCCTCCGTTCTTGCAGGTTCCAATCGTTCTACAAAAGGTTCTTCGCTCTCAACAGTGCGGAATACTGTTGATAGCACCTTTCTGGCCCCAGAGGTCTTTGTTCAACGACCTTCTGGCCTGCCTCTCGGCAAATCCAATACGTCTTCCTCTTTGAGAAGACGTACTGTTTCAGCAACCAGGTCGGCGTCTTCATCTCAATCTGGCAATGCTACATCTTCACGCTTGGATTTTATCAAGCGTGCTATCCGAGAGAGAAACTTTTCTCAGAAAGTTGCCTCTCGCATCGCAGAGTCAAGAAGACGATCCACTAAAATCGTCTATGATTCCAAGTGGAAAGTCTTCTCAGATTGGTGTGGTAAAAGGTCGGTCAATCCTGAGTGTCCCTCTGTAACTAGGATTGCCGATTTCCTTCTTTTTCTCTTTGAGGAAAAACATCTTGCCGTTAGTACGGTAAAAGGTTACCGTTTTATGTTATCGAATACGCTTAAGTTCAAAGGTGGAGAGAACATTGGTTATAATCCTTTTCTCTCTGAACGTATGCGATCATTCGAATTAGAAAACCCATTTGTAGGTAGGAGCTTAACTTTAAAATGGGATTTGTCTTGCGTTCTCTGGTCGCTTATAAGAGCTCCATACGAACCTCTTAAATCGACGTCTTTAAAGGTTCTTACTTATAAAACCGTATTTTTGTTTGCTTTCGCTACAGCTCGTCGAAGGAGCGAATTACACGCCCTTCTGTAGAAACGAGCACATCAGATTCAATAAATCTGATGGCTCCTTTACTATACTTTGTCAACCGGGGTTTCTGGCTAAGATCCAGTTACCTTCGGTCCTTCCTGATCCGATTACAGTTCCTAGTCATTCTGCGAGCTGTGGTCCTTCGGACTCCGACAGATCCCGTTGTCCTGTCAGAACTCTTAAATATTACCTTAAGAGAGATGAGGGGAATAGGGGTCTGAGAATGAATTAACGTACAAAGATTTATCAAGTCGAGATCTTTCTTTTCTACAGATACGCCCGCATGAAGTTAGAGCTCCCTCGGCAAGTTGGGCTTTTTCGAACAATGTTCCCCCTGAAGAGATTCTTCGCGCGGCAGTTTGGAAAACTCAGTCAACTTTTTTCATCTTGCTATTTACGTTCTATGTCTGGTCAGACAGAGAACTTGTACTCTCGGAGCTTCTCAGCGAGTTGTCCGCTAAATATTGCCAACACATCAATAAGATGAACACTTATTGAAGCATTCTTCAATCCCTTCTCCTACTTTATAACTGTTGGGTTCATAGTACTTTGTAAAATAAAAATTAGAAAATAATATAATACTACAAGGTGCTGCTACCTGGAACGACAGTAAGTATTGGCGGAACCTCCCGCTCGATGCTACAAAGTCATCAGGTATTATATGACTGGTAATGTATTTTTGACATAAAAATGAAGTTTTTTAAATTAAAACATATTTTTATTATAAAATACTTACCAGTCATTTATAGAGTTCCGCCTCCCATCCCCGCGTCGTCACCCAACACTTAACGTTGACATAAAAGTGACGTGGCATCACGTGCGCGCCCGCACATCCTGGCGATCGTGTACGTCACATATACGTGAGGAATACGCAAGTCGAGTTTTTTTTCTGGATGAATCAAAGGTGTAGAGATTATATAGCAGGTATTAAATGACTGGTAAGTATTTTCTAATAAAAATATGTTTTACTTAAACAAAATTCATTTCTCCATTGTATATTTCTTGATGTTTCCTATGTGTAAAATATATGTTTAAACTAACAATGACACCCTTCACCACTACTGCGAAGGGTATACCTATTTCAATCCGTTTTTCGACTGAAGAAACCCTTAGTGATCTGAAAAAATATCGATTTGATGTAGACAGTCGGAAAACTTATTTACTAATGGAGTTGTTTGCTGGTATCCAAATCGTCAACCCTCTCCAACATATAGGAACTTCTACTGTTTCCTCAATGCTCTCAAATGTTCATCACATTGGTGTATAACTCACTTTAATATTATTAATTTACATTGATTCACAATTATGTATTACATTACGCGTCACCAATGTTGAGTAAATGACGTTTTACAATAAATGATACAGTGTGTCGATTTGATTAATACGTGATTGCGTCAATTCGACATGCGATCTTGGCCCTTTGGAAAATAAAGTCAAAAATTCACACAACACCATTCAAACATTCTCATTGGCAGACATTGTATTTCTTTTCAGGCTACCTGTGTAACTGAAGTCTAACAAAATGAAACAGTTAATCCTTTTTGCGTTTTTTCTGTTTATCATTGTCAGCTTGTAAGTATTGTTGTAGATCAAATATATTTGAGTGAAAAACTCGGAAAAAATATGGTACAATTGGTACGAATATATTTATCAAAACCGGCATTCTGTCTTTAAAAATGTGACCGTATACTAAATAATCTAACTGTAGAAGGGAATGTCTTGTTCACATATGAGCGAACAATTGATGCCATGATAAGGGTAAATCGACTTTAATCTGTATGTATATGTTTTCAAATTCGTCTGCTGTAGATTTGTTTCTACGGGATAGAGTTATTACCATCGCCAAACGTCAGTTAATTACTGAAGCAATAACCCTTAGTTCTATGTTACGTAGTTCTCGTAAGCCATATGTCTTCTACCCTCCATTTTCCTGGTTTTCGTATGTTTCAGTTAATTAATTGATTTTGAATATACGCTGTTTAAACCGTATATCAGTTATAGCAGGGCGACCTAACCGCGTTTTATGGTTTTCTCAGACACATACTCAATCTTCCAAAGTAAAGTGTAACCTTCTTTCATAATCTCATGCTCAGTCCATTGGTGGATAACGAATGGTTGCATTGATCCCTGACAATCACCGTATGATAGATCGACCGAACATAAATTGGAACTCAAGGAAAGTGTGTATTTCGTTGAACGTTTTGACGTCGACAGGTTGTCTAGTAGTTAGCTAGTCCGGCAGACAGCCCTTCATCATTAAGTCAGGAAACTATGCCGTATACAGCCTAGCAACGTGGTGAATATTATTTTTGCATTCATTTAATATTATAATAATTGTATCATATTCTGATTACAAAATGTGTTTATATGTTGCAGAGCAGCTGTCTGTTACCGTACTAGAATAAGCTACTATAAATGTAGATGGTGGGGTAGACGATGTACACGGTAAGTTTAATGAAGTCCTAAAATGTCCTTTATTTGTTGAGAAATGTTTGATCCAATTAAGCGGCGCTCTGCGAAATTAAACATGTGTATCCTCGGAGTCTAACAATTCTCTGCACTGTTCGCAACATAGGCATATACGGTTTAAAGCAACAGCTGAGATACTTGTTCTTTTTTGACCCGATAAAATAAGTGCACATGCAGATATTTGCTCGTCGGGGCAATTGGCTTTCCTGAAGCAACGCTGATTTAGGTAACGTCTAGTTTGAAGGTAGGATGATTCGATTCTTATCCTTTTAACCATATTCTGTCTCTTTCTACACAGACAAAAATATTATGAAGTCTTGTTTCCAAAACGTAACAAATAAATAATGATGACTCAAACGAAAAGTAAAAGGTGGATGAATACTTATCTTCAGCGGTTATTTTTTTATCTACAGTTATAGCCGAGAAGCATATTGTTGTAAAGACTGGGCAGGAAGCGTCAGTACCAACTGCAGTCAAGGTACGTTATACGAGTATGACTTATGACATTTTCTTTTCATTTGAAAATTATCGTAATGAAGATAGTGGTTTTACCAAAGTGATACAGAAGATTCGTGAAACATTAGTACGTGTAAAGAAGTTAAGAACCTGATGCTTATTTTATGTGCAGTCTAATATGTTTGAAATTAACTATTGTCTATGGATAAAACAGACTGATTAAGATCAATATGAAATACGATTAAATTATAAAGGGTAGATACATGTATAGCAAAACAAACCGTAATAGAAAACAGTGTTTAACTGAAAGTAATTGTGAATGGCCAGTTTAATATATTGAATATGTAAACAAATAATTCACAGGCTGTGTGCATGTCTACGAGATGTAGTTGGAACATTTCGATAATATGACATTGAGCGCGAAGTGAACTTTTGGATGGTGTACTTATCTTAGTTCAGACGGAGTTCTTAATTACTATCCGCTCTTTAGTGGCACGTTCTTCCTTACATGATAAATGGCCCCTATTGGCTATTTATCTAATGGTGACAGGTACATTCCGTTAGTGATATATGTGTGTCAATTAGTAAATGATATTTTCATGATTGCGACCAAACATCTAACATACACGCTATGATAGCTCTTTAGCCGAATGCTTTGGAAAACATTGTAAGAAAAATATCAAAATCGCTTGAACAATTGTTGTCTGTCCTTTTCACACTATATCTTTTACTTTGATACAAAATAAAACAATCAATTTTCGATTTGCTTTCCAACGTCGAAAATGTAGTTAAATGCATATGATTTAAAATGATTGAGCACTGTTATATATTTTATTATAATTAATAATATTAGTAATAATAATAATAATTATAATAATAACAATGATAATAATAAAAATTACAATATTAATAAAATCATATTGTACATATACGTTAGATGCAAATTGTTTCAGCTAATATAATAGCCGGTGGTACGTTATAATGCAGACAACAAGGCTCATTGTTGGGTATTTAGAACCGGGTTCGATGCCCAGTCGCGGTACGACGGTCATGGTTGAATGCCCTTGGGCAATGCACATTTCCTAGCCTACTACTGGTTTGTTTACCCATAGATCATGAAAACGTAATATAACAATGTTCATGCAAGTAATTTTACGTATCCATCTATTTCAGCAAAATGTGATGAAAAAGTTAATCCATATGCATGTACACTAATCGAAGGCAACGTGAAAGTTAGTGCGTCTGGACCAGTGTACACATCGAGTGGAGGAACATGTTATTTACCAAACCAGTGTCAAGATTGTAATCCAGGATACTACGCCAATGAAAGCTATTGTCTAGGTACCTGTAATTATAATAGTCTCATTCTAGTTTAACACCTTAAGACTGTCGCACCAGCTGTAACATTTTTTTCATTACTAAATACTGGTGAAAATGATTATCGAAAAGGACAAAATTGAACCTACACGTATTTATAAAAATAAGAACAGTTTAGTCCACATTGAACATTAAGCCATGGCTGAACATATAACTCTTTAACAAAGTTATAAATGCACACAGAGAATGCATATGTCAAAGGTCAAAGGTGAATAACAGTTTGGTATATCTCCCCATTACGCCTCTCTGACGTATAGTGCAATTAATGACCTCCACTACTGTCTGTTCTCTGCCAATGATTTAAGCCCGACCTTGAAGTGCGGGTCATCATGTTTCTTTCCATTTTACCCTCTGGTTTCTAATTTACTGTCCGTGAAATATAGTCCGAATAATTTCAAAGGACATGTAAAATTCATCTTCATCTTCATTTTCGTTTCACTGTGCTCTCCAGGGTAGAAGCAAACATAAACAATGCCAGGATATTGGATAAGATCTTCAGCCATTTTAAACATATATACATATTAAGGAGAAATGACGGAATTTTTTGCAATGCCGTTAGAACCTACAAACAAACGAAGAAGTTCCTTTCGATTATATAAAAATATATACCGATCTGCGCAATACAATTACAAGAAGATATAAGAGTTTTAACAAATCTACTATAATATTCAGAAAGCTGGAGACTGACAGTTAATGACCTATAATTGTTTTTCTGTTCTCTCGCAAATATTCCTAAGAGAACACATCAAATGTTTTAACTCGCATAAAACCAAAACATTCTTACCCATAAATATAAACATATTGAGGAAATGTCTTCTACGCCCTTCTCCCTTGGATTAATTTCAGCCTGTACTGCGATTCCAAATTGTCATTATCCATCATGCACCAGTATTTCCAACAGTGTATGTAAGTATTGTAAGGGAGTTGTTAAGGACGATCCAACACAGTATGGATGGTGGGCCTACACGAGATGGATTGACAATGGTCTTAGCTGTAAACGTGAGTTCTCGTTCTATATTGTATTGTCATTGAGTGTGTGCCTGTTTGTATGATGTTGTACATGCTTTACTTCCCTGAATACAAGAGGACATAGTAACGGTGTTATTAAACATACAAGGATTGATTACATCCAGACATGCGTAATGTATCGATCCAGATCAGCTTGTGCAGTCCGCGCAGACTGATCCGAGCGGACACATTCCGTCTCAGGTGGACAGAGGTATAGAGTAATGATACCTGAAACAGAACATTCACAGGAGGCGAAAAGTGTATATCCGGTTAAGCCTGAGCGGCAGGATTATGCTGATCCGGGTCGACACTTTACGCTGTGTCCACAATGTTGGTTTTATCGCGGGATGGCTCAATTATATTATTGACTTTGTCCTCTGCATCGTATATCTTATATAATTTATGTTCTAGTGGCCTGCTCTTGGAGAGAAGGAAGTCGGTGTTATCCAGGCACATGCAGTGATAAAACTGTAGCTTCTTGTGCATGTACGCCCGGATTTGGTGGACAAGATTGTGCTTCAAGTAAGTACAATACGCTTTGAGTTAATTATAAAGATATGGAAAGGAAGGTATTCAAGTAGTATTAAATAAAGATTAGGACTTGTAACTATAGTCAACAACAAGTTAGCAACATTATGATCAGAAACCTCGGACAATGATAGGTGTGTTCTGATACGAATTATCGCAACGATACCGATAGCTCATACACTCATGGATAAAGAAAAATTAGCTTGAAGTTAACATCAACGAGGGGATCACGACTTTAGGGATTCACAGATCACAAACTTATTTAAAAGGGATGAATTCAACAATATGAAGAAATTAGTGAACAACCTTAACATACCTTTAAAAATCGCCGATTTGAAGCAAAAGACAGGTTAATCGGATAATATCAATTTTGGGAGAGAACTGATGCAATCCGTTTTGTCAATTGTCTAAACCACAGTTTAAATAAGTATTTTGTTTCTTACTTTTCAGTAACCGAGGAGCCGCCAATTCTCGGAAGTTCTGTACAATTTAAACATGAGACTAGCGATTCGATTGAGTTAGTAGACGCACCTCGTAATATTACTGCTCCTTCTCCACAAGATCCCGTCTACACTAATAACGTACATCTACATGAAGCAGAAGCTTACGTTGACGCTCAGTATGTTAAAACGCTACCAACAACTCCTGATAATTTCTATGTCAAACATGAGGATAGTTTGGTTGGGATTGTTAATGGTGGAGTGTCATTGGCTCTTGTGAGAGGTAATCTTATTTGTTTTAATAAAGTATCATAAACATTAAAAATGTTAATCCTATACACGAACTTTAAACGATGTAATAACAATGGGTAAATACATGTTCTTTTCTCCGGTAAAGATTTTGCTATATGTGTATTCAACGGTAAAGAGGAAATACGTGTGCGAGATTCACGTATCCGATCCCGAGTCAAGTCATAAGTCAAAGACACTAACCTTGGTCATTATGCCTTTCCTTTTTTGGCTCAAGTTTGCGGGAATAGGTATTTGTACTTTTTCACTGTTATCAAAGTTAAGTAACCTGTACGATGTACGAACGAACTAACGTTGAATGCGGAATAAAACAACAAGTTTATTCGTTTAATTGAGACCCACGCCAAAAGAAAAAGTAGTTTAAAATCTGTGAAATATGTGATATCTATAGTGTTCAATTTTATCAAGTGACATACAATGTAATTTTAGACCCAACTTGAACCAGTTGCAAATATGAACTAGACTTGATTGAAATTAATATTTGAAGAAAACCTTTTGAACACCCAAGAGGAATCATTTTTCATGTAATATTCTGATGGACTGTCAGGAATATTACATGAAAAATGATTCCTCTTGGGTGTTCAAAAGGTTTTCTTCAAATTGACCCGCTGACCTAGTATCTTCCCTTTATGACTCGGTTTAAAACTTGACAGAGATCTGATGAAGACCAATATGCTAATGTATTTCTATGGAAGATTGGATAAACAAGTGTCATCTAGTGTTTTTTATTGATAACAAAGATAAACCAATATCTAAGGGAGCTAACTGGTGTTAAATTAGTAAGATTTGGAAGAGTGTTATTGCCCTTTCCATATTAATTAATGAGATACAGAATAAGCAATTAAAGTTCAATTGGACATAACTGTGGTGTTTTCGCGGCAATTTTAATGTGTCTGACATTTCGATATGGTGGTTAACAATTCGATGTAGTTTTAATAAAGCACTAGATATGGCTTAATACGGACGGAAAGACGGCATGAGAAAACAATAATCTAACAGACAACGCCAATCCAATTTGAGCGGATGATAACTTTCAAATACATGACATATTGTCTGAATATGTTGATATCAATTTAATTTTGTAATGCATTATTATCAATATTTAATAGGCAATACATATTAGTTTACGTGGAAATAAATCATTAGACAGCTTGCTTTGTTTCGTCTCATAAATACCATATAGCACCGACCATGTCATTATATGATTCAGAGTCATAGATATGTTTCAATACATTCATCCATTATATGCGTTTACATTTACAAGGTTCAGCGAATATAGATGCTGTGTCGAAGAATTGTCCAAAGGACCCCCCGGTTTCAAACAATTACAGATGTAACAGCACATTCAATTTGACACTTGATTGGTCAGATCATTTGCCCTTTCAAAACGGCGACAGGTAGGAACACACTTAATCTTTTCTGATTCATAGAGTCCTAACTGCTTGTGTATGCATTGTAGACATCTCTCAGTAAATTGACTTAACGACTAGAATCCTACAAAAACGTGCATGCATATATGGGTATGGGTATTAATCACGTGACGTTCAATTAAGTGCAATACTATAATTTGCATTAATCAATACCATATGATTTCGCATATAAATAAAGTAAATCAACAATTTGGATGGATTACTTAATTGTGTTTAGTGTACATTGTTGTTACAAGGTTTGGAGGAGTTAGGCATGGGATCATATGAACTCATCTATGAAATCATATTGTAATCAGGCAAATAATGTTCTAAAAAGAAGATTTTTCTTTTTTTTCTTTGCAGACACAATGGATAAAATAAACAATAGCTTGTAAAATCAATTTCGAATCGGGCCTTTGTATCTGCACTTAAAACATTAAGGGTCGAAAAGACTTCCTTTCAACAAGATATTTATTTTTTCTCACTTGAACCATACTGGGCAAAGGAGCTTTGCATCTTGGCTACTATATTATTCTTTCCACAATCGTTGCTGGAAAGTACCTGGTAAAAAAGGTAGCCCGAAGAACATGCAGACATGTACAAACGTATTAAAGAATCATCGACAGTGTCAAATGAGAAGATTTTGAAAGTTTGTTCCTTTCGACTTCCACTGGGCACAAATGTTGCATGATTCAAAGATTTGGAGGAATTAAGGAGAAGACATAAAGAGGATAGTGCATGTTAAGTTTCAAGATAAATTAGTTTAATCAATTAATGGGAATAAAACGAATACATTTATAAAATCATATTTAAGTTTGTACTCTTATTAATACATAAGGAAGAATGACAATAAGAAATTGATTACCTTCGACTGAATGGGCTTTTGAGACCGCACCCGAATATAATGAGTCCCGTTTTATTTTATCCGGGGCCGTACGTCTAGTTCACCTTTACATGCTTATTAGTGGTCTGGTATTTTATCATTACGGCAAGAATTCATCTTGATTCTATATAGCCACAACGTCTTAGACAATCAAATACTACTATAACGCTCAGAATAATAAAGTTCGTGGGATTTTAAACAATTGAAAGACGAGTTCCATTTGTCATATCATCCATCAATATCAATTAAATAGTCTTTTTTACAATACAACGCAATCGGAAACCGATTGAATGTCAGCATTGTTTGGTTTATTTATGAAGGACTACTGAGGTATGAAACAAATTGACCTGACAAGCAGAAAACATTCGATACATGAAGATAATTTAATAGTGACTTAGCAAACTATTTCCGTGAAGAATGAATGAATGTATATTGTTTTATGGCGCATCGACAGCTAAGGTCATTTAGCGCGCAATTGTTTTTTAATTATTCATGATCCCTGGGTAAACAAACCAGTACTAGACTAGAAAATGTGCCTTGCCCAAGGGCACTCCACCATGACCGTAGTGCCCCGACTGGGGATCGAGCCCGAGACACCAGGTTTCGAAATCCCCGACGCTAACCACTCGACCACAGCGGATTTCTTCCGTGTAGAAATAGCAACATATTTGCACTTATTATATTGTGTTTTAGAACGATAAAAGGTTGTGTCTTGCTACATTCGAGGATACCTATAAGAGTTATTCCAGACTTAGAGATAATCTCAAAACATGAATAAAATTATAAATTTGTTCTCATAACGTATCACTGTATTTTATTATATAACTGTATAATTTGATAATCGTATAATCAATATGACTTGTAATTAACAGAATAGAATTCAAAACCTTTGCAACCAATGGAGGATACATCACCATATATAACAGAGAAAATAACAACGCGGAAGTAAAGTATAACCTGCAAGGAGCGACCCGAACATTCACTTTTGATATATTTATTGATACAGCCTTACCACTACACTGTAAACTTTTACACAATTGTGATGATACGCCATTAGATGTAACAGATGTTTCTGTGATTGTAAGTAAATTTTTCGGTTTATAAAAAAACTTAAAATCATGACCGTGATCATGCTGTCTATTTAAATTCAGGAATATGTTACGGTCAAATGAGTTTAAATCATGAGTGCCTACGTTGGGTCGATGTTATCGTTTAAACCTAATTGGGCTGATAGAAAGGCAATGGATTTTAATAATTATCGGAGAAACACTTCTAACTGTTCGAATGAACTCGCATGCATAACAGTAAGAAACAAGGTCAATGGTCAGCGATTAAATCGTAATAACTAAACGAAGTTGACATTTCTCAAATGGAGAACATTAATATGATTTGTCTTTCGCCGTGGTTGCTTTGAAAATAAGAATCAAGTTTTATTTGGAAGATTTTTTACTGGCAGTTACAAAGAAATAATGCAGACACGAAACAGAGAAGGGCGTTATGACGTACACACGTTCATGTACAGACGACGCAGAGACTATTCTACATCACCGAGACATTAATCGTACACATAAAAGGGTGACAATAAATATATTTTGATCATTGCATTATCCTGAAGAAGGCATGTAGCGCCGCAAAAATCGACGAGGTTTTGTATAATCTTAAATGTTATATTTATGTTAAAGAACATAAACGACTCCAGTGATATCAATTGTAACGTCAGTACATCATGGAACTGAACATTAACGAAACAAACGTAAACTGTTTTTTTCTGTAATTAATAGCCCTCCACTTTTGTAAAATGGCAAGGATGGTATGACGAGTTTGCCGGAATCGACTCCTATCATTTTGAAGTATTTCATCTTCGATCAAGTGGTACACAAGATACAAGTGAACTCACACACGGAGATAAGGTCCCTGATGCAATTGCTCCAAACGTTCTAAGCAGCGTAGCAGAAGTAAGTGTTATCTGTTATTCGATAGGTACAACTTAATGTAATTTTTACAGACGCAATTGAATGTATTTATGTGATTACATTCATCCGGTCAAACTATAACCATATTGTCAGCTGAATTAAGTTGTAATAAAGCTATTGTTCTCCTTCATAGTGGTGCGATATTGACATCGATCTCAGCAGTGTAATCAAACACTATTCATTTTATATTCTACAATACTATAGGTTATTGCATCTGTATGGGCAAATATTCTGTTGGACGAGTTCCTTCGACTGAGTTGCTCGACCCATACTCATGCAATAACCTTTTTATTGTATAATTTAACATTGGCTGTTTAAAATGTGTCGTTCTGCTTGTTTAAAAACTACACCATTTGAAAAATTAACACTCGTTTTGGATTTATTAGATAAATAAACATTAACGATATATCGAGCACCTATACTGTCCTTTCCGATGGATGCTAGGGTCGTGACAAATATTATTTACGAACCGCCATCGTTGTTCCCCATTTGGTTTCGACTCGAAATTGTATCGTCGATAAAATGATGTGTAACGCTCTTTCTAACAAAGTTTTCATTAAGAACTCGTGTATTATCTTAATCTGGTATTGACGCCTGGAAATGTCTGTTCTTTATTACAATTTAGATGCCCCTTTTGACCTCACAGTATGTGCAGTAAAGCTAACACACGCCTTATATACTGCGTTATTAAACTTCACATCCGAGGATGACAAAACAAATATGAAGACCTACCTATAAAACAATCATTTGCTTACTCATCCTAGAAGTTATGAATCCCTTTTTATGTTTTGTTCATGTGTAATTGAGATACACTTATTATAGATCGTCAACGACAATCAAAACAACTTTATAGCGTACGGCCTTACAATCGAGCAATATTATTGATCTACACGTCTCATTATTACGTCAGAAACTACGTAGGTATTTACAAACACAGCTGACGTTATAAGTAGACCAGATTGGGTTTTAGCTCGACTATTCGAAATATATGAACGCTATACTACTCATCCTGTCGTCGGCGTCGGCGTCCACGTCACACATTGGTTAAGGTTTTGCATGCAAGATTTTAAATACTACATGTATTGCATTAACACTTCTTACAACCCTACCCAACTATCACACCTATGTAGATTATTAACTTAGTAAATCTTTCCTGCATTTCATGCAAGTTGTGGCCCTTTTTTACATAGGATTTCTGTTAAAAGTTATGCGTGCAACTAAATTACGAGTCCCTACCTCAATATTTATTTGATACATTGCATTGAAACTGTAAACATTTTTTACAACCCTACCCAACTATTACACTTATGTAGATTATCAAGTATGATAACTTTATCCAGTGTATTTTGCAAATTATGGCCCTTTCTTACCTAAAGATTTGGTTAAAGTTTTGCTTGCAACTAAATTAAGAGTCGATATCCTAGTAATTACTTGAGGCATTGCTTTGAAACAGTTAAAACCCTTCACATGTTGATTTTTAAGTTAAAAAACTCTATCCTGCATTTTATGCAAGTTATGGCCCTTTTTGGACTTATAAATTCTGGTTTAAGTTTTGCATGCAACTACAATAAGAAACCATATCTTAGTAAATACTTGATGCATTACATTGAAACTTTATACAGTCCTTCCCAACCATCACACCTTTAAGTACGATAACTCTATCTATCAATTTATGGAAGGTTATGGCCCTTTTTGGACTTAGACATTCTGGTTAAAGTTTTGTGTGCAACTACATTAAAAGTCCACATCTTAGTAACTACTTAAAGCATCGTATTACAATTTTACAATTTTATATACAACCCTTCCCAATTTCAAAACTATATACACAACCAATTAAGATAACTCTATCCTGCATATGATGCAAACTGTTGCCCTTTTTTACTTAGAAATTAAGGTCAAAGTTTTGCGTGCAACTTCATTAAGAGTCATTATCTTAATAACTACTTGATGCATTCCATTGAAACGTTATATAACCCTTCCAATCAATCACACATATACAAAAATAATCACATTAAATAACACATATGACAATAATCACATTAAATAATGCAAATTATCACCCTTTGAGAAATTCTGGTTAATGTTTTGTATGCAACTACATAACAGTCAATATCTTAGTAGCTTAAATAAGCGGTGGAATAGTCGAGCGCGCTGTCCTCCGACAGCTCTTGTTTGGATGTCTATATATGTTTCACTACGTGTCATATATTAAAGATGTACAATACACTGTACTACTAACAACATAAGCACAGTTTTTTCCTAGGACTATCAGGACCTTGCGCAGATCACTTCTGTAGAGTGATTCAAGTTAAATCAACACAGATGTTTTTTCTTATTTCATTTGTATTTGAAAATATGGTTTATTGGTTGTTTTTACCATGTTGAACTTTATGGCGGCACTTGCCTAAGATGCACTAAGCCCTAGCCAGTAACAAAGTAGAAGTAAAAGTAAGCTGGGCTCAAAATCAACAAAGGTTGGATGAGAGCTCTTTATAACGCTACTGTTTTGAAATGGTTCCGTCCTTAGCAGCACGTGAAATATAACAGAGTGCAATATCAATAAGAGCAATATCAACTCGTGTACTATCGACGGATGCTGCATCCTTTGTCCAACTGGAAATTAGAAGGAAAAATATCAAAGTCTACAATAAAAGTGGTTTATTTGCGGACTAGAAATATTTATTTTCGTAGTGCCTTTTCAAAAATATATTTTAATTGCTAATCATGTGAGTTTTTATGTTATCTTGTGCTTTGTATACGAGCGTCTCTTGCTATCATGTCTCTTTATTTATTTACTTCCCTCAGACACAATTGACATTGCCAAGTCAGGGACCATATTCGATCACCATTGCGGCGTTTGATAAAGCGGGTAATCACCGAGCAGCAAGACGGGTTCTGATATTCGATAACCAATCGAAGGTCGACAAACAAGGTATTAGAACAGTCATGGCAGGAAAGGATGGAAGATGTATCTGGAAACAAGAACCTGCTTCGCCAATCATATCTAATGCTAATCCAAATGCAAACTGTAATTGGGTTGTAAAGTTTGCACCGATACATATTATTTGGAAAGATTATTTCATAAATACGAGACATCACGTCGGGCATTGGTTACATGCGGTTTCTTCGTTGAACTATGTCAACTCGTCGCTGGACGACCATGAAGGTCAAAGACAAATTCAAAGAAGGGATAACATACTAGGTAAAGGGTTGATTCTTGTTATATAATGTTTATGGCCGTTTTACGTGCATTTATAAAATATTTTCAAAAACATCCAAAATTCGAATATTGCATGGGTATGATTGAGGAACTATTGTATATCCTGACTTATTCAGTCGTATGATTATTCAGGAAAGTATTCTAAACGTTGGATATATCCATCGTCCTTAACGTCATGTTGATCGCCTAGATACTCACGGCTGATGATCTTGGCTTTGATGAACATACTTATTGTTTCTTAAATGTAATGAAGTGGAGCACATGCAAATAGTACTCTTTAGTCTATGAAACAGCACAGTTGAATATATTTTGGTACAACACGATGATCTGATATGACTACGTGCAATATAATCGACAATATTAATCGCGCAGTTGATATCTCGGATTTGTTGGACGAATATCGGTTTAAGTGCAATATCGAATGAGCATGTGATTATTTTTTTCATAAGCATATTGAGCAACCCATTTTTAAAGGAATAAATGTTGATAACTATCATTGATAAAAATGTCTGTTATTTGCTGAAGGCCCATATTGGTTGCTCTGTCGATATTCTTAGAAGAATTTGTAACAACGTTATTTAGGAAGGGATTATGAATAATTGAATTTTGCACATATGTTAGGGATAATAATGGTAAAGGGCATATCATGATCATAAGTTATGCGGTCTGGTATATCATATATCAAGGATAAACTGTCATGCACCTCCCACCAAATATAAAATCATGCAGCTAAAATACATCAGGATTACTCATACTGTTAACCTTCATTGTGGTTTAAACAAATCTGGAATTTACTATTTTAACTCAGTTATACATACAACGATATTAATCAGTTCGTCCCATTTGATCCCTTTCAGGTATTGTTAATTTCAATGTATCGTACGAAGTCATCTTTGAAGGTCAGATAACACCATTTCCTTGGCAGAATATACCCGATATACACGCGCAATCCACGTCGTTTAACGAGGTTTTGCAAGACGGTATGGGCATTAACATAACACTAAGAGCTATAGACATCACCGGTGCTTTTGCTGACGAAAACGTTTTTGTTAAAGTAGACTCATCACCACCTGTGATAAACGATCTGTGGTTGACAGTGGGAAACATGAAAAATGTGTCAGTTCATGAAGTGGCAGATTTGTCTAAGCTAACGTAAGTCTTATTTTTCGTCATTTTCCTTTTAGTAAATAGAGCTGATTACATGTAAATAAATATATATCAAGTTCAGAATGATGGATAAAGTTAATGTACAAGAATGTGTACATATCAAAGTTTACAGTTTTGTTCAAAGTTTAATTGCAGCTTATTTAACATCACAACAAACTCACTTCCTTGTGTAGCGGACAGAGAATCCGCTTCTTAAGCAGGTGATCACGGTTCGATCCTGAGTTTTTTCATTCCAAATACTTTAAAGAAAGAAACTCTGGCTTCACTCATTTGCACTGATTCTGACGTGATAAGCATTTCGTAAAATCCACCGATGTCAGGATACACATACCATTAGTAGTAGTAATTTACCGAGGTATAGCCATGGATTTACCTAAATACTAGTTAAATATACATTAAACACTATTTAAGGTAAACAAACTATGACCTGTATTAGCCAGAATGTTTTACTGTTATACGTTTTTGCGAAACGATTTCAGGATTGAATGGGATACCTACGATGTCGAAAGCGGGCTCTACTCTCTTGTCTGGCGTATATATGACAATTACACTGGTGAAGAGATTGTGCATGGGACAGCATTTGAGTCACTCCAAGGAAATACAGTGGTAGGCGAAATCACAATCTTTGGTTCGACACATGCACCTGTTATTTAGACAACCTGACTCAGATTACCCATCTATAGGTCTCAACGGGAGATGTCATGAATTTATGAAATAAAATCTGGTTGCTCTGTCACCGTTGGCATATTGTCTGTCAATGGGTATTGTAAACTTTATATTCAGTGCATTTCATGCATACTAACATAAGTGGAAAATCCGTTTTTGGCATATTGTATGTAGATTGATGGTGGACAGTGTCAAGTGTCAGTTTGCAAGACACATTTCTAGACACGGATTGATCATGAAGATTTGTGTTCGACGTTGTTTAATTGACGTACTCTAAGAGTCGGTGTTAAATCACTATGAATGAACACGTACAAAGTATAAAAGTGCTAAGATACAATTAATACATATTTGTATTACATTTCACTTTAGTCATTGGAAGAGTGTCGAGAACATTATGAGACTTACCCTAGAGGAGCACAGTGTTATTGTACACCATTTGATGGATGCTTTCATCGACACTTTCAAGTGAAGCCACATATAGCTATCGAGGGTAAAAATGGATTAACTCCGGATAGGCACATTGGAACTCACGATTACGATTATTTTATAGAAGTAACAACAGTCAATCGGGCCATGTTAAAAACCACAGTTGTTTATAAGGTCAGAACTATTTAAATTATGAACATAACTACATGTATATAATAAACTTGTTGAATCACACATGTACATATATAATTCATTTTCAGATTCTATTTCGAATCAACACATCTTTATCAAATAATTAGATAGGTCAACATGCTGGAACATGTAGCTAAGATAGTTGTAGATCATGTTTCCTTTTTTCCTAATTATTTGGACATGCGTATCAAAATTGTGCTAACTAATTAAATCTAGTTTTAACATTACTGTGTATCTATCTCTTAACAGATAACCATAGATACTTCGCCTCCAGTCTCCGGCACAGTTCTTGAAGGGATGTCCGGGATTGATGAACTAGACTTCCAACAAGACAGACAAGTCCATGTTCACTGGAAAGATTTCTTTGATAAAGAAAGTGGAGTTCTGTTTTATGATTATGTTTTTGGAACATTTTGCTTGGACTCAAGTATATTTACAGTCGATATTATAAATACTGTAAGTATCTTTTTCGTTCTTAAAATCTTGAACATAAATATGTTATTGAATACAAGAGGGCCATGATAGCCCCGTATCTCCCACCTGATTAATTATATCTTAAATAGTTTTCAATGTTCTTACTCTCTAAAAACAAGGAGAACAAGCAATAACCCATGGTGGTCATGTAATTCAGCACATCTGAATAATTTCAAAAGTCTTGGTGAAAGATAATCAAAGCAATATTTGTGCAAAGTTGTTTCAAAATCAGGCCTATACTTTTGACAAGAAGTTTTTTCATCAAGTTTTCAATATTTGTTCATATAAGGAAAGCAAGCCCTGCACGCCTGACGGCAATACTTTTCAACATATCGGAATAATCTTTTTAACATAAGTAGAGGGTTAAACAAGAAATAGTTGTGAACCACTAGTTTTGGCATTTCCCCGCCTTTTCTAATGCCGCTACAATTTGGTTGGTTTGTTTAGGATGAGAAGTTGTTTGTAGGAAATGTGAACGGATGCCTGACGGCAATAGCTCACGCAGCACTGCGTGCTCAGGTGAGCTAAAAAGCAAGTATGAAGTATTTAAGAACAATTTCGTTTGTTTAAATTCATATACTAAATAGTTAATATCTTAATACTGTGGGTATAACATTATTTTTCAGAATGTTACAAGAACTTATCTTAACTTTGCTTCATTCATCGTACCTATGGATGGCACATACTACGTCACCGTTGCAGCCTACAATCGTGCTTTGGCTCATTCCGATGCTGTTTGTTCAGATGGAATAACAATTGATGCAAGCATGTCAACTGTTTCCCAGGTTAGTGTTAACGGTGCGTCGACGGATCCAGGACCAATTAAAACAGACGGTGATGAAATCTGGTATCTTCACAAAGACAGAACAATACAGTTTATAGAAGAACCATCTGAATCCTGCAAGTAAGTTTCTATATAATTAGTTGACCCTTGTTTGTGTCACACAATGTTTAGTAGTAGTATGATTCAATCACTTAAAATAAGATATGACCATACATCCTAAACATAACTATATGATATTTAAGTTAAAGTTAAAAACATATATATGAATATATGCAAAACAGGATCAGTGACAGTAATGATGAGTAATGAGTATGTAAAACACATGGTTAAGAAATAATCACATCTTAGTTTAAATATTATTTTCCCTATTGAATCCAAAAACAATTACAGATTTAACAGACTCAAAAAGCTAACGCATATTTAGAGCCTGACATATTTTGACACGCATTGAAGCAAAACCAGAAGTTCCATGAAGAATGTGCTGTACTGACAGCTTGGTAAAAATCGGAATACATTCAGGAGCCTCCTCCCCTTTCAGAAATACGCATGTGTTAGTCTTGTGTGATTTCTTTAAGGCAACAGGATCTCAAAGTTGGCAGACATTCACTTAGTATAGGTTTGATTAAAAGGAGTTTATTAATCACTTCGTCATTTGCCAATTACGTGAATTAAAACATTGATTTAAGATTTAATTTCATAATATGTCAAAATGTAACATATTTTGTAAAAGGACATATTTTGCCCCCACGTCAGCTTGTTCGATATGTTGAATGATGCCCATATAACTAGGGAGCCAACACAAGCTAACAGGTATTAATGTAGAAATACGAGTTAACTAGAAGTACGAAGTTTCAGAATGATTGGACATTCAGTTGTCTCATTCTGAAGTGGCTGCATTGCAGACAATGAGTCAGTAAAATGATACACCGCCAATTATTTGTATAAAGGGTTATACATAATTCTATGAGTTGGATTTAAGTTTAAAACAATACTGCATAGCTAGTATTTTTCGGTGTAAATATAAGGATGGTTCATTGGCTTCTTCATACTCTAAAAAGGGCTACATTTAAACGCTGATGGTGAAAGGTATTAAGTTGTTTGCAACGTATGAATTTCTTGCTGGATCATAGACTATACATGCATAGTCTAATTAAGATCGTATTAAAGACCTGTAATCTTACAACAGCACTTTACGGTCAGCTCCAAAGTCCTTATTGGACACAACGCGAAAAATGTTAAAAGGTTTTTGCATGTATTCTTAAGATAATTTATGATTAATACAAATCAGTTTCGGGTCAAATAAAGTACCAAGGAATTTACATTCAGGCACGACCTCAATACTACTACCATTTAGTGTTAAATCAGAATCTAGGTGATGTTTACGAAGTTGACAAAATTTCATTAACCGATTGACAGTGGATATAGAGACAGACAGAAATGACTTGCGAAAGTGGTGACAATGGTCTAAAAGTCCTATGTTAAACGTTACAATGGTACACGATTAAAGTTAATTAAAAAATGCTTCTCATTCTACCGTAATTGGCAGCTAATGGAATAAGATGTTTTCGTTACTTAAGCTCAAATTATACCATGAGTGAACAATTTAAATGAGATTGACGTCATTGTTTAATACTTTGTACAACGGGTACCACATATACACGTCGAAAACCAGTTATATTTAAAGTCGTCAGATGTATAACTGAAAATGCATGTAACTAACCTTAATAAATGTTTACGTTTTACAGACAAAAGGCAACATTGTTAACTCAAACAGAGCTGCTTCTTTACAAAAAGAAAGAAGACAGTCAAGGGCGTATTACATCCCTCCTGAACTGGAATTGTGATCTTGACACTGGCCTTCTCAGATATAAAATAACATCCTACACAGCTGTATTAGATATACTCGATCTTACATGGAAATATGACAGCACCGTGCCTCTATTTAGAACTTTAATCGGCCTTGCGTCACAGCAGTCACATGAACCTAACATAATTGAATTTGTATCTGCGCACAAACACCAAAACATTCGTCTTGACAAATTGAATCTTCATGATGGACAACTATTTGATATTCTCCTTAAAACAACAACGATGTCGGGAGTTTCTAACACACAGGTACATTTGATCTGTTTATATATATATATATATATATATATTTATTTATTTTAAGTTTATGCCGTATTCAACATTATTTCAATTATATCACGGCGACAGGTAACATATTCATTAGAAAATGTGTCTGCCCAAGGGTACTCCACCAAGACCGACGTGCCGCGACTGGAGATCGAACCCGAGACGCCCGGTATAGCCACATTGGCAATTTGATAAAAGTTTTAACAGGTTGTGGTACCTTTTCGTATCTTTATTTTTCTTTCCATCTATCGTTGATTACCATCAATCTAAAACAGAAAGGCATAATTAACAAATGATCACAAAATAATCAATACATAAAATACATAATAATACAGAGGACTGCAAACCATACCAAATTCATTACGTAAATTGCACTATGCTACAATGACGTAATAATTCACGTTACAATGTCATAGTATCATACTTCATCTACGTTTATGTTATTTTGTATAACTTGGTTTAACAGTACACTGCATCATAGAAACATAAACATCTAAAATAGAGAGAGGGGGAGAGAGAGATATATATATATATATATATATAGAGAGAGAGAGAGAGAGAGAGAGAGAGAGAGAGAGAGAGAGAGAGAGAGAGAGAGAGAGAGAGAGAGAGAGAGACAGAGACAGAGACATAGAGAGACAGAGACAGAGAGAGACAGAGAGACAGAGAGAGACACACATAGAGAGAGAGGGAGAGTGAGGGAGGGAGGATAGAGAGAGAGAGAGAGAGAGAGAGAGAGAGAGAGAGAGAGAGAGAGAGAGAGAGACAGAGAGAGAGAGAGACAGAGAGAGACAGAGAGAGAGACAGAGAGAGAGAGAGGGCGAGACAGAGAGACAGAGACAGAGAGACAGAGAAAAACAGAAAGACTAACAGACTGATAAGTATCATCCCTTTCTATCTAAATACTTCACAAATAAACTGCATCTGTTATCATTGCTTATAAAACATTTCTTTTGGTACTGGTTTATCAAATTACAACATTATACCTTCAAAGAGAAGTAAACAATGACAAAACCGTTAACTCTAGCCTTCCTGCCACTTCAATAATAACAAGACGAATTTTGATGCTAAGCATCAAAGACGCCGCGCATGCTTTTAAGGCATGACTTAAAGGAAAGCAGATGCAGTTCAGTACATTTAAATAACCTGTGCACACGGACAGGATGTAGGCCAAATGTACCTTTATCTTAAACAAGAAGGCCGAGATGTTCCTTATTGCTCACCTGGATACCATAGTCTATAATAAAATGTTATCAATAGCAAAAAGGGTCCATTTTGACGTAGGGAGTGGAGTATATACTTTATATGCTACGATCTATATGATATTCAGCATGTAAAATTTAGTCGTGAAATGACGAGTTAAGTCTTCAAACTGTTTGTTTTACCGTTTGCTTAACATTGACTGCAACAAAACAAGCTGAAGTTTCTTAATTTTAAATCTGCTCTAACTAGATCAATTAGACAAACAAAAAACATAGATACTGAAATATTAACAGATATTAACTTAAGTGTTAATGCCTCTAGTTATAAGTTAAGTGTGACACAAGCTTTGGAAGGAGAGAGGGAAGTCGATTCTCCTTCCAGTTGAGCAGAAGTATGATAACAAAAAACGAGAGTATATAAACAAAATATACAAATAATTCTAACAAGTTTAAAGATATTTAATATCGAAATTAAGCATTTATGAAATTAAAAGAAAAAGTTTTCATGTATAGTCAACATATAGCAAGAATACAATGGTCTGAATGAACAACTGTATGGGGAGGAACGTTTTAAGTTTAGTAATACAACAGAAATAAATTGGAAACAAGAGGACCATGATGCCCTGGAATCGCTCACCTGAGAATGGGTTATTTAAGACTTTACTCTTTCAGCGCCAATGGCAATACCATCTAGACAAATTTTCTGACAAAATTTCAAGCTGCTCAAGTCAAAAATGCAATCTCTATAGTGTTAACTAGATTGTTCTGCAATTTAGCCTAGTGACCTAGTTGTCCTGACGTGACCCATATTCGAACTTTACCTAGATATCACTAAGACAAACATTCTGAGAAAGTTTCAACATGCTCAATCCAAAAATGTGGCTTCCAAAGTGTTGATAAGACTTTCCTTAAATTTGGCCTAGTGACCTAGTTTTTGACCGGTCATGACCTTCATTCAAACTTAGCCTAGATATTACTAAGACAAACATTCCAACATAGTTTCATCATGCTCAAGCCAAAAAAGTGGCTTCCAAAGTGTTAACAAGATGTTCCTTACATTTGGCCTAGTGACCTAGTTTTTTACCGGACATGACTTGGCCTAGATATCATCAAGACAAACTTTCTGAGAAAGTTTCAACATGCTCAAGTAAAAAATGCGGCTTCCAGAGTGTAAACAAGCTTTTCGTTTAATTTGGCCTAGTGACCTAGTTTTTGACCCGACATAATCTATATTCAAACTCGGCCTAGATATCACTAAGACGAACATTCTGACAAATGTTTAACATGTTCAAGCCAAAAATACGGCTTCCAGAGTGTTAACAAGATTTTCATTAAATTTGGCCCAGTGACCTAGTTTTTGACCCGACATGACCCAGTTTCAAACTTGGCCTAGATATAATCGAGACAAACTTTCTGACACAGTGTCAACATGCTCAAGTTTAAAATATGCCTTCCAGAGTGTTAACAAGATTTTCCTTCAATTTAGCCTAGTGACCTAGTTTTTGACCCGACATGACCTATATTCAAACTTGGGCTAGATATCATAAGACAAACATTCTGACAAAGTTTCTACATGCTCAAGTTAAAAATGCGGCTTCCAGAGTGTTAACAAGATTTTCAATAAATTTGTAAACCAAACAATTAAAACAGCGTAGCCTAGTGAACTTCGTAAATCAACTCATAAAAAAAGCTTAGCCTAATTAGTTGGGGAACAGTTATTAAACACAATTTAAATGTATCTTAAGTTTTGTAACAACTGTGAAAGATGTACATATTTTGTATCTTGTTGTTTCTTAAATCAGTTAATACAATTTATTCAACCATATAGGCTGTTTTTTCAAACATATTACAGAGTTTTTCTTTACAATAATATCTGTGGGTTTCTCCCTTTTTGATTACGTCACCCCATGGTACAAAATTAAAACCTATCCCATACTGACGCCGCGCTTCCACGCGGCGTCAATAAGGGCATTAACTGTATACATGTACAGCTGTCTTCATGTATTACAAATACCAATACATTCTGTAACTTAAACAATGAAAACATTGATAAACCGTGGTGACAAATTGTCCCTTTCTTCTTGTTTGTTTGAATTATAGTAACACAAGTACACAATATCTATCAACTTCACGGCCTTCTATATCTTGATTTATTAACTTATTATCTTCAAAAAGTAAAAGGGTTCAAATGAATATTGCAAATTATAATTCAAAAGCGTCTGAGTATAAAGAATATTGTATTCATCAAAATATGGTGTTTAGTAATAACTAAAAATCGTTTGCCAATGTTATTCATTAACAATGATTCTTGGTTATCTAAACATAATAGTACTTCTCCGACTAATTATAATTGATTTTTTTATTCGTGTATATAAATCATGTAAATTAATGTATTTTACGCCATTGAGCCATATTCTTTACGTGTATATACTTGTAAATGGCCAATTGTACTTATGTGCCGACTTGCCTGAATAAAAATTGAGTTAAGTTGAGTTGTATAAATGCTTGCATGCAGAAACTATTAAGAGTTAAGCTACATGAATACATTTAAAGTACTAAGATACAAGTTTTGAATACCTTGTTTTCCCTTTCACAAAGACATTTCCATCGTACATTTGGTTTCATTTCTTTTTCTTACAATGCAAAATACTACTTAGCAAGCGCAAGGCACTAGAAAGTGCGGAACATTGCATCTAACAAGTTCACATGTACGTATATTATCAAAACACCTAAGGTATTTGCTTCAATTACATATATAACTTTACATATTGAGTCCTTTCCCATCATTCATAGAACAAAAAGAATGTCAATAAATGAAACTGAAAATTATCATAAAACATGAACAGGGAGCTAAACCTGTTCAAACATAAAGCAAATGTAACAATGATAATATCCCTTTGACCATCATTCAAAGGCGTCAGCTCACTGACATTTATCTCCAACGCTTACCACTCGACCACGACGGATTCCTTGATAATAAATCTACTTAATCGTTTAATGTTTATTGCCATTGTATTATTTGATGATATTTCAGAGGGTTGGACCGTTCCTGACTGATAGTAGTCCTCCTGTTTTCGAAGGTGAAATAACGTTGTCTAGAGGACCTGAGGACACTTCGCTTACAGCAAATTGGGCGGAGAATGCATTCTTTGACAAGCATTATACTGGCAGTCTACATTACGAGTTTGCAGTTGGTATGTGTTGCTTTCAGATAGCCCTTACTTTCTTTGGAGATATGCAATAGTTTTCATTAAGAAATGCACTTTAGATATATATACAATAAGTCACACTAGTTATATAGGGTGTATACTTTTGGATCAGTTGACCTGTCAGAATGTGTCCTTTTGTTACATACCTAAACACAATCAATGAGTGTTAACAACTATTGCTACAGCAAAAATACGAATGGAAGTCTAGAGGCATCTTAATCTATTTCAGGAAGTCAACCAAATGCTACTGATGTCCAAAGGTATCGAGATTTACAATTTAATGACAATTGTCCTCAACGAGACAACCCATTATGTACACTTATTGACATTAACAACCTGGAATGGGCAATTCACGATCGTCAGAAATACTATGTGACAATCAAAGCAACTAATCAAGTTGACTTAAGTGTAGCTGCTGTTTCACAACCTTACTTCCATGATGTTATTCAACCCCCGGTGGGTGTTGTACTTGATATCGAAGGAGAAAACACAGTAAGTGATTTAGTACCACGAGTTGATTACCAAACAAATGTTCTCTTATATCTTCGCAGATAGCTTGAAAGAGAGATAACACAGTATTATCTAAAATATTACCCTGGGTTTGGTTCATTGTATTGCAGATCGGCACACTCTAACGTACCGTTAACCTATTTCTAAAGTTATGTGACAATAAGCTTGACATCTTGCAAAGCTATTTGTGTTATCTTTTTTATTTCAATAAATGTTTGCTGATCTTAATTGATATTATTAGCAATTCGAAGTATCGGAAAACGCCTAACTTTCTAAGAATACCATTTAACATATGCAAAGAAGTTTGATCTATTAAAATACATATACGTACACGGAAGCAGAGTTTAATACAGTTTCAATTTGCTTTTTCTTTGACTTAAACTATATTGGTGTTCAGGATAAAGAATACCTGTGGTACTGGTAATTCACAAGCAAAACACCTTGGTATAACTGAAAAAGTGTTTCAAAATCATTTTACTACGGCTGTTTATTCAAAATTAATTATGATATTGGTGTTTACAAATGTTGTATATTGTATCCAATTAAATTACGGTTTGCATAGATTTACATATATAGCTATCCACTTATTCATTTTTCATGTTTCTATATTATACATCAGCATCAAGAAGCAGATTATCAAATAAGTTCAACAGAACTAAGAGGAGAATGGTTTGGTTTTGATATACCAAGAGTACATATCAACTATACGATTTGTCAATCCGAAAACAAAACTATTCTTAACACAAGTTGTAAACACGTTCAACAACATACGACTGGCACAATTATTGGATTAGATTTAGTTTACTTTAAGGTATGTTTTCTTTAATTTGCCGTGAGCGTGTGTGTGTGTGTGTGTGTGTGTGTGTGTGAAGATTTTAAGTATAGACTAATATTTGTTCGTTACAAGACATTCCGGGTATGATACGATGACATTCTCTATCAATAGTTGATATTAGCGCTGTAAAAGACTGAGCAGTCGAACCTGTACATTTCCACTCAGCGCAGAGACTAAGCGTGTGTTTACTAGATATTTGGTTTACTTTTCTGCCATTCTTGTACATACACAAAGTGTAATATTTTTGAAACGTAAAATTGCAAAGTCCTACGATATGGTAAAAGACAGAAATATAGCATATAATAAGTAAATGTGTACAGTTTAACTGCATTATATGTATGTTTTAAAATGTGTGTACTTCTAGTCATGATATTGTAATAAATGCTCATGAAAAAAATGTAACATTAACGTAAACGTTATCAACGCCATGCAAGCTGTAATTTCGCTTGTCCAGTGATTTTTAACAACCCTCGATAATGCAAACCCTAAAACTAAATTGTATTTAAGTTGATCAGTGCAGATGTATTGGTTCTCACAGAACAGAAATAATACAATTGGTTCAGTGTAAGTTATTATCACCGATTATGAAGAGCGTATCGCATTTCCTTAGATTAAGCTTCGAATATTATACATGCTAGTCAGTCGTCAAGTTTAATCAAAGTCTAGTACACAAATTATGAATTATACACACACGATTATCGTATAACCATTTTAGGTCTACAACTTAGCAGTTATAGCTTGTTCATCGGGTGGATGTACAACCGTTTTCTCTGACGGAATAATGCCCATAGACACCTCCCTAATACTGAGTGATATTACTCTTTACGACGGTTCTAACTGCGATGGACAGAAGGGTAATTATATTATGCAAACATTTTAAAGACATGATACGGTATTTTACCATAATTGAATAAGTATTTGTACCGTACCTTGATGATGTGTAGAACATCGAAATATTTTAATTATCTTACAGAGTACAAATGCAGTTAATTAAAATAAGAATCATATTTATTTGATGCAAAGTTACATAACAAAGGCAACACAATATACCGATTTTTGTTGGCGTAATCTGGCCACAGCTTCTTAACATAAAAAGTATATTTGTAAGCAACAGATGACAAGCCCTGGTGTCAGAGACTCGCACTGTTAGTTTAAAAACATAGAAACACGGTCAACCCTGGTGGAGGTAATTTCCCGCATTCCAGTCATTATCGAAGCTGTGACTTGTAGAACGTTACTGTCCTGTAGTGGAACTATAGTAGAAAAGGAGTGCGCTGAAACGAGACTAAAATTTGGCTTGAATGACAAATACAATAATAAAAGCGGTGGGAAGGGTGGGTTTTTATTTTTTTTAAATGATGACAAGTGATGTAAAGGATATATGCAGAAATCAAATGCAATATTTTCTGATGCAAGGTCATCGCTTGCGTTTACCAGGAAAAGGAAGTTTAAACAATGAACCTAACGGATGAAAATTGCATCATTTGAGGTCAATTAGCAAAAAGGATTATCATGTATACAAGAAAATATTCTACATTGTCCCTGTAAACGGTTTCAAACTTTAATGTCCGAAACTTATTACAGAGTACAAATGCAGTTAATTAAAATAAGAATCATATTTATTTGATGCAAAGTTACATAACAAAGGCAACACAATATATCTCTTGTTGTTGGCATAATCTGGACACAGCTTCTTAACATAAAAAGTATATTTGTAAGCAACAGATGACGAGCCCTGGTGACAGAGACTCGCACTGTTAGTTTAAAAACATAGAAACACGGTCAACCCTGGTGGAAGTAATTTCCCGCCACATGGCAAAGCCATACCGCCACCAGTAAAACTATGAAGTGTGGCCATATCTTCAACAATTAGGATAAACATTAACATCAGTATAAAGGAACTGATGTATACCTTCAGTTAAAGCTCTAAGAAAAATATCATTGCCCTTGTTAGCTAGATCGCAATAAAGGCTCGGAACGGACTCGTTTATATCTGTGTAGCGTAAATACTTCCCTCCTCGACTTAAAATGAATGAGGCAATGCCATTATTGACCCTTTTCCTGGCTTTTTCAAGAGCTTTGTGACAATTTTCATTTCTCCAATGAAGTCTTGGAAGTATCTGGGACCACACAATAATGGAACGGGGAAACAATTTGGTAATTTTAGATAAAGTCTGCTTAATTGCTAGCATTATTGAAATAGTTGTCTGCTGACCAATATTATTGCCACCACAATGAATTACTAACAGGTCTGGTGGATCTTGTATAGTGGCAAGATGTCTGAGCAAAGAAAAAAGTTGTCGCCATACCAGACCACTCCTGCCTTGCCAAAAAATCTCTACTTTGTAGCTCATGTCAAGTTGAGATCCGTTTGGTCCGCAGTTTCTGGCATAACAAAAAGCCCTTTTAATGATGGAAGATCCAACAATCCAGACTAGCTTATGTTGATCTGCAATATATATTTAGGAAAATGGTCAGCTATGCTGAAACTCATAAATTTGCAAAAATGGGATAATACTCAACACAGTAATTACTTCAAAGCAAGGGCATCAGTAGGTATTCTAATATATGATTTAAAGGCATCTGATTTCCACCTACCAAAATACTTAATTTTGTCATCTGCCATACCATTTTGAGATGCTGTGGTTGCTGCCCCAATGCAGAAAGAGTGACTCCTGTAATGTGACTTTTGCAAACCTAATGCACCAAGAGATTTCTTCAAAACAGTAGAAAACTGATACCTAATCAAAGGTAAGCTATTAAAATGGCAAAAAAGATGCTTACAAATCTTTTTTTTCCTCACATTTACATATTGTAACATGCACTTTACTGGACATGTTTCTGTCCCTGTTTTAGGAATAAGTAGAACTACACGCTTACCCAATTGGTCAGTTTTAGAAGACCTTAATAAAACTTTTAGAGCTGAATTGTCTTTTTCAAAACAGACATCATCAAATTTGAGAGCATGCCCTTCATTATCTAGATTGGAGACTACCAATTCCCCAACTCTAAAGAAGCCAAAAAATGCCATACACAAAACAGCTTTAAAAAGAGCAGTTTCATATGCAGTGTAACAAATTGTGGGTAGGGTTGAAATTATCTGTCTAAGAAGGTCATGTGTTATAGGTAACCTACTGTCCACCCTTCTATTTAACTTAAGGAAACCCTTTAGCATTTTCGATACTACAAAGTTGTTAGTAGTGTCTGACAGGCCTTTTATTTTACAGCAAAATGAAATACCTGATATGTAAGACCTAGCAGTACTGTGTGATAAACCTCTTAAAGATATAAATGCTATGAATTCCATAATAACTCCAACAGGTGGAGGCCAACTATTTGGATGGGAGTAAGCCAATCTAAATTCTTCAAACAGTTTAATTGCAGATTGATATGAAGCCTAAGTGCTCGATGTGATACCATTACTAACTAATGTATTGACTTGAGACTGCAAATCAATGGATGAAACATAACTGGTATTGCTTCCCCAGCTGTATTGGCTTCTGGTGCTACTTGTCTGAACCGCTGCCACTGAAAACGAAAGAGAGAATCAGCTTTAACATTAGAGACACCCTCTACATGTATAGCTTTGTACTGAATATTAAGATGCATGCATTTAAGTATCAAGGGTCGCAATAACCAATTCCAACACAGTTATGTCATCAAATAAAGTGGTATCTACCCATTTTACAGGCCAAGGGTAAAACACCCATTTGCTGCCCAAAACAGCTGCACAACCTAGGCTAGGGGAACCTGCACTGTCTGTAAAGAGATTAAGTGTTTCACTGTCTTCCCAGTGCAACTCTGGGAAGCTGCAAAAACCATTAAAATGCTGAAGAAACGAGAGCCACAAAAAAACATCAGCTTTCATTGATAATGATACTCTCACATGATGAAAGGGTTTAGTTAAACCAGACATTGCATCATAAAAACGTCTATTAAATGCTCGAGCCACTGGTATAGCCCGAGAACAAAAGTTTAGTAGCCCAACAATTGATTGTAATTATTTAAGTGTAACCTTTTCCTTATTCAGCAAGGATGTTAAAGCAGACCTTAATTTTTTAGGTATTTTGATTTGGGACATAACTGAATCCAGTTCCAGGCCTAGGAAAACCAGTATAACAGTAGAACCAACAGTGTTTCCTTCAGCCAAAGGGACCCCTAATAATGAACACAACCTTTCAAAGTCAGACATAGTCTGTGCACACATAACAGACTGTTTCTCTCCAAGAAAAAAATAAAATCATCCAGATAAAGATGTAAACAATAACTTGGATTTAAGCGTTTAAAAAGCCATTCAATGAATGAAGCAAACTTTTCCCATAAGGCACAATACAGTGCACAACCCATTGGCACCATTGTGTCTACAAAGTAATTTCCCTTGAGATGAAAGCCTAGTAAGCAAAAATATTTTCGACAAACTGGCAACAGTCGAAAAGCATTTTTTACATCCATTTTACCCATAAGGCACCCATTACCAAAATTTTGAATTGAATGTATGACTTCATCCATAGATGTATAATGGACTGAACATAAATCAGGATCAATATAGTCATTAATGCTAGAACCAGAGGGATAGGATAAATGCTGAATCAATCTCCAGGTTCCATCCTTCTTGGGAACCAAACCAATGGGAGATAGAACAAGATTGACTAAAGGGCATGACTTGAATGGGCCTGCAATTCTGCCTAAAGCTACAGCCTTCATTACCTTCTCAAGGGCAGCTTCTGGATTCTGCCAAACTGATAAAAGATTATCACATTCCCTAAATTGTCTTGGACCATCATATTGCAAGCTAAAACCATTGGAGAATCCTTCAGCCAAAATGTGTGCATCATAACAAAGAGGGTAATCAGCTAGATATTTCAATAAAAAAATCAACATTAATTGGAGATTGACCAAATCAGTATTGCTGCGGCAAAGGTCTTGTGGAGGATCTTGATTGTGTTGCTGAACTGCCACTGCAGTTTGCAGGTCTGAAAGTAGAACTTTGATTGCCTCTGCTACCTGACTTATTATTACACAATTTCATAGCATGTCTTCCTCCACATCGAATGCATTTGTGTGCAAAATTACAGGCTGGTTTTGAACAACTTCCTTGGTAGTTGAAATCAAAACATTTGCCTACATCATTATTTGGTAATTGTGGCTTAGGCCTACACATAAACAAAAGCCAAAGCTCTTGATCAACAGCATCCCATGACATATTTGAGCAAATATATTTTTCTAACCTAAACTGTTCATCGTAAGACAACCAGCCATTAATATAATACTGTTTTGCGCCTAGTCTCATAGTATGCAAGTATTTTAGCATATCTGGATATTGTTCCTTGTGAACTTGACAATAAACATCCATGAACACAATGAATTCATCTGTCCAGGTATCAATATTAACAATGCGTTTGGTAGGTTTAGGAGTTATATTTATCTGTCCACTACCATCAACACTGAGAATTTGCCCAGAGTTAGACTCCGGCAAAATTAAATGTGCTAAATTCACATATTCACCGTTACATTTTTTTTTTGCTTTTGGGCAGATGATACCTGACTAGAAATACCCCTACTTGCAAGCTGAACCTCACCTATCTCAGAGCTGCATGATGCAACTGGTTCGGGGTCCTCAGAGCTGGTAGTTGGTAGTTGGATAAGGGGCATTATCTTGGCCGCAACTTTCTCCACCACTTCCTGAAGTTGATCTTCACTGAGTTTGACCTCCGTCTTTTCCAACCCCTCAGCCTGCAAACTTGGCATTTCATGATTTCTCACTGATTTTTTCTTTGCCTTAGGCATTTTTGTTACTCGGTTAAGGTCAAAATAAACATACAAGATTGAAAGTGCTGGGTATCTAACATTATGTATTTCCATAATTGTTATATTTTAGCTCATTATACAACAGAGCTTACATTACAAAATGTCAAAAATGTTCAATACCAACGTGTGATCACCAGCAAGGTATAAAGACTACAATAATGGTGTACTGTACACTCATTTTCAATAAAACACTGAGGAAAAGGTGATGAAATTATAAACAAATACAAAAACATGAAACAATGTGTAAAAGATAGACAACACAAACAACATTTAGTTGGCGCCGAGACAATTTCTCTTGGGCAGCCAAACAAACAACAATATTCAACACAAATGGGCCAATATCCCATCAGGTACATTCAGCTGGCGCCTAGACAATTACTATTGGGCAGCCAGACAAGCAACACAATGCAAATCACAAGTATTTAAGTACAAAAAAAGGCGCCGAGACACTGTTCCTTGGGCAGCCAAACATACACAATATTCCACACAAACGGTTTAATTTACTATCAGGTACAAAATTCAGTGCAAAACAAACAAGAAACCAGCAACGAGACAATTTCTCTTGGGCAGTCAAGCAGTCTTCAAAAATGAATCGGACATCAAATGGGCCACAACCGCCCATCAAATTCAAAACACACGGGGCAGGTTGGGTGTTTAAAAAACACCAAACAGTACTGTACATTCATTTCTAGAAATAAAACAAACCAGGACAAAAAACGTTTCGAGGCAACAATTGTTGGCCAATTGACGAATATGAAATCATCGATTTGTGTCACAAAACGAACGTTTAACCAAAAAATTAGCAATGTACTAATACAACAATACTGTAAGGTTATACCAGACCTTATTTTTTTTAAATGATGACAAGTGATGTAAAGGATATATGCAGAAATCAAATGCAAAATTTTCGGATGAAAGGTCACCGCTTGCGTTTACCAGGAAAAGGAAGTTTAAACAATGAACCTAACGGATGAAAATTGCATCATTTGAGGTCAATTAGCAAAAAAGATTATCATGCATTACAAGAAAATATTCTACATTGTCCTTGTAAACGGTTTCAAACTTTAATGTTCGAAACTTTAATGCGTGACACACAATGAGTTGTTCATAGGTTGTATCATAATATCATGCTTAGTAATTTTATTTTTCAGGAAACATAAAGTAAATAAATTGCATGTTTATGTCATTAATTTTGACACGTGACATCTTAGATTGAAAGAATAGTATAGTGAGACCCACACAACGCAGATCTTTAAAATAACTACAAAAGCATTTTATTAACTTTTGTTAAATTGCAGAATTGTTAACAGTCGTACAACAATATTGCTACAAATTATAATGCTATTTTACCTTTTAGAATTACCTCTGGATAGATTGAGTCATCATGACCAGGTGAGATGCAATACATACATAATTATTGGCATAAGCTGTTTCGTCCCAAGATATTTCAAACGGAATGAATTAACTTTAGTTTTAGAAATACATCGTAAAATCCCAAGATTTCTATTGCATGTGGACAGAGTTAGGATATGATTGTCTGTTATAAGATTCAAGCTATAAAAATAATTGTTCTTTGCAGTAACATGCTCCAATTTATGCACAAAGTCACATATTTAACAGTACCACTTGGACCAGAACTTACAAGAAACATGTCCCTGAGTGAATTTCACTGTCAGGTATAGCTGATCCTAATATAAGATCGAGTTTATAAATAAAATCATAATGACTTACAACACTAAATCCTTGATACGTATACACACACACACTCTCTGTTTCTATTTAGGATATCAACGTGTCGTGCCCTCTTGACATTGATTTCCAACGTTCAACGAGCCATTTAAATTCACACTGGACTATTCCAAAGAAATATTCACCATTCACAAAGGATATATTTTGGATGGTTCAACAACGAGCACCTGTTGCAGGTAAAACACAGCGTTATCTATGTTATTTAACATTCGAAATATTAAATTTGTATTTATGTATTAAATTGAAAAGATGAAAACGATCAATTTGATTTAAGTAGGCAATTGAATTAAACTGTATGTATGATATCTGAATATTAAAGATGATATGTAAGAACAATTATCTGAGCGTCTTTTGCATCTAAGTAAACATAATAATTTAATGATTTTCACTTTTGTTATCAAGCACACGCTTAAAAACTCTCCAAGAAATCAATCCGTTGAGATATATGTCGATAACCAAACCACGGCAAACGTTCAAAAATCAGCTCAAGCTAGAATGACCTAACATTGATTAATCAAGTTTCGAACACATTTCAAGGATGTCTGACATATGATAGTTTTACTGTTATTATTTTCAATTCAAAGTTTTATGAAGTTATCTTGATAGTCAGACAAATCTAAGTGAACCAGCAATCACTCAAAGTATATTTATGTTTTATTAGAACTTGCTTTTATATAAAGAACCACCAGTGCCTTTTTCCTACATAGAAATTAACTTCAACTTCGGTGCCAAACAATATACATTGAAGTCATAATTACACAGCTGTTATTGTGGTTCCGAAATTAGAATGATACATATTTGATACAAATGGAAAATATAAATGCTCTTCTACATGCACTACTTATCCAATGTAATGGGCCTACTATGGTGTTCTATCAGAAATACGTTTATGCAAAACGTTGATCGGTTTAGTTGATGAAAAGTTGATATATCTCTTCATTAAACTCCAATGAATTGCTTTTAATTGAAGCCTATATTTGTCTCGTGATAACGATTTTGATCTTTGGAATTAGTTCTAACAAAATAGTATAGATTAAACTTAGATGTTTATATTTGTAGAATATTGGGAGAACGTGACAGAAGAAATACATGCATTTACTTATTCATCTGGTATTTCATCGCTAATCCTCCTCGAAAGTGGTAGATCATACAGATTTGTGTTACGGTTTTGTGCCAGTGAGTTTTGTTTTCCCAGTCTGTATACTGACGGCGTTACAGTCATTCACTTTCCACCGACGCCAGGTTCCATTGACGTCAAATATGAGCATTTAGTCGACGGAACGAAGGTACACGTCTGAAAATGTTTTCAGTATTCTTTCTTAGTCGAGCAAAGTGTTTGATAATGTAAACCGTTAAAAACGACATTCAGTATTCAAATTGTAAACTCAGATTCCTAACCAACTTAAAGAACTCTTACAGTAACCCAATAACGCAGAACAAATACAATGAAATATATCGGACCCTTCTGTACATTGCTGTTAGTTACTATCAAAATAGTTATTAAAATATCAAACTTAGTTTAAAATCAATTTCAACAGTTGACAGTTACCATGGACAGGTTCATTGATCCTGATATCGAAAGTCCGAGAGAAGCCCTTGGTATAATGGATCGTTATGAGTGGACTATATCAGATCAAGACAGGGGTTCACTTAACAAATGGACCACCGTCACGAATATAGTGCATATAGACGAACAACAGGTATGGGGCACTCATATTTTATTACTTTACAGATTCATAATTTTATTCCTGAACTCACTCAAAACATTAGTTCTTCGATTTAAAACGAACTATGAAGTTCATGAAAACTCACCTTTTCCAGATGTTAACAATCTTTTTAGTATGGAATTCAACAATATTGTCAACATATGACCTTCATATATATTGACACACCATTGTATTTTGTTCATGAAATCGTTTCAAAATTGAATGTAAAAAAGTAAAATCTACCATATACAAAGTCTCGAATAGACGCATGATTCTACGCCATTGAAGCACACTCTCTATCCGTTACACCGTCAAAAGGAATAATGTTAAGAGTGTCACATATATAAAACATGAAATACATTCATTATCATGATGATTTCGGTATCTTTTCAGATCTATTTCGAAATCCAACTCCTCGGAATCGTAAGTTTTAGCAACTGCTGGCGAATCAATGTTCGTGGTCACAATAAAGTATCACTTTACTCAACCATAACAAAAGACATTCACAACTGTGGTGACAAGAGTACCGTGAAAGAACCAACAGTTTTAGATTGTGTAGGACCGATTTCAAATTCAGAGGGTGAGTCTAAATAGTTTCCTAACCAACAGTGTAGGATTGTGTACGGTTGAGTACCTATGAGTTTGGTTGATTTACACAGCCTTTCAACCAACAGTGTTTGACAGCGCAGGATCAAGTATGTATTTAGAGTTTTAGCAACTACGTATACAAGGTAACCTAACCAAATCTGGTTGACAGTGTAGGATCAAGTTTATTGTTAGAGTGTTAGTAACTGTGTATACAAGGTAACCTCATCAACAGTGTTTGACCGTTTAGGAACGCGTATATATATTTAGAGGGTTAGCAAAAAGACGTATTATATGTAACCTAACCAACTCTGGTTGACAGTGTAGGATCAAGTTTATTTTTAGATGGTTGGTAACTGTGTATACAAGGTAACCTAACCAACAATGTTTGACAGAGTAGGATCAAGTATATGTTTAGAGGGTTAGTGAATAAGTATATAAGGTAACCTTACCAACAATGTCTGTCTGTGTAGGATCAAGTATATATTTAGATGGTTAGTAACTATGTATACAATGTTTCGTAACCAACAGTGTTCAAGTATATATTTAAAGGGTAAGTAACTACGTTTATAAGGTATCCTAACCATCTTTGGTTGAGTGTGTAGGATAACGTATATATATGTATATGTTATTTAACTATTATTCAATGTATCCTAACCAACAATGTTTGACAGTGTTGTATCGAGTATATATTTAGAGGGTTAGTAAATACGTTGACAAGGTATCCTAACCAACAGTGTTAGATTATGTATGATATATTATATAGTCAGGGTTAGTATACATAGTTTCCTAAGTAACAGCGTACGAGTATGTAGGATCGAATATATGTCCAGTGGGTCAGTTTAAAAAGGCGCTTATTACACACAAACAATCAGATGAAGCGTCTCGATACTAGATTAATTCAAATAGTATAAATTCAAAAGAAGTCGTTTCCTGTAAGCCGATATCGTGTAATTTAATGGCGATTGATTGTAATTTTCGAAATTGAGAAAGCGTTCTAATTCTTCTGACTTTACTCGATTATAGCTAATAACATTCTGAATTTACATTGCCTGTAAAGCGTAGCATATATATAGTTGCATTCAGAAGTCTGTAAACTATTATCTAGATGGTTCCGGAGATGGAGACGAAATACAATATTCTGCAGATACACATTGGAAAGAAACAGACAAAGATTATACGCCATACGACAATATACTAAGTGCGGCGTGGCCAAAGTTACGGTAAGTTTAAACAATAGCCCAAATAGAATTTGCCAGTAGTGTATTAAACATGCTTAGTTTACATAATTTGATAATTTCAATCACATTTGTTTATTCGTTAACATCGTTCGTAAGAATACATTTCTTAATACCGATATTTGTTTGTTAGAAAGAAAAACGTTCAAGCTTCTTGTTTCTTGACTGAATTTGATGACACACACAGAAAATAATAAATGTTAATGAGCCATCCTAAAATGTGAGCTCAGTGTATTAATATTGAGAGAGAGTTGTAATATCATCTGAATCTTGTTAAAACTATTGTTTAGAAATGTCTTGAAAGTTCAAAGACTTTCGTGCATATCTAAATGGTACTCCATGGAAGTGTGTGATGAATTGGATATCGATGTTCACTTGATAATTGTCCTAACAATTAAGTCGTGGGGCATAGGAGATACCGAAATTACCATGCAAATAACCTTATAATATTAATTACAGGTATCAGGAGTACGAATACGCAGTTATAGAGCAAAACAACGAAGACACAATACTATTTCACAAAGAAAGTATATCAATCGATATTCAAAGTATTTGTAAAGCCTCGACTTCTATTCAATGTGGCTATACAGGTAACACTTTTTTGAAACAAGCTAGAAAACTGCAAATAATTCTTACGTAGAAATCAAAGCATATTTACAAATATGGAAGGCCAATAATTACATATCATGTAAAATGGTGTATATCTGGTATATACATATATTGTGTAATATGTGTCTTTAACTTGTACATGGTAGGAATACACGTAACAATGTACAACTTCATCTACGTAGATAGATCAATCATTGTTTTGAAAGACTTCTATTTACATGTGCGTATAAGCAAAATTACATGTGCACTGAAAACTTGATGAATGTTGGTAACTTTGTAAACATACATGTAAGGGTCATTTAATTGGTTAAGTCAATGTTCACTGACAAATAAAAAAGCGATAAACTGAAAACGTACACATGTTCATACAAAAAGATAATTAAAAAACGGAAATATATTCAGATTGTATACGAATTTACATGAAAGAAAATACGTAATCGACTAATGAAAAGCATTGTAATTATCTTATTCTTATTCAAAATAGGCCTGTCCGAACAAATGCAGTTTCTGCTTTTTATTACATTTATGTACTTTTATTCATGCCTTGAATTCGTTTGTTGTTAGAGAAAATATAACATTTCACAGTCAAATAAGTAAAGTGGTAAGTAAGACAATAGTGTCGACAACTTTCACCATGTTCATTGATTGTAGACTTTATCATTCACAGCATATTGAAATTAAGGCCGCTTAGAAACTGATATGTATGGATAATTTTCACATTAATTATAAAACCATTATATCACAGATAAAAACTTCCTAAATGTCCACCATAACCTAGTCAATGGTAGACGATATGCCATATGTATATACGCCTATGCTACTAAACATCACTATGGGATATGGGAGGAAGAGTTACCAGAACTAAGTGTTTGTTCAGATGGGATAACGGTCGATATTACGCCACCAACAGCAGGGAAAGTATTCATAAATGGACCTGACGTCATGTACCAGGTGTGGTATTTCTAAATTACTTTCCAAAAAAGGCTGCAATAACTTCAACATATCAAACACGTCTTAGTTGACTCATTTAGAGATAAAACGTGCATGACATGATTACAAGATATATTCGTAATATGAATATTGACATCATTGAAAGTTTAGAATACTAAAGTGATCTTACATATTTAAACGTCTTAACAAGGGAGATATGATATTATGTTGCATATATATGTTTAATATAGCCAGTTTATGAGTGAAAATCCGAACTGTCTAGGTTCAGGTCCACTCGTACACCTTCTCAGGATTATCAGAATCTACACAAACTGATAGACTTTTCTAACAATCTTATGGCAGTAATATTTTAAGACTGTATATTATGCGGCTGAACGGGATCGTCTGCATCTGCACCTCTCAAAAGTGAAAACTTGTACCTTCTCCAAAACATTGGCTTAACTATTATCTAATAATTAATATATTGTATGTTCACAATAATAAACAATAACTTTGTTTAGCAATCAATGACGGAACTCCTCGTTATTTGGGAAACGTTTATTGATGTTGAAGAACTAGCAAATGCTGCACACTCAACTGGTATAACACACTACAATGTAGCTTTAGGTATGTACATAATTAATAACTAAATAAATTATTTGTAAATTATCATTTTATTTAATAAAATAATATGAACTCTACATAGCACTTATATTTACACACTTCGGTAGCCATACAGAAGGCACATGAAAAATGTGGAAACCATCAAGCATATGTGCATATACTTATTACTCCTTCTTAGAAAAATTAGCAAAGTATGACTTTGTTATTACAACAAACTCCATGAACGTCTTGTTGTTATCTTGCATGTGAAATCAGACAATAGTTTCATCTACTACCAGGTACACACCAAGGGCACAGGGATATCCATGACTGGGTTGATGTAAACATCACTAACCACTACATATTTCACAATCTTCAGCTACAAAATGGGAAAACGTATTACGCTGCTTTAAAAGGTAACGTCTGTATTCTATAAACAAATACTTGATAAATTTAAAAATAAAGCTTTCTGCTCTTTAAATTGGTGGTAAATGATTAGCTTGAGTGTACAATCATATAACTTGAAATCGGAATTTATAGAATAAGAACCTTGTGAATCCTATCAAATTTCAAATGTATTTAATCTAAATATATAAAATTTATTTTTAAGTGTATGAAGTTTACTTTACATTTGTTATATTAATTTTTTAATTTGCAATTATACAATGTGGACGAAATATCCGAGTCAGTCTCGAATTCCAGGCTTTATTATGTTATCAAATGTCAGATGAATGATCTTCCTATATAATAATACATACACTGTATAGCCTGCGACACATCCATATAATGGTTCATTTAAGAATTAATTTAATCAAAAGAACTTTTATCACGCAGTATCAAGATTTTATTTCTCAGCGTCACATGGAAGAAATCATAGATTACAATTAACTCGTATGTAGTTAAATAAGTGGCAGTAAGCTCATAGCTTTACACAAAAGCCTTCTAAATATCAATGGCGCTTTGCTCTTATGTATGGTCTAATGTAAGGTTGATCAATAGCAGACTATTTTCGAACTAAAGACTACTTTAAGGAGGACGAATTATATCAAGTTTGCCTGAACACTAACGCTGGTCTTGGGTTGTGCAGTTTATCCTGTAACGGCGATGAAGAAGTGTCAGGATGATTATGATAATATGATCAGTGATAATATATATGATAATTGGGTCATGGAGATGTTTCGATGTATAGTCCATATCAATGTTGACACTGTGCCTTTTGTTTGTCGGAAAATGTCGTTAAAGTAACGATATCCTGTCTTTGTATAATGACATGATTGCTGGGTTGGCGATGCTCTTACATTACATTTCTTTTGAATGCGTTTAAAAGATAAATGATTGAACTGTCGCCACAACAAATGTAGAAATAAAGACAATAAACTTAATATTCATCTGAAAATAGTTTAATTTGTGTATAGTTATGTTTCGAATAGAAGACATGTACTGTAAAGTACCTGACATCGCGACATTTCTGCCCAAAGAAAGATTATTTAAACATTAATTCAAACAATTTTATGTTGCGACAGAAAACGAATTGATTTACTAATATCTTTACAAAAGAAAAGTCTTAGCTAATCAATCGAGTGAATTCCGTAGAAATCGAACTGCTGTTATCAACATTTGAACAGTATTATTAATTAATTTATGTGTGAACTAACTCCAAAGCCTGGTATATTCAAACTTCATTCATTATTATGTTTCAATTTGCTAGTTGGTAATTGTGTTCTTCATATAACAGCTAGTGCTTAGTGATAAGATATTACAGGGGTCGATATTTCTAAAACAGTCCCATATATAAATTGAAGACAATTCGAAAATAAGATATGCTAATTAAAATCACACATATTAGTATAGTTGGTATTTTTTATTACTACAGGATATGATTTCACAGGGAAATACTCATTTGCATATTCAGCTCCTATCACTATAGATACTACACCCCCAGTTCTATCAGATACTACATTATGGACGGGGGAAAAGCATATATCAAATAGGGAGAACATTAACGTATGGTAAGAAGTATATTTCGAATTCGGTTCGAAGAAATAAGTGAATCAAATTTGGTTATTTATATTATTGAGCAATCTGGTCCTGACCTTTAACAACAGATAAATAAAGATATATCATGACATACATGTTTTCATCAAGTCTGAACTTATGTGATCTTTTAACAATGTGTACATTCTTATTCTTGATTAAAATATATGTACACCACACAATAAGTTAACACACAAATAGTTATAACCATCATTATTATTCATTTTTTTTCTCCATAAATCAATTGTCATACCTATTAAATACATTTACTTATTTTCCTTTACGATGAACGAACAACTATCATTCGGTGTTTCTTTGTTTAGCTGGCAGGGACTTTTTTCGGACCAAGAAAGTAGAATGGTTCTTTACGAATATTCAATTGGGACTAGACCTGGATATGATGATACTCATGTTCTAACACAAACATCAGAAGAATGTATAAATATTCACACAGAACAGTTATCTTCACTGGAAGAAGGACACGGTTACTTCCTATCTATACAAGTAAGAGGTGTTTTCAACATATTTGGTCTTTGAAAAATTATTGTTGAAGTCATTGCTATCAATTTCGGAAGTAAAGTTTATGTAATTATAGTTTTAAAGGGTCATACATTAAACATTTCTGAATACTTATGCATCCATCGAATACATCAACACAGATTGTATATATGTTATTGATTGGTTTGATTTATTAAATATATCAGAATCATTTTTTCAATAACCCATGAAATTGTAAGCAATGATACTTGCTATAATCATGGGAGTCGCCATTTTGGGTTAGTATAAAGCTTTTTTCAAAACGTAAGTCATCTGAGAGTTAGTCATTATATCTCTGTTTTATACACTTAACAATTAGGGCCAATATGTATTTTAAAAGTTGTACAACACCTTCAACGGCTACACATAGAGTACATGGATATATTTCTATTGAAAGGGATACAATGGTGCAGGTCTCTCCACCACAACATCGTCCTGGGCTTTAATTGTGGACTATTCCCCACCGATCACAGGCTCTGTATTTGATGGAACTGCAGCTTCAGGAAAGGATAGTGACTATCAAACAGAAAAACATAGTCTGTCAGCATTCTGGTCCGGATTTCATGACCCACATACAAGCATAGAAAAGTATTATGTTGAGGTTGGTACTGAACAAGATACAGATACTGTTATAAAGAAACACTCGGTCGGCACTACGGAAGGTATGAACATTTATCATTTAAAACATCTAATAAATACATTTTACAGGAATAAAACGTTCATGTTGAAGTAATTTCAGCTTAAAATTGCCGTCATGTTGAATAAGGTTCGAAATTAGAAGTAGAAGTTATAACTTGTCTTAATTAACGGTTTGCTATTCCATAGATTACAACCAAATATACTTATTTTTTGATATTGTTCTTTAATTTTAGAAATCGTGTTCGATGACTTACATTTAGCGGAAGGTCATATTTATTACATAACTGTGACCGCGTGTAATACAGCAGAGCTCTGTTCCTGTGAGACTTCCGATGGAATTTTGATAGACTCAAGTCCACCTGTACCCGGTATTGTGGAAGACGGTGCTGAGATAGACGATATTGAATATCAAAGTTCACGGTGAAAAATCTGTTATTAATACATTTATTTGCAAAGAGCATGTACATTCCAAATGTACATTCCACATGAATAATTGTGGAAAGTTGTATATCAATTAAAATGTTTGGACGCGTATCTTCAACTAAATACCAGACTGTCACTAGTCCTAAATAAAACTCCCAACCGAACGGCAATACTTGAGTTTCACCTCGTGTAAACGTATTCGAATGTATATATTTTACATACATGTTTTAATCTGTATGTGTATTTCGAATATTTAGAATTTCTGTATGGTGCAATTTAACGCGTAGATTTAAAACGGAAAATTTCCTACTATAAATGAGTCTGATTAAATGCTACTTGATCGAACTGCGTTTGAAATATTATCATAACATGTATTGCAGAAACTATGTTGCAAACAAATGGATGAATTTTGTCGATGCTCAGTCAGGCATATCCCATTATACTTGGAGACTCGGAACATATAAAGGTGCGGAAGATGTTGTATCTACGACAAATGTACATTTGGTGGACGAAGTGGTGATACCAAATATGGAAACACTTTTAGGACATATTTTACCAGTGGGTATAAGACTTTATGCGACAGTTAAAGCTTTCAATCCAACAGGTAAGACATAAGAAAGTGCTATTTGTCTGTTAAATATTTGTATATAAATATGTTTTTTTCCGCAATTTAGATCCAGAAAGTCTACTGTTAAAGCATTTTTTACATTTGCCTGGATTGCTTTGCGTTGGAGCTTGGCAATAACAAATTACATCTTTTTAAATTACAAATTCGTATATATGCCTTAATTAAATGTTAATATTAATGCGACAGTTAAAGCTTTCAATCCAACAGGTAAGACATAAGAAAGTGCTATTTTTCTGTTAAATATTTGAATATAAATATGTTTTTTTCCGCAATTTAGATCCAGAAAGTCTACTGTTAAAGCATTTTTTACATTTGCCTGGATTGCTTTGCTTTGGAGCTTGGCAATAACAAATTACATCTTTTTAAATTACAAATTCGTATATATGCCTTAATTAAATGTTAATATTAACGTATTCTTTCATTTTGAACATTTGCTTTGTTCAGCGTTTTGATTTATATTAACAATTCTGGAATATATATTGATACGACCATTTTAATCTATAAACAGTTTTCCACATGTAAGATAGCAGATTATTAAAATTTAAAATATACTATATAAAATCCTTCACGAGAAGTTACCTAATATACGCTGGACCGAGACTCAGTAAAATACAAAATTCTTGCCAGGTGTCACATAGTTATTGATGTAATTCGAATTATTTAAAATACATAATATACTACATTAGCCTCGCAATATATGTTGGTCAGGCTCATTATAATTAGTCATATATTCACATGTTAATTTAAGTTGAAAATAAATATCATTGATGCAACATGAGTGTATCAAAGCCGCAACTCTATATTTCCAGGCATGTGGTCAGAATCAACCTCAAACGGATTCGTTGTTGACGAAACGCCACCAGGTTTTATTTCATCCCTAACACAGTCTTCCATCGGCTCACTGAGAGAATCCACATCCGTCCTCCGAAATATGCTAAGAGTTACGTGGGAGGTCGAAGATGATGACTCTTTTATAGACAAACAATATTTGTCTATCGTGTCACATATAGGAGAAGATTTTAATGTTTCTATACAGGTACATTTTGACACATTGACATTTTGAAAGACAAATTGCTTCGTTATTATGGTCTGTGAACATTTTGCTAGTTGGAGTGCAGTTATCGGGACAGTACTTTGTGTTCTTTCTGCATATCGTCATGTTGTACTCAAATATAACACCTTTTCCGTACTTATAATGACATACATGTAAACGAATACAGGCCTAATTAATACTAAAGTATCTTATACTTTTCAGATATCTGGTCATGAACGAGACTATACCTTTACAGACATTCATTTTCACGACGGAAGCTCATATGATGTTATTTTGTGGTCATGCAATACGGCTAAGCTGTGTAGTAAATCCTCTATACATGATTTACTTGTCGATTCTACAGCGCCTACTGCTGGTATGTTTGATAAATTGTTTTACATCATTATTCATTATGGGTTTTCCTATATATGTATGTGTGTTAGTTTTAGTGGGGTTTTAACGCGGTTTTCATCATAATTTCAATTAAATCACGGCGACAGTTCACTTAATCATGATCCCTATATGTCTATATCATGACTAAAAGTTCATAACAATTTCGATATTGTACCACTGGACAAAAGCAAACAATGATATTGTTCTAAGGAGATGTCGGTCTCTAGGAATATTCTTATGTTAATAAATGCTTGAATACTTTCGCGATTACAATCAGATACATTTTACATTCCTTTTTAGCTCGACTTTTCGAAAAAGAAAAGGCTAGCTACACTACTCGCCTCGGCGTCTGCGTTGTCGTCTGCGTCTGCGTCGACGTTGGTGTCACACATTAGTTAAGTTTTGTGTACCAATTCACCTTTTTTTTAAAAACCATAACAGATACTGCTTTGAAACTTACAACACTTGTTCACCATCATTACTTCCATCAACAGACAAGATTACATAACTCTGCCCTTTTTCGACTAAGAATTTTGGTTAAGTTTTTTTTAACCAATTCACGTTTTTTGTCAAAACCATTATAGATATAGCTTATACACTTACAATACTTATTTACCATCATAATCTCCATCAACAGACAAGAGTACATAACTCTTTTAAGTTTATTTCGAAAATTATGGCCACTTTTTGTTTAGAACTTTGATTTATTTATTCATACCAAATCATTTTTTTTTTCAAAACAATTAAAGATATAGTTTAAACATTTACAATATTTTTTTACCATCATTACCTCCACCAACAGCCAAAAGTGCATAATTCAGTAAAGGTTTTTGTAAGAATTATGACCCTTTTTCGACTTATAAAGTACTTTGCTTATAAATAATATGATAAAGTACTTGGTTATGTTTGCTGTACCACCCACACACATTGTTTTATTGGCAAGCACAAAAACGTCGAGCGTGCTGACCTCCGATAGCTCTTGTTTAAAAACCATTACAGATATTGCTTTGAAACTTACAACACTTATTCACCATCAGAACCTATATCAACAGACAATAGTTCATAACTCTGTCAATGTTTTTTCAAAACCATCAGAGGATGGTAAATAAGTAAGTATTGTAAGTGTATAAGCTTTATCATTACCTCCATCAACAGACAAGAGTACATAACTATGTCAAGTTTTATTTTAAGAATTTTGCCCTTATTCGATATAGAAATTTGGCTAAGTTATTCATACGAAATCCATTTTTTTTTTCAAAATAATTAGAGATATAGCTTTAACACTTACGATATCTTTTTACCATCATAACCTCTACCAACAGCGAAGAGTGCATCATTCAGTGAATTTTTTTGTAAGAATTATGACCCTTTAGTGACTTATAAAGTACTTTCCTTATAAAAATGTATGATAAAGTAATTGGTTATGTTTTCTGTACCACCAAAAAAGTTTTGTTTCAATGGCAAGCATGACAAGGTCGAGCACGCTGTCCTCAGACAGCTATTGGTATCTCTCTTTTTCTCAATCAATTCCCTATATGTCTGTATGTTTGTCTGTGTGTATGTCCATCTGTATGTATGTATGTTTGTTTGTGTGTCTATATTTGTCTCTTTCCCATGCATTTATACCATATGCCGAAACAGTTGGGATCTCGAAATGTATGTTATATAATCATAACTTTTAATGCCTGTTATACAAATCAATAACTAGTTAATTAGATATGAACGAGCTATGTAAACTACCCGGCAATGTATTCTTCAAACGATTGTTCAAAGGCAATTATTCAAGAAGAAACATGTTACGTATTTAGACATATTTGATAAATGTGTAATATCAAATTGTTTCTATTGCATTAGTTTGCCCTGCATTGTCTAATATGTGCTTTTAAATAGATATGACTTACTATTGATTGTTTAAACAAATAATTTAATGACCAGTAGAACATTGTATATATTTCAATTTGTTTCATTTTTCGAATATCACCAAACGGTAAGTTGTAGTTATCAATGTAGTTACAACCAATAGGTACATTTGGAATACACACTGACCATGCAGCAAACCTTTATCGACAACTTGAATGGATGACCTGGTCAACGGGTACACTCAATGTAGCTTTGGTAGGATTCGGCGATGAGCACTCGGGAATATTGAACTACCACATCAATGTCGGATCCAGCTACATGGATTCAGATCTAAACACGGTGAGATTCATGGTTTAACTATAATAACAACTCTGTCCACTGCTGTGTGCAGTGAATTATGTAATATAATCGTTTGTCTGTGTTGATACAGTCTGATTCACATTGAAAGTGTTCTAAATTTATACTGAATATTATTAGATTATATATCAGTAGAAAACTTAACATTATTCGTCAGAATTTAAACTGCAAACTAACGCCATGAGTCCCGATTTACTATCTCATCGTTTCTACAATTACGTCGCAGTGAATGTTGTTGATTAATGAACCTCACATTATGGAGTTTATCTATTCAGGACGATGGTATCTTAATTCACGATGGCGACACAATAACATCAGACGACGGAGGATCTGTTCAAGTTTTCATAATTTTTACCAAAAATCTGACACAGTACCAACATCTGTTTGTGACCGTTTGGGTCGAGAACAGAGTAAGCATGTATTTGTTTTCAACATCAAGATAAACGATTAAAACCGCTTAGTTAATTTTGCCATGATTTGGTCTTCTATAATACATCAATACGCTGCTAAATAGTAAATGAATTAAAATAATCTACACAACAAGACTTTTGCAATGTTCGAATGTAGAATTGAAACAGATTAACATTTTGAATTTTGTTTACTTTATTGCATATCTTATATAAAGGTCAAAACGATCAAAAACTGCATAATTGTGAACCGATCTAAATGAATTTCTCATCAATAAATGATTATTTATTAACCATCTTCTAACGGCATTATAATACAGGTTGGACACAGAAGCGAAGTTATCCATTCGCAATTCAAACTTATACCTGGTGGTGCTATGGAACTTGTTCGAAGATGTGATCCCTATTCGTGTCAAGGACATTGTGTTTGTGCCGCCAAAGACCAAAAATGTTCCACGGACTCGAGTATCAAAGCATGTTTAGATGTATCTACAGGTCTGGTTGCACTGTTTATACCGTGTTGTATTTATTTTGCTTCGTCGAATCTACCAGTCTTGTAAGGTTGACATACAGATAGTACAAAAGAACGATTTTAATTATGCTGGAAAATATATGACTGAAGGCAGACGAATTCCCATTTAAATTCGAAACCTTAAAGATTACATTTAACCAATGCGAATATGTAACTAAGTAAGTACCATTTCATTGCTGCGATCAGTAGAGAATATAACACATGTACAAGGTTCTCTAAATATAGAAAAGTATTTAACAGTGAAGATACGTTTACCAAGAACATAGTATAACACATTATAAAATACAATACTCGTGTGAATGATTGTATGCTTTGGTGGATGAACGAATACAATCTAACACTTTATGATTTGTAATTTCAATTGGTACGCAATTAAGAATGCAATATTGATCGATTAAATACTTGGTCACTTGAAAAGCAGATCTTCAAACAAATCTATAAATATCTAACTGGAATATCATATCATAAATTAACAGACACGGATTACACTGCAGTCGAAGTCAATGACTCGATAAATCCTTCGGAAAGCGACAACGACATTTTGTATACGCCTACGAATACGATGCTTGCCGCTGTTTGGACTGTGACAGACTTTGAAAAGATACAGCCAAAGTGGTATATTTAAATATATAGAATTTAAACTTAAGAACAAGTTTTCGTTTCTCATTAATGAACTACTGTAAAGTATTTAGACATATATATATATTTTAAAACATTAAGATGTTCCTCATCTTCATACCAATTTATGAACATTCACCTCATTCGATTAGGGATAACATTGCCAGTGAAAGCATTATTGAGAAGAACAAACATAAATGTTTCGACGTAAATCAGAAAGGTTGAAACGTTGGCCAATACAAAAATGATATTGTGTCCTTCGTAGAGATCGCTAATCCACCAATCATTTCTGCGGGTGTGTAAACACGATATGTTAAATTTAGCGTCGGGCACGGATATAATTAGGACAAGTACCATGGAAACACTTTGACATGGGGCAGTCTGTAACTGATCCTGCAAGTAAAGGGCGTTGTCAGGGACGAGTTACAAATTGTCTGAAAACATGCCTTTAGTTTACTGAGTACACGAAGGCCTGAAGACGGATAAACCCTCACACGCATTGCTCCCCTGAAAGTATCATTCTGACGTGTAGCGTGAATGTGCATACTCGTAAAATGGCTTCCGATAAGTATTATATCTAGGTAATACGTATTTGTTGGTATTAATGTAATAACGTACTCAATGTATATGAGTAGCTGAGCATATTGTCACGTTCAAAGATGTATAGATCATTATAGACACCCTAAATTATAGTAAATAGTCTAAAAAATACACACACAAAGTAGTTTATCTAAGTTGTCCGAGCCCTTCAGAACTAGGTTCTTGAAGCATATAATACACTGTCTATAACGCTTAGTATACAAAGGTACCCAATTTGTAATATAGCCACATCGTATCGTTCTACTACGTTTATAATTCCATATTTAGGTATGAATGGAGCGTAGGTCTTACAGACGAATTAGAACCACAGGGAATATTTGAAAGCACCGGTAGAATTTGGCACGATGCTTCTCAAATACAGAACGTCGTCTACACGCTTACTGCAGGTATTATAACCATTTCATGTTTACCATATTAAGTTACAACATCATCAGATGCAAAAAATTAAATAGTTGTTATGAATCTAATATCGCTGAGCTTTGATTATATCAGGTGAGTCATCACAACCTTTATTAAACAATCCTTTTGGGACAGTAACAATAATAATTATACCTTATCATTCGTATTGAAATAATGAATCTGAAATGTATCGTATTGTTTTAACATTTAGGTTGAGATATTCTAGCTAACACTATATGTTTACAAATAAATGACTCATTTCCATTTATTTCTTGTTTTGTTAGGCAATAATTTGCACGAAAATGAACGATATTCGGTATTTGTAAAGTCCTGGTATGATGCAACTAACTATTCCATATCTAAAAGTGAAGGAGTCATTGTTCGATCACAGAAACCACAGACAACCAACTTATTTAGAAGTGCGGTAAGTTTCCTCCATTTACATCTATTTATTCTATATTTAGTTATTATATATATACATAATGGCATAACTGATACACATTTGATCGATTAAACGCCATATTGGAATGTTTCAGTAATATTTAACATACACTGCGTTTTCCGTGGAGACATAATCTGAACAATTGCCAAAAAAGTTTGATTGTGTTTGGAGATCTTCCATTAAAAGCGAATGTATCTCGCTGGACAACTAAGTGTCTATTGAAGGCAGTCTATAATGACGCTTCAGACATAATATATAATGATCAGTATAAGGGTTGAAATGTTTGTATGGTTATTATAGCACGTAGACTGATATAGATATTTTCCTCTTTACTTACAACTTTTGTTATAACTAATAGTTAACTGTCATATATCTTTCGTTATGGATATAAACATGAACATATATATTAAATCTATTAATCAAATGGGTTAAATAATACATGCTACACTTGTTTAAGACAGTTCTCTTCAGTCGTATTCATACTTGTAAGAATATAAATGAAATCACAGATTTCGAAAACAACATTAACCCTAATCATCCATTTGTTGTTTACGTTTGTTCATTTTTCTACATAACTCTAACCAGGTAAGGGAATCGTTTAAAGACAATGGAGAGGATATCGACTTTACAAACGGAACTGGATCAGTAACTATAGACTGGAAGGGAGTTTTCAAAGACACTTCCTTGACGATATCACACTATGCCGTACATCTCGGCACTACTCCAGGAGGTACAATACTATATATAACAGAATCCGGAACTGCTCAATATTTTCTAAGTTCGTTATCTGTATTTAAATGTCATTACTACCAATATTTAAATTGTTCGTGTCACCTTCAATCGTTATTGCAATACGACAATTAACCCTATAGATAACAAGGCATGCTGTGTATGGCATTATATTATGCAGCTTTGTGTGTGCCTCATTGATTTATTCAGATTCAAGATGGATTAGAGAAACAAAAAGAATAAAATTACGATGTTATGCATACTATGTATTGTTCACTTCTACAGGTCATTCTCGTCAGAGCTTCGACGGTATTCCTGCATCAGCCACACACCTAGTAATCCTTCCATCAGATTATGGTTTACATGAAGGTGTCCGTTACTACAGTACCGTACAGGCGTTCACGTTATCGGGCTTACAGTTGTCTGCTTTATCAGATGGGTTTGTTATAGACATGGACTTTCCAAGGACTGGAGTGGTTCAAGATGGCCGAAGTAAATATCTCACAAACACCATCAATCATATCAAATCATGTCCTGTAATTTCTTAAATTTTTATATGTGCTTGTTTGTGTGTATATCTTCTGGATATATTACCAATACCACTGGTGCATTAATCCTGAAACCGGCGAGTCAGTCTTAATGCTAACCAAACAACAATGAACTTATAGGATATTATGAAATTTCTTATCATTTTTAAAGTCCTTGGTATGATCCTACCGGGGATCAAACATGCGGCCTCCCACGCCCGAGGCGGACACTTTACTACTACCTCATCGATGCAGTTTAAGTTAAAACACGTTATATGATTAGACCTCTTACTATTACAGTAATGTTATGGTTTATACTAGATTCAAACTTTTTGAATTGTTTTCCAACTTAATTTTAGTAATCTGTATTTTTCACAATTATAGGCTTGCTTGATATGAACTATCAAAACCAATCTCAGACGATTTCAGCACACTGGCATGGATTTGTGGATTTACATTCTTACATTAAGTCTTACACATGGTGTGTCTCTACTGCTGGACACGAAGGATCGTGTGATGTTATCCCTTTAACTATACTAGGAATGAAAACAAACATGGAAACGCGTTTGCCAAGTAATATAAAAAATGGTAGGTATAAATCTTATCCAACATAATATCAGCATTCGTCTCCACGGAAATAAAATGTATTCGCACCTAAATAGAACACGCTTGTAGGATAATGACGAACGTTTTAAAGACGCAAGTTTGTGTTTACGACAGTATCATTTAATATGAGTAAAACCGGGCATAATGTGATACGTCCACGTCAGTCGTCTTTATTTTAATAATTCCTGTCCAAACATGAGAATCAATCATGTGTTTTAAGCGATTTGGAGATAAAGCAATGACGGAATTGTGGACTTTCCGAGTGCTATCGTTTTTACGAACTCTTAAACCTTTAAACAAAACTGTTAACTTCGACGTGTTTGATTTTTCAAACATAATTTTGCTTAATCGAGAGAGGCGATGGTTCGTGAAACATTTCTTAATGAACTTCGTTTAGTTCGGACAAATAATTATGTTTTTACTGTTATTATTCAGAGGTACATATGTAGTTTTAAGATTTATTTCATTGTTAACCAGAATTTCATATGGATGTCACATGTATATTATAAAGGACCCCCAAGATATGCTTTTCTTGTTGACCAGTTAGTTTAACCGGATACAGTAATTTGAGTAAAACAATCATTACGTTTCATCAGAATCATCTTTTATTGTACCACTGAAGGTAAATATCTGCAAAGACATATAAACAAATAGTTAGGTCAGACCTAACAAACCATGTCATAATTAAAGTAGATAACATGATGCTTAACAGAGATTGAAAGTTAAATAGTCTTATCTTACTGCAAAAATGACAGAACATATCACCTGTTCAATAATAGGCCGCTTTAGTAAACAAATGTGAACTCTCATACAATCGGTCAACTCCTTTCACATAATAATTAACTGAGCGTGTAACGCTAGAACTCGCACAAAGAAGGTTCGAAACTGTCAATGGACGAAACCCTGAAAACGCTAAGTCCGCTAAAATGTTATTAAAGCGTTCCACAAAATATGCGAGTCGATAAAGATACACGGCCTTATGTATAAGAAGAAATTACTGGTTCAACTTACACCATGAGGACTCAAAAAACAGGTGAAACTGCCACAATGTGGAGAAAGCTAGCGTTTCGCTTCGAAAAACAATATGTCTGATCACTTTTAATTAACCTCACTTATAATTTTAAAGACAAAGGATCCAAAAGAACGGCAAGTGCTTTCAAAGTACAAAAAGTACTGCAGATATCAACCGGGGGCATCACACTCCCCACTTGATATCTAAAAGATATCACTCTTAACTAGGAATTCAACCTGTACAAAAGGTATAGACCCAAACAAATTATTAAAACAATTTTGAGATGTCACCTTTTAGCAGTTAACAACAAAAAATCTGAAGAAAAATCTTTCTTTAAGACCCAATGTTTTAACTAAATACAAGCAACTTTGGAATGTTTGACTAAAAACATGCAATAAACAAGTTGCAAAGTTTTGACAAATGACACATCTTATATACATATATATGAGTTTTACTGTGTAAAATTAAAGAACTCAAACAAATTCATTAGTCGTTTACCATTAATGCCTTACTAATAACACTGTTTCAACAACTGGCCTGACAAAAAAGGACTGTTTGCCTTCTCTGAACAAACAAATTTCTACCTTTCGAATCCTCCCATCTGTGCTAGGAAAAGTTTAAGACACCCTACCCATAGGCCAACGATTTCTAACCACATCTTGATCTTTTAGAAGAACAACATCATTAACCTTAATGGGGTCCTGTTCTCTTTGCCATTTTGACCTAGCTTGCAAGGACTGGAGAAGTTCTTTCTCCAACGTAACCAAAATTGATCTGCTAGGAACTGTACACGCTTCCATTGATCTTTGTACAAGTCTTTAATGGAGAGATCGTTAACAGGTTGTTTAACATGGTCTAGTTTCAAAGTAAGTAAAGCAGAGGGGCTTAAAACCTCAGGACAATCGGGGTCAGCAGAAACAGGCACAATTGGCCGAGCGTTGATGATAGCGCAAACCTCTGCCATGAGAGTAACCAGAACGTCATGGGTAAGATTGTGCAAGTTAGAAAGCATATATTCTAATATACGTCTGAATACCCCAATCATGCGCTCCCAGATCCCTCCCATATGTGAACTATGAGGGGCATTAAAAACCCAAGTACTGGTTGAGTTATGAAGGAAACCTTGTGTCTTTTCATCCTCAATATTGACTGCATCTACTCCTATATGATCGGTGGCCCCTACAAAATTTGTTCCACGGTCTGATCTAAATAACTTAACTGGACCACGAATGGCAATTAACCTACGGAGGGCATTGATAAATGCAGAAGAGGTCATCTCATCTACTACCTCAACATGCACAGCACGTATCGATAAACATGTAAACAAAATGGCCCAACGCTTAGCACTTGCTTGCGATCCACGCGTTCTACGGGAGACAACCTGCCAAGGGCCAAATGCATCAACCCCAACATATGAGAATGGAGTTGTCTGCTCCATTCTATCTACAGGTAAGTCAGACATCTTCTGGGTCTCGAACCTGTCCCTAAGTTTCTTACATTGAACACAATTGAAGATAAGAGAGGACACAGCACGTTTAACACCTATTACCCAATAACCTCCCTGTCTAACTGCACCTTCCGTAAACAGACGTCCCTGATGTTGGACAGATTCATGAAAATGTATAATAAGCAACTTTGTAACATGGTGCTTAGCTGTCAATATAATAGGGTGTTTTTCCTCTAAATGGAGACTACTCTGACGGAGACGCCCACTTACTCGAAGCTGACCTACTTCGTCAATAAAGGGATCTAAAGACAATAAAGGACTACCCGTACTAATAGAGTTCTGCAACGTCAATGTGTCGATTTCCTCCTTAAAACAATCAAATTGCACTTCTCGAACAATCAAACTCTTAACCTTCTGACTACATTCAAGGGAATTTGAACCTGAACATATATGCCAACCTACACAAGCACATTCTTTCTTAAAGGACTTGACAATGTGTAAGAGCACTGACAGTGACAACAACAACTTGCTCCATGATGAAAACTGCTCAAGACGACCAGTCCCTAGGTACCTACTAGTACTATTACTACCAACTACACAAGTAGCTATGGAAATCACATTTGCACGAACCTCAGAGTCTAAGTCAGGATCTACTAAGGGAAAAAACTCGAGCACATGTGTAACGTTCGCACAAAGAAATGAGGGGCCTAACAGCCAAGAACTATCCTTCAACTGAAGTGGACTTGAACCTCTAGTCCCAATGTCTGCAGGATTTTTATCTGAAGATATATACTGCCATTGCTGTGAGCTACTCACATGCCGTATTCTCTGTACGTGGTTACTGACGTAAGTGAAAAACCTACGGGACTGATTGCCAATATAACCTAAGACGACACGACTATCTGTGTAAAACTTAACCTCTACAATCTTGATACACAAGTTTTCAACGACTAACTGATACAGTTCTGTGGCCAAAACTGCTGCACAAAGCTCTAGACGGGGAATGGTATGACCACTAGAAGGGGCGACTTTGACTTTACCTAGTACAAAACTAGTATACTTGATATCATTGCTAGTAGGACCAACTAAGAACACTACTGCTGCTATAGCCTTCTCGGATGCATCTGAGAATATGTGCAGCTCCAATTGAGACATTTGTGCAATAGACACCTTAAACAGGCTCCTGGGAACCTCAACAAACTTCAAGTCGCAAAGACTATCTAACCATTTTCTCCATTTGGTTTCAAGTTCAGGTGGTAAAGATTCATCCCAGTCAAAAACGCCAGAAACTACATCCCTCAAAATTAGCCTTCCCTCTATAACAACAGGGCCTAAGAAACCTAGGAGATTGAACACACTATTTATGGTGGATAATACACCCCTTTTTGTAATAGGCTTATTTTGTAACTGAAAACTAAACACAAATGTATCCTGGTTCAAATCCCACTCAAGCCCAAGACTGCGCTGAGTAGGAAGGCTTTCCTAATCAAAGTCAAGACGGTTCAGATCAGAAGCCAGATCTTCTTTATTAAAACCCTTCATGACCTCTGGGGAGTTAGACATGATTTTATGAAGGCGTAGCCCCGTAACTGCTAAAGAGGCTTGAGTGCGCTTAAGCAAATCTATAGCTTCACAAGTAGACGAGCATGAGGTAAGCCCATCATCGACATAGAAGTCCTTGTGCACAAATTCTCTAACATCATCATTTGATTTTTCTACAGCCTTTCTCAAACCATACGCCGCTATTGCCGGGGACGGACTGTTACCAAATACATGCTTACGCATTCGATATTCCACAAGAGGTTTTGAAGTATCATTGCCTTGATACCATAAGAAACGAAGGAAATCCCTATCGCTTTTTCTTACACCGAAACAGTAAAACATCTGCTCTACATCTACTGACACTGCTATAATTTCACGTCTAAACCTAAGTAAGACACCTAACAGGCTATTGGTAAGGTCAGGACCTTTAAGCAATACTGCATTGAGAGACACTCCTTTGAATTGCACAGATGAATCAAAAACTACCCGAATCTTATTGGGCTTCTTGGGATGGTAAACCCCGAAAATAGGCAAGTACCAGCATTCAGCATCAATAGGCAACTCGGGAGCTAATTCTGCATGACCATTGGCAAACAGTTTAGTCATGAATTCAATAAAATGCTGTTTCTTGATTGGGTTCTTATTGAGAGATACCTCTAAAGTTCTGGCTCGTTGTAATGCTTGAGTTCTATTGTTAGGTAATTTAGACCTAGATGCCTTGAATGGTAAGGGAGCAGACCATCTATTCTCGGAATCAAGATCAAACTCTTTATCCATTATGGATAGGAAGTTCCGGTCTTCGATCGACAATGAAGATTTGTTATCACGGACATCAGTGCTGAACACAAAATCATATGTGAACATATGCTCAAAGTTTATCACATTGCTACAAGGTTTGAAAAGTGTATATCTACCATTGTCTATAACATATGTAGAATTACAAGCATGTACATCTGAATCAATATTTTTCAACATACTGTGCTCTTCAACATGAAATTTACTCGGACATGGTGGTAAGAGTGAAGCACGCCCATCCCCTACCACATAAGTCTTGCAGGCACTAACATTTCTAAGTAGGTGTGAATCGCCAAGACAAACTTCCCCTACAATGACCCAACCCAAGGGCAAGCGTTGGGCATATGGAGAGCCCCGCGGACCTACGCGTTGGTCCAGAACATGATGGACATCCGTAACATCACGCCCTAATAACAACAAAATTGGAAACTTTTCATTTATCTCTGGAATGCTACTGGCTATATCAGACAAATGCTGGTGACAGGCTGCAACACTTGGGGTGGGTATTTCATCCCTATTACTGGGTATATTAGAGCACTCAATTACCATAGGGAGATCATAACTGACACTCCCGTCAATGCATTCAACAATACAATTTCTGGCCTTGCGACCACTCCTAACAGAAACACCAGAACATGAAGTTAAGGAATATTCAAAATATTCACCATTCAGATCTAAATAACTAAAAAAATTAGGTTTTGCTAGAGTCATATTGCTCTGATCTTCCAATATTGCATAACATGTTAAAATGTTCTCTGGGTGGTCTTTACTAAATACCTTAACTAAAACAATCTTAGCACAAGATTTTCCGATTGAAATACCACCACAGATTTCAGTACATTTGGACTCAACATAAGTCGACTTCGAATCAGAGTTCTGCCTTTGCTCCCCACCATATCTATCTGCCTGTGTAGTATGCATGGCTGTACAGTGACTCTCGCTTGAACAGTGGTTACACTTGACTTGAACCCTGCACTCGCGCACAAAATGATTAGATGCAAAGCACTTATAACACAACTTGTATTCATTTAGAAATCTGCGCTTTTCCTCAACTGATTTAAATTTGAAATTGCGACACTCTTCCAATGAACGAGGAGAACCGTGAATAGGACACAATGGTTCAGTACTACTTGAAGTTGGATCTACACCTGTTTTAGCTGCAGCCAAGCGTCTCGGACCTTTCTGCCAATTCTCGTCCAGCTTTGTTGACCCATGATCTGAACTGCTTGTGTCAAAGTTGAAACTTTGGTCATTCCAAACAACGCTATGTCTCCTCACAAACTCTGCGAAAACACTAAAGGGAGGAAATGGAACATCATTTTTCGATTTGTAGCTTGTACCATGAGTGATCCATCTTTGCTGTAGACTGTACGGCAACTTGACTACAATAGGGTTCACGCCCACGGAAGAATTGAAATATGACAATGTTCCTGCATATTTTTCTTGTTTCATCAAACCTTCTATTTCAGATAATATATCAGCTAGATCGTATAATCTGTCAGGCTCCTTGTTGACAATCTTCGAAAACATTTGTAATTTCTTAGTCGTTGCACTGAATACACTTTCAGGTGTCCCAAACCGTTCATCTAAACGTTTCCAAATCTGACGAAATCCTTCGTCTGAGTTATTGATATATGCAGATCTTAAACTCAATGCATGTCTTTTAGAGTTAACGCCTAACCATTTTATCAGCAAATCAATTTCTTCAGTTGCTGTAAAGCTCATGTCAGTAGCCACAGATTTGAAACTTGCTTTCCAAGCCTGATAATTTTCAGGTAAATCATTGAAATGGGTAAGTCTAGAAAGCATTAAATCTTTCCTAATCAGGAACTGTGCAATATAATTGCCTGATTCAAGAACATTTTGTTGCTTATACTCTGCAGAAATGTTTTTAGGCTGTCTGTTTTCAAGTATACTATGCTCAATACTATTAACGAAATCTTGAACCCTTTCCATAGGATCATCTTCCCTGATATCTGGTAGTGAAAGTGAAGTATTACTTAACGTTCCCAAGGAACTGGCCTCTGCCAATAAGACTGCTGCTTCTCTTTTCGTTCTTAAAAGTTCTATTTCAGCATCTATGTCTGCTTGTTTCAATTTAGCAGAAGTTTTTTCTTTGAGTAACAGCAATTCTTGTTCTGTATAATGTACCCGTACCATCGCTGCTTCTGCCTCAGCCGTTTTGCGCTGAAATAATTCACTCACAGATAAACTGTCTGTTTGCACCGACATGTGTTCAATTTTCTCATCTCTAATTTGCTTTATAATGGCAAGATAGTTTTTGACTTTGGTTTCACATTTTATGAAAACACTGTCTACATTTGAAATTTCTGACAAACTAGCTTCTGTCCTTGTTTCTTCTAGATATTGAATCAACTGACCATAAGTTATTTCTACCTGTTTAAAGTAAGTTGTCGCTTCATCACGTGCTTTGTTCAGGGCTGAAATAGAAGTATGGATGGATAAACCAATTCCCTGATCTATAAGTTGATCCAAATGTGATATACTGTCTGTGAGCTTGCAGTAAAAGTTGTCTACCTTGGTATCGTAAGCCGCCATTGCCTTTTGAGTGAGCTTGCAAATTCTTGACATCAACTGTTCTTGAATGTAGAATGGTATATTTACTATAAAGGACCCCCAAGATATGCTTTTCTTGGTGACCAGTTAGTTTAACCGGATACAGTAATTTGAGTAAAACAATCATTACGTTTCATCAGAATCATCTTTTATTGTACCACTGAAGGTAAATATCTGCAAAGACATATAAACAAATAGTTAGGTCAGACCTAACAAACCATGTCATAATTAAAGTAGATAACATGATGCTTAACAGAGATTGAAAGTTAAATAGTCTTATCTTACTGCAAAAATGACAGAACATATCACCTGTTCAATAATAGGCCGCTTTAGTAAACAAATGTGAACTCTCATACAATCGGTCAACTCCTTTCACATAATAATTAACTGAGCGTGTAACGCTAAAACTCGCACAAAGAAGGTTCGAAACTGTCAATGGACGAAACCCTGAAAACGCTAAGTCCGCTAAAATGTTATTAAAGCGTTCCACAAAATATGCGAGTCGATAAAGATACACGGCCTTATGTATAAGAAGAAATTACTGGTTCAACTTACACCATGAGGACTCAAAAAACAGGTGAAACTGCCACAATGTGGAGAAAGCTAGCGTTTCGCTTCGAAAAACAATATGTCTGATCACTTTTAATTAACCGCACTTATAATTTTAAAGACAAAGGATCCAAAAGAACGGCAAGTGCTTTCAAAGTTCAAAAAGTACTGCAGATATCAACCGGGGGCATCACATATATACTTGTGCCGCTCGGTCTGTTATGTGTTGAGAAGTATAAATGACATTGGAGATGTCAATGTTTTGAACGATAAGTAAGTCATATATCGAACAACGTGTATTAAAGTCAAAACAATTAAAAAGGGATATAACTGAAAAATGGAAATTCTCCGTGACGCATATCTAAAAATAACTATGTTCCGAAATATACTAATACGGGATTTCAAACACTGTGGACTTTTTTCGTTTTCAGAAGGGATATTCAAGTCATAAGGTATCCTTACATATTTTTTTGTTTTAAAATAGGTCAGAAGATTGTAAGTGAAGTGATAGCTACAGATGCGGCAGGACACACATCACCGAAAGCAATCTCCAATGGTGTCGTTATAGATTCAACATCACCTGATAAAGTGAACCTTAGAGACTACGGTTACAATCTTATCCAAAATCCATCGTTTGAACAAACACTTAGCACAGAAAGCATTAGCAAGTTCTTACCACGATCGACATGCATAGCTGATATCATTCCTCTTTGGGAGACATCAGACTGCTATTTGGTTTTAAGAGGCAGCGTTATGGAAGGAAGCAATGCATTGTGGTTACGAGGAAACATTTCCCAGTCGATATCAACACTCACTAAAGGGCGCACATATTCCTTGGTATTTTATGTTACTCATTTACCGGCCCTGACTAATGCAGCCTTGGCCGAGGAAACTTTCGTTCAGATCGGAAATTACCGTCACGTCTTTAAGATCCATGCGAGACCAGGACATACACAGTCGAAACCTATGACGTCTTGGCAGATGATATCCGGTACATTTGTATCACAATTCAACACCGCCGTTCTCACAATCGGTACAATGTCAAGGTCAAATGGTATCCTCATTGACGACATTGTGCTAACTGAATTGGACGAGCTGATAGGCTCTAGCGATGGTCACGTTATTGTGCATGCTGTTTTGCTACATGGTTGGACATCCATACATGTTTCGTGGAAATGTGAAGATCTTGAGAGTGGCATTAAAGGTTACATGTGGGCTATAGGTATGTTCATATATAAAGGTAGAAGTACATGTATTTAGTAAGTAAGCACTTTGTGTCTTTAGATTAACCGATCAAATCTCTAACATATCCAACGCATATGTTCTACTTATCGATTGGTTAGTTCGAACCCCAGTTCAGCCAGCATTCTTTCCGACGTTCAATTAACGTCAATGCGACAAGCATGATTCGCCATCTGTGAAAGATCTAACAGTTTATTGTGACAGACAATTTGTAAAACATGCCTCACAATCGTTGGAAACTAATTATAACTTGAACAATTATATAATAAACAATTTCTTGTTAGAGCTGGTCTCAACATAGATAATTTTGTGAAAAAACGAAGGAGGCATGGGGCCGAGAAACAGAGACTGTTAGTTTATCATATACTTTTAATGCCTAGGGAATAGATTATAGCTAATCTGGACGCATTGTGGTCTTATGTGTTTGGATAAACCGTGATAAGACCCAAATCAATCACTTAATCAATCATTTAATCTATATATCGTTTCCAAGTACTGTATTATTCGCCGAAAAACACGCAGATAAACGTATTATTTTTAATCGACGCATTTCGTTGTTATTTTGCACAACGCTCAGCAATGGTTATCTGTTTATGTTCTAAAGATTCATAATATAAACAATACTTATATAGGTTTGCTCCCACAAAATACAACTATTGGTATTTAGCTCTAGTTATTATGTTACAAAATAGCTATCATAGATAGGAAATAGTGTTATGAACAGACTAAACCGATGTTAGAAGCTAACAGAAATTGTGAAACCTGAATAATTTGGCTCATAATGATACTTCTTTCATTTATAGTGCATAAACAATGCGATTTTGTCTAGAGGTTTTCAAAATTCAAAACATTAAATCGACCTTTAATACTTTCAGGAACTGTCCCTGGAGGAACCCAGTTACAGGACTTCAAAAGTGTTGGTAAAAGACAATTTGACACAAACACGAAAATTTACCTACCACATCAAACCGTTATCTTTATTACCGTTATAGCAACTAACGGTGCAGATCTAACCACTGTGATGTACTCAGATCCTTTGTTGATCGACCGAACGCCTCCAATTATTTCTGTGGTCAACGATGGACCAATACGAGGTACAGCTGTAAAATAAATACATAATACTGTTTGACTGATATATGCAGTACTTTTGTATATTCTTTTGAGGGCGACACAATCAAAGATCAGGCAATGACTGGGGCAGTAAATGGCCGAGTCTAGTAGAACAAATATTCTTAGATTTATTAAATTAATTACTTTATTCAGAATGACTACCCTTTTGTGTCTCGAACAATGTTCAAAATGTGTACATTTCACACAACTAAATCACTTTGTTTCGTGCATGTTTGTCTGAAGGTTGCCTACTAAAATTGTTCTTCATTAACCGCCTTTAAATAACATTTATCTACAGGTAAAGATGTTGACTTTCAAAGAGATATGGAAATCTCATTTACTTTTGATGTAAAAGACCCTGAGTCCGAAATAAAAGAATGTTCATGGGCGTTAGGTCAGTATACACTAATTATATATGTTAAACTATTTAATGGAAGATAAATGCATATGAACTATGCATGACAGTTTCGTTGTTTTTGGAATATAAGAGTCTCAACTTATTATTCTGATTATTCGTTGCATCTTTGTCAGCAAAGACCCTTCACTATCAGCCGTATTGTTATATAGTATTATGGTCGTATGTGTCTTCTCCCAAACATAAATACATGTAGCCCTACTAGTTTTTCAATATGTACCTTAAAGAAATACCGAAACGGTGGGTTAAACATACCGTGACGTTGCCAATGTAAAGTGAGTCGCGTTTAAAGTTATCTGTAATCAAAATGTTTGATAGAAGTAGTTCTAGACTTGTCATTAAACTTCTATATATTTATTGAAGGAACATTGAACCTCTACGACTCAATAATCGGTTTTACAAAATTGGAAGGAACATTAACAGCTGGCAGTGGGGAAGTGCTTGAAGATTTTGACACATCTAGACCAATGTTTGTCACCATAAGATGTGTTAATAATGTAGGACTGACCACTGAAAGGAGAAGTGATGGAGTACAGATATTACTGTCACCACCGGATACCAGTAATGTAGTTTTGGACATTCTGGGAACGTCTGGATCTCAGTTCGAAGTGAAAGACTTCTATCATGGTCAAACAGATGAACTCAGCGTACGATGGTCAGGCTTTAGAACTGCCGACAAAATCAAATATTACCAGGTAACTTTGACTTTAAGTTTGATACCTATTATCTATTGGTTATAAATTCATATTTCTTACAATTACATGTGATTGGCGCTCTGCTAAAACCAACATAATGTGTATGCTACAGTTTATATCCAGGTCCCACAGTCTGATCTGGGTCTAGACTGTTTGGCATATTTTCCTGTAGGATTTCCAGAAGCTTCTATAAAACATCACCTTTTTTAGCCTTAATGTAGCATGAATGCTCAGACAAGTCTTCATCCAAACGTATCAACATTTCGTTAAATGTATATATTTCTAAGTTCAAATAAAACTCTACGGCTAAATCAAGGTAAACAATGGTTAATATTTTGCAATACTGTCTGAACTACATAACCGCTCCTACAATTAAAAGTATGTATTTAAAATATGTACAAATGCAGTAGAACGTTATAAACCTTAGCCTAACTTTTGCATTTTTGTCTGAAAATAGTATCGTTTCTTTTTATAATTACACTTTTCGTTGATAAGATTGAAGTTGTTGGGGACAAGATTACCAGATCATTTGAAGTTGTAGATTCCGGAACAGTATATACATTTCTCGAAATTAATGGTCTTCATATGGAACCTGGCAAATACAGCTGTACGCTCAAGGGTGTCAATGAACTAGGCATACGAAGTGATGATATTACAAGAAATGTCACTATCATTAGAAATTCCCCAGAGGTAATCGGTAAGTACTTGTACATGCAAGCGTGACAATGGATATATAATTATCCACTGTCTGCAATTTCAAATTCGCGGCTTGCATTAATCAAGTCAATTCAATACATTTATTGATAATAAAGGCCTCCGGCCCAAAATATTATGTTATACATTCATAATACATGCTGTGTCTCTTATTGTGTTATATGAATATTCCAATTTATATAAAACACATGATATACAAAAATTCGTCTCGGATTCATAGCTCATAAGAAAATAAAAGTTGTCTAAAGAAGTTCCCTTTTTATACCAACTTTGAAGAAATTGCTCACGCACAAGAGAACATATTAGACAATGGAAGAAAGCATGATATTCACAGTCAATTACCTCTTTGTTGGTAATGGATTGACAATAAATGCATATTCTCCTTTCTATATTAATGTTGGTATGTCTACCATTTTCAATACCCAACCTATGGCTCTTTTACATTTATTTGGTAGATTTAACTCTAAGTATTGTTCAACATAAATCAATGATTTAAAATCCTTATAGTGGTGACATTGACTAGATAAATTAATACCACTATCATGGCTCTTTTATATTTATTTGGTAGATTTAACTCTAAGTATTGTTCAACATAAATCAATGATTTAAAATCCTTATAGTGGTGACATTGACTAGATAAATTAATATCACTATGCCAATCCTGCGAAAAGTTATCAATTAAAAAATGCGGAATTACCAATTTCTTGTGTTATCCAATCAAATCCAAATCCATATATAAATAGTAATTCTTTGACTTTTGACGGCCAATTCATTCTGCCATTGTCTTCATGACGTTTCCACATTTTATAGCATTGCTTTGCTTAGGATATCTTGAGTCGGACATATATAAAAGCTTAAACCAATAGAGAATACAGTTAATCATACAAGAAATACAAATAGGTAACCTCGCACATTCGCCTAAGACAACAACATTATTGGTAGTATGATTTACACCTAGGATTCTTTCACAAACAATCAAGGTGAACAGTTTCTATAGTTCTAGTATAGTACTAGTATAACAATAGACCCCTTCCTGGGAAGAGTAATATAGTATTGGTTTTATTATTGAATCAAATAGTTTAGAATACTCATAAGGTAGAAAATATCCAAATGGTTTTTCATACTGTTTAATAGTTAAAATAGCTTTGTGCGCTTGAATGGCAAGTATTTCATGGGTAGATGATCTAGCCAATGTCGGTGTAAAATGAACTCCCATATACTTATACTTAGAAACAACATTAACAGGTGTACCACTGAAATACCATAAGTATTGTTCTTTTAAGCATGTACTTGCTTCATTTAAAACCAAACAATGATTGATCTAAACCATTAGATGTATTAAGTAGTCATCGATAAATCGTCTGTGTTATAATTCGAATATGACGTCCCATATCCTGGAAGGAACTTCCTTTTGGACAACAGTGTTGTATCTGCTGTTTTGTTTGTTTTCGTCAGGTTTCATCACTTTATCGCATTCTAAACACTTTTGAATAAATAAATTACGAAGCTGTCAAAAGGTTAATACGGCGATCACTGAAACACGTTGATATCACGCGGTAAGTAATGGCTCCCTTTTTATTTTGATTAATTACCAAAACACGGTATATACAAACACAATTATACATAGACTATAACAACATCGCACCCTTTTATAATATAATATAGAATATTCCCAGATATATAGTTCATACCTTATTTCCAATTGCAGACAACAGCAGTTTGTCGATGATATGGAATTCCACAACTGAGCTGGTAACGATAAATTGGAAGGGAGTATTCTATTCACCCTATGAGATGTACTACGAAATATCCGTTGGAACAGCTGCTTACAGTACGGATATTATCATGTGGTTAGAAACAGTTTCAACCAAAATATACTTTGCACTTACAACAGCATCACTTGGAAAGTTTGGTATCGATATATATGTAGTAGTGACGGCTGTATCACCTTCAGGAACATTCACGACACTGTCAACAAGTCAACTGATTACGACGGAGACTACACCATCGTTGAATTAAATACGATATATTAACTGCTTAAGTATCTTTTCACCATTTTAATTACAAACAGTACAGTAAATATTATATGATAATACTTTTATATAAGCCGCGTCTGGCAGTTCTTGATTTTCATGCATGTGACTACATTTCGTACAGTTACACCACATCATCAAGGTCCGTTTTCAAATCATTCAAGTCATTTAGACATATATAAGTATATGCATGGTAATGTATTTATAATTTGACCAGTCCTGTAATTGAATCTCCTGTGCTTATTAAACCCCATGTGTGGTATAGTTATATTGTGTGATCAAGACAATTCATTGAATTAGTTTGATAGTTCATTTAAAGACTGCCATGTGATACATGTCAAGAAACAAATAAGGTAATGAAAACTCCATCATGGTAACAAAATGATAATTTGATAAAATTTGTGTGTGTTGCTTTGCTGTGATAATATCTCATTGACTCACAATATGTGTAAGACTATTTTATTTTTCTGTGTATGTCGATCAGGGACTTGATTCAAGTTCTAGTAGATATTTCTGTATATATTTTTATTTAAACGAGTAGCGTTACACGTAGTTTAATAACATTTCAATTAATATAGGTATTATGTTCTCTCGCTCTGAATGAATATAGAAATACAGTCTATGTTGCCAAGCATCCAGTTGCTTAGAAATAGTGTTGTGTGGAGTACAGGTATGAGAAAGCCAGGAAACACATAATAATGTGAACTGGCCGCCGTGATATGACTGAAAGATTGTTGAAAACGACGTGAAACCACAAAAAAAATATCTCACTTCTCTCGCTCTGATGCAAATAAGGGTGTCTTTGTTCACTTTATTTCTACAATATTCGAATATAAAAATGATGATTTGATATAATTCGCTTTTGAATGATCTGGCCTGACTATCGACATCATCAAGATGCCACATTTGTATTGCCGATATGCAATTGAATAAGTGAAACAGCTTTTCATTCAGGAATGCCAAACTATATAAGAAAAGGCATTCTTTGATGTGTCTCAGCTGAAACGAAAAGTATACATGCTAACATTAAGAATATAATAGGTTTAGAACCGACCACACTAGAAGCAATATTTCTAAACAGAAACAAAAATGAGACGTTATTTGTGTGTGGTGTAACCCCAGTAGGCATAGCAACAGGCAGATAAAGAAATATAAGATAAGGTATCGTAAATGTTCCATTTGTAATGTTCTTGAATATAAACTGCACTTTTTTTTCTATTTTATTTTTAGTATATTTGAGACCAGACTTTTTTGATAAGGCTTACATCCAGTTGTTTATTTGCAATTCCTCTTCATTGATGAGACAGTGTGGTAAAACCTGTATCAAGCGATGCAATTATCATCTTTGTAATTAAACGGTGCTTTGAAAAAAAAACTTACCTTAATTAAGATATGTTATAAGATATATAGAAAAATAAATGTTTTTCCTAAAGGATCCAAATGGATACTGCTTTATAGCAGGTTTTGATACACTTCTTGTTCTAATTGGCGAATAGTGTAGAGCAAGTTCAGACTGCGAGGGTCTTCCGGCTTATATTGATTTACACTAGTCGCAGATGCCTTCCGCTTGGAATTTGCCTAATTATGCTCCGCCAAATGCGGATGGGATGTTAGTTTTGCGTTGTCCATCCGTCCTTCCATCCGTCCTTCCATCCGTCTTTCAATCATGTCGTCCATCCGCCCTTTCTCCCTTCCATCTTTCAGTCCGTCCGTCATAAGGCATGGTTGAACGGATGATATGATTAAAACTACATGGAAATGCTAACCACCATAGGGAAGTTTCAGACAGCAAATGTCACTACGATTGCCTCATAAACACTTTATCAGTTTTATCAAATTGAATTTGTATTTCTTATAAAAATCTGATTTAAATTAAATGGAAGGGAATTAACTCGTTTTTAAATATAAATTAATCAGACAGTATGTAGCTCCCTTAATTCAATAGTTTATCTCATTTACCATATGAATACACTAGTGGCTACATTTATTACCCAATATTCATCAAAGAATCATCAGAACATTTATCTGCTATAGATTTCGGTCAAGCGTCATGTAGGGTCAATTTTTAGAAATCCTTTTGATCACTTCAAATCCCTCATTGTGTATCAAGTATTATTGGAAGTTCATCAGAACATTTACTCAATCAGGTATATTTCGTATTTGCAACTTGGTCAGGTTGGTTCAACCTAAGTCACTAGGTCAAATTGATCTTTGAAAAGTTACCCCACGTAGTCCACAACATTTAGATATATATGTTTAGTAACTGATATACCAAGATGGTCTAAAAATTATGTAACATTTTTTGTTGGGGGATCTCAATTCAACGAATTAACTTGTTTTCTTTCAAATGCCTGATGTCGTATTACCAGTTTCAGAAGTGAAGAGGCACCCGAGTATTGGTGTTACGGTGTGAAATGAACGATAGTGCGTTTATTGTGTGATATGCTTTAACGAAAGCCTATAATCATTTTTTAATGGCCAATTTAATTAAATATAAGTTTTTATACATGATATAGTTGTTGTACCTGGGTGAGCCTTGATAACACATTAATAACGAAAATATTTAGTCGAAAAAGAAGTTAAAGGTATGAACGTTTTTGAACCCTTAAATTAGAGAACTCATTTCGTGTTGGTGACCAGAAATGGAAATTCATATCGATCCTGATTTACGCTTTCTGTTCTTAAGTCAATTTCAAAATGTTTAAAAACATCAACATGTGGATCTGACTTATCCATTGCTCACTTGCAAATTGTAAAATCTTCGAACAAAGAATACTCAAATGAGCTTATGCATACAACTATTGTGTCTATTTTCTGTTGCTCAGAAACTACATGTATGGTGATCAATCTTGATCAACTTTCAAATGTGCATAGTTCTAAATGTAATAGGCGTAACTCACTAGACTAATGGAAATGCGTTCATTCGAGGATATGTCGAGACAGTATGTAGACACAGCGCCGAAGCTCTTACTGTAGGCTAATTACACACACACACACACACACACACTTTTTATGAATATCGCGTAACAAAAGTATGGTTATATACGTATGTTGTTTATTTGTTTCATGTGTGAATAAAATTGAAAGTTAATTGTCACGTGTATTTTATAGTTAATGGAGGAACAACTCGCTTACATACAAGCACTACAGGTAAAGTTATTTTACAATTGAACTATCACGTATGTAATCGACATGGTAAAACATCAACCTATATACTAAGGGAAGATGTGTATCCTTGCATTTGATACCAATGGCAACTCCGGCGAAAAATATGCGCGGTAGCTGTATGTTGTGAAGGGCTTTTTCAAATGCGATGGTTAAATTGTCTGCCGTGAAACAGAGATTTAGGTTCAAACCTCGCTTAGATGGTACAAACTATTGATATGGTTGGAACTCGTGATTATTGTAAAGCATCATTATCGACGCACTCGATTTAAATATAGCGAATGCATACGAAATATAATCGAACCGTTAAATCGGTCACTCCTAAGCTAGCTTGAAACACTGTGCCAGTGATTGGAATGTTCAGTATTAGTATTGCTCTTACCCTTGTATGTAAACGTGCTTTGTGTACCGTCTTGTACAACGCGAAGAATATTTAGTTAAGTCGTTTTATTTGACCTGTTGCAAAGACACAACATTATTATTTTTAACGAAGACACAATGGATTAACTATTTTCATATTAAGACCTGAGCTTTGCGTTAAAATCGAAGGATTCAATATCGCCGAGTGTATCCCTGTATAAAACAAGATCATTATCTGCAGGCATATGTAAACACAGAGATCTGGATACCCACTTTTGGATCGTTTGTATTTGTTTGTAGTTTAAATTGTTTTTTAAACCAAAGTTGCGGTTCACGCTTGTCCACATTTCAGAGAAGACAAATAATATGACAATGTCAATATTAACCGGTAAAGAGTACCTAAACTATTTAACGTTAATAAATAAAAGTGGTAATAGCTAAGTTAAGATAATATGAAGTTGGTATGCAACATCTGAGATAGCGGGTAAATGGATGTCATTTTACCTCTGTATCTGTAGCAGCGATCTTTATATTCGCACAGTCGGATCAAAATAAACATTGTTTACATATACATGTACCTATCGCAGGCTAATTAAAAAGTTATGTCAACGTGTGTTTATTCTGATAAGACGGACCAGATAAAGAGGCTGTTTCTAACCTACAGTGTTCAGAAAAGCAAACTTCTTGCTAGTCGCATTGACGAGTTAATAGCTCGAGAGCTATCGATTCCTTCATATCACTTTGACACTTGTATGCGAGTAGTTTTTTTATAATTAAAATGTAAATTAAAACAATAATTTAATGTGTACCGGCGTTAAGCCATCGCGGGTCACCCATCCAGGCACTAACTGCGATGAACGTCGCTTAACTTTATGAAAAGGTCAACCACTCTACCAACGTCGCTATAAAAGCCGGCTTCCAAAGCAAGGTTGTAGAAGTGATATTTATACCCGTTCCCGTTACATTTTTCCCCGTTTTCTCTTGACTTCGACGCGAAGTCACACAACTGAACACAAGCAGTATACCAGAGCGGAGTCTATGTAACATCACTGGGAACCACCGGGGTTTTAACAACAGGAAAATGGGAATATTTTCATAAATGCGAAGTTTTTGTGCTAAATTTTGCGATTTTAAGAATATATTAAGGGAAAAAAGGATTTCGTTTTACGTATTTAACTTAAAATCTATTGTTATCATATATATTTAACAGCAGGTTTCGTGTTTTTCGAATCAAATAGTATTTCTTTAGCCATAAAATGCTGTTTCCCGAGCTAACATCGAACTGCTGCATCTTGCAGCAACTCTTGTTTAACTATGTACTTTATAGAATATATCGTCAAAGAGAAACACGAACGTAACTGTAATGTGTTATAAATCTACGGCTATAAATTCCTATTTCGATGTCAGATTGATTAAATAGATATATGTAATGTAGATATCGCTAATAATAAAATTGAATTAGAAGTAACAAGATAATTGTTAGTTCTAAAGTGTAATGTTATAACAATAAAATACGACTTTGAGGGTTTTTGAATCGGTGGAATATATTTGTACATTATATACTTCCTATATACATGTAGTTTGTACGAGTTCAAGTGTCCTTAGTTTTGAACTGTATCGTGTTGGAATTAAACGTCGTTCTCAACATATCGCTATCATGACGGTTATAATTATCAGTAGCCCATTCCTGGTCGTCTGGGAAATTGAATAATCTGTACTAGTAAGGAAATGGCACTATAATCCGATTAGTTAACAATACACTAACACCAAACCCTTAATTTACAACATTAACAACTACTCGAACATTGTTGATGGAAATGAAAGTTCTGATTATGTTACCAACAATTTAACCATAGAAGCCCAGTTTCGAAATTGACCGGTATTTGATAGGGATGAATGGTATTTCATACATTTATTAAGATCGGTTGACACTGTCGAATACACTGTATTCACAAGGTTAGAAACTACATGGCATGCTCAGGTTAGGTAAATGTGTAAATGCAATTCCCTTTTAGCTGGAATCATCAACACTAGTAATGAGGGGAGGTCAATCATAGTTGAAATAGTTTGTATTATCATATACAGCCTATGTTCAGGTTTTCAACTCAGACCTTTAACACGAGAGGTATACTGCAGGCCGAAAATCTAAGATTGTCATGTATTTTAAAACACTTTTAAAAAGCTGAAACCCTCAGACCTTTAAGTACATGTTGATTGATTATTGAACTTGTATGTCATATTTAACGGTATTTCAGTAATATCACGACGGTCAGTTCAACAAACGTTTGTTTCTTGGCTTACTTCCCCATTACTTCACACAGCTTTCTTCCCAGGCTACTGGCTACCTTCTCACATAGACTATTTAACCATCAATTGAAGACAAATAACGTGAGTCAACATGGCATTTCTCAATCATCGGACATAATGAATGGCCGATCCGGGGTTCTAACCACATACCCATTGATTGTAGCTTTTGTCGCTACAGACTGAGCTATACACATTTTGAATAAGATCGGTCTCTATGTTATCAGACAGCAAAATACCGTCGCATAAAAATGCTTTTTGTTCAGATCATTCGAAACTACCATTGGCGTCTAGGGCGTCAACATGACAATTTTGTTGATATTTAATGATTTTTTTTTTTGTCAGCAATGGTAATTATTCAGTTTTAAATTGACATCTTGTCTGCGCTGAATTATGGAATTGAAGGTGTATCAATAATATTTCTGGTATGAATTCACACACTAATAAACAATGATAAACACAGAAGAATAAATCAACTGAATCAATGGATTTGTCAACAAAATCACAGTGAATAAAAACAATGAAATGAGACTGATACGAGAGGTGTTCAACTTATATTTTAACAGTACGGAACATCCAATGTCACTGTGCTGGCAATATTCTTTTAAGTTTCGATATTCAACCGTGTATCGTAATGTCTCCTTCATGATAAACATTTACCTTTTGGAGCCATGCCTCTTCCGCCGGTAACATCGAAATACTAATCCCGGATTACAAAAACGCCATATATGATCAATTTAGGTGGATATTAACATATCGTTTCCACACTATCTATGACAAATAAAATAACGCAACGTGATAGACAACGAAGATGGGTGTCTCCATTGCAACTGTCATACGCTTTATTTCGAAAACAAATGCCAGCCAAAATCCGGAAAACGTACCGTGTTCATCAGCTTAAACACAGGCAAATCATTAACATTAGCTGCTGCGGAATGGTTATTGGAAAATTCATGTTACCTCTGATGGGGCAAGATTCTACATAGGTAGAAGTTATGGTAGAATAAGTTTCTGATTTTTGAGAAAGTGTCTCGAAGATTGGCCTGACTTGAAGTGTGATGAGCGAGATGTTTTCGTCGTCGGTTCTCATGACATGGGCCGGTAAATGCTATAGCAGCGCAAATTGACTGATGACCATTGACAAATGCATATAAATGAACTCAACGTACTACGATAAATAGATTCGTACATTTTTTGAAAAAGAAATGCCACGTTCATTCCCAGGAGATGGTGCTTCAACAAGATTCCGCGACAATTTTCATTCAGTACATCAATGTCAAAACTCTGAAGTAAATTTCGCCCAGTGAATGGATTCCGAAGTAACCCGATACAGCAACAAGTTTTTATTTAAATATGAGGGATATTGAAACGCAGTTTACAAAAGAAAGAAAATCGACACCATAACATTTTCAAACTTGCGCTGAAAGATGAGTGGAGAAATTTTGAGCAAAATATTTTAAATGAAACAATGGCATTTTAGGCATTTTAGTCGAAATGTTGTTGAATGACATACTATTGTTCTTGAGCTCAAATTAACCATTTGTTGTAACATTTGTGGTAATTTCAATGTGCTCAAATATAAGTTAAACACCTCCCGTAGTAAAGTTAAACAACTAAGAGAACAAGAGAACCAAGAGAACCAAGCTATATTTACATATTTAACACACATATATGCACTAACCATTTGACTTAGCGTTTAACCTTGTGACTGGTGGAACTGACTTTGTGAAACCTGTGCCACCAGTATGCTGTGCAGTTGACTGCTCAACCCAACAGTTATATCTGGACTCTTCCAAATGCAAATCAGAACAAGCGCATTTTAAATTTCAGATTTGAAAGTGATTTGAAAAAGAAGTAATATTACAGTAAAGGGTATTATGTCCCTCGATGGTAATGCTTTACCTTTTGGTCAACTATTTCTAATATGACTAATATGTTATGCATCAAAATAGTAATTGTACTAGTAAAGTGTGTACAATATGTCATAAGGAATAATTTACGTGTCAAATTCGAAAATCTTTTTATTGTCAGAATATTGAAAGTCAATTCAACTTTCCAGCAATATTAAAACGTCTTTAATAATTCGCTTTTCCATGTCGGCACTTCGAACGGTGGTAATATTCCGTTGATCTCATGGTATATTATTAAGTATAAACATCCTCCTCAACCTCTTGGTTTATTCTGGTCTGCAATTTAAATAATACAGGCTGAATAAACATAGCATGTTATGTAATATGTGCCCGAGATTTATGGTTAAATTTCTGTAAAATAATACAAAATAGCAGTTACTTATCATATAGAATTATTTACTCTGTACCCTCTATTTAAATATAAATATCGATAATTTGATCGAAATAGTGTGTGTTTATTCTCTAAACATATTTTAAGAAAACAATGATCAAATTATCTTTAAAACGAAATAAAACATCTAATATTTAGTTGATTTTCCATTTCACTTTACAACTAAAACACTGACTTGAACCGTCTTACTTTCAGAGTTGTACCAGTTCCTCTTGTGTTCCAAGATAAGAGACCTAAAAATGTGGATTCCTTGAAAACGACGTCTCGACATGCTGAAACATTATTTCCTTTACTTTACAATTTTTTTTAGTTTATCACAATAATCAATTCTTATGATGATATACGAGGGGTGATCCAAAAGTAATAGGATTCTTGTTATAATGTTGACACAAATCAAACTTGTAGAAAATAAATCCGATTTTATAAAAAGTCAACATTTCATTTACATACATGACAACTATAACAATAATTGGTTCAAAATTACATTTTCTATCAGAATATGAAAATTGTAGATACCATAGGGTTGGGATACATTATGAACTTCATTCATACGTCGTCGTTCGAAGCAAAACAAGTTGGTTTGGAAACGTTAATAATTTGTTTAATAACAGTTATATCAACGCACATTTTGCATAAGATGTTTCACAAATGACAATTCTTATGGTGAAAAACGACATTGCCACTGTTCCTTTCAACATCAGAACAGGCTTTCTTGCAAGTGACATTAATTTCCCACTAATTTTTTTTTATCCAACCACGAAAGTAAGTGTTTGTATTCATCGCTTATGACTGCATGACTCCTGAAGAACTCCACTGAATTTCCAAAGATCGTTTTTTGTCTCCGTTGTAATATAATTTACTATATAGCATTTTTTTGACGTTCTTACAAGCCGCTAAGCAACTTTATCACTCTGATGGCAATCATTGAACAATAACATTACATTTTTGTTTTAAGACCAAGATAACAACAAAGTAATGTAATACAAATTTTCTTTATCTTCTGATGGGGTATATTTGTAAACAAACATGTCATTAATGTGTATCAATTAATACAAAAGTTACTAAGAAAATCCAATTAAATTTGGATAACACCTCTTAAATATTTAAACCCATTCACAAGATCGTAGTTATAATTATTTTCGTCATTTAAAAAAACATTATGCATTTGCAACTCTTGTAACGTGATATTCTATACATTCAAATAACATTGCCGAAAAAAGGTAACAAAACATGTTTTAAACAAATACGCTCATTATTTTTACACTCCCAAAACAAAAGAGTTTCTCTGTAGTTACATATGTTGATAATATTTTGTTACATACTCAGTATGAATCCTGATAATGTCTAACATAAAGTGGATTTATTTATTATTTAATCATCCCTAGATGTTGAATGATCGATTTCGTGTTGTTTCCATGGTGTCCTCAATGTTGAATTGACACTATTATCTATTTCATTTATTTAATGAAATATTTGAACATTTTGTTATTGAAATACCTTATACGAAATATGTTGTCTAAATGATTTTTGAATAATCAATTTACCTAATCTTATTTATGCCCAATTTGTTCTAAGTAGTGGTGTGGCTAACTTGCTCTTAAGTCTTATGCTACACTTATCCAGAGACATGTGGGAAATGTCACCCCTCAATGATAAACGTGGCAGGACCTGAGACCAAACCAGTAAAGTGTTTGGCATTAAGCTATACATCTGATGAAATGTCTGAAAAATATTGACATGCAGTCGAACAGCTCGCATTTGGCCTATATCATTACCGGAGACATGTAATACCAAGATAATGGTGGATCCTCATAATACAGCAAAGTTTGTATGTGCATGAGAACTTGAGCCCATATCATTCCACTCTTTCCTTGCCACCAAATGTCAATTGCTTGACTACCAATCCCCAAAACTAGTATTCTGTCTGGCTTGTGTGAAAGCACGCTTTATTATAAATGATCAAACTATCCAGACATGACATCTTCCCTCTGCAAAATACTTGGCTAAAACCTACTTACTTATGCAGATAGAAAAGCTTAAATAAAAACATGTGACTTAATAAATATTATGATATGTTTTCAAAGTGTACTCACTTATAGTAGAAAACATGCTAAATCTTCTAACTTGTTAACATGCAATAGAGTATGAAAATTTAACTACATGAGCTAGGCAATAAACATCAATATTATAATGAAAGTATGAAAATGTTAAAGCGGCCTTTCTTAAGACGACGTTGAACTGATAACGAGTTAAAAACTCGCCGCTGGCGTGAATGAAGAGCTGACCACCTACCTTTGGTCTAATTTGCAGGTAGGATTTAAAGTGTCTAACAGGGCAAAGAGACCGACTAGTTGACTGCAAAGAGAAAACAGTACCGCTACATAACTAGTCTGTTTTTGAGTGTGGGACCTTAACCTCTATCATGGAATTGTTAATCAAAATTGATATATTAGAAAATTGAATAGCATGAATTGCCACCCTTTTAGAATCTGCAACAAATTCCCCAACACGGAAATACCCAATAAATGCCATTGAGAAGAAAACTGCTTGAAATAACTGAAATTCATACGGGGAGAAACATATTGTGGGTAGCCTTCTCATAATCCCCCAACTCCAATGAGCTGAATTGTGATAGGCAGCCTTAGATTAGATCTTTTAGACATTTTATCCGTTCAGCAAGCATATTTTTTAACAGTATGTTTTGTGCGACATTGGGCAGCTGTGACACCTTGCATTTGTAATCAACACCTGACATGTATGACCTAACTGTTGAAGGGGAAGAACCTGTTAACGACAAAAAAGGAAATAAAGTCGGCTAAACGTTGCACTCCTGGTGGCTAGATTTTTTACGGCAGTATGACCTCCTAAATTCTTGAAAAGCCCTAATTCCAGAGAATAGGTTTCATGTTTGTTGATTGACAATGAATCTGCCATCAATTGTTCAGCTCTATATTTAACATCAGTGACCGAAATGCTTGGGGTAACCCTGATGGGTGCTTGTCTGCCCTGGGCACCAACTGTTGAAAACAAACCCACTGCTTACGAGAAAGAGCATCAGCTATACAGTTTTGCTTACCCCTATTATGAACTGCTTTACTATATATTAAACATAAAGCATTGCAAAACTAATAGCCTTATAAGTTGCATGACCCTCCATGAGCGAGATGACCTTTTATTTAGTATAGAAACCAATGCAATATTAACAGTATGAAAAATCTGTTTCTTTCCTTTGAGCAGGTACCCCCAAGTTTTGAAAGCCAATAAAATAAGTATTAATTCTAAAACGTTGCATCTTATAAAATACTCAATTTTAACCATGAGTTTGGCCACTGGAAAATGGTCCATTTAGGCTAAAAAAAGCTGCACAACCAAGGTTTGAACCCCCTTGCATATATACATTAGTAACCCAGTCTGACTCTGGAAAGTAGCTAATCCCAATGAAACAATCTAAGAATAACAAAAGCATCTTAAAGTCATCCTTCAATGGTAGAAGTATACGAATAAAGTGATGAGGTTGTGAATCCTTTGACATGGCTGCATATATTCGACTGCAAAATGCTCTCATAGTCGGAATTGCTCGTGCACAAAAAATAGCTGAGCCAGTTAAAGATTGAAGGGACTTGAGCATAATTCTATTTCTGCTCGAAAACAAATGCAATCATTCAGTTCGACAATTTAATGCACTTGAAATAGAACAACCTATTGGCAAGGTATTCGGGAAAAATAATCATTGTTCAACTTGAAACCTAACAACTCAAAATATTTCGGGTTGACTGGCAGCAACTTACATGCTGATTTTATATCTATTCTTTCCAAAAGTGCACGTTTACCTAGTGAATTGCAATAGCGTTATAGATGGATCAATGAAGTCGTTGAGGCTAGAGCCAGAGGGGTAAGACAAATGATGTATCATACAATAACAGTTGTCTTTCTTAACTACTAAATCAATAGGTGAAATTCTCATGTTTTCTCATGTTTTAAAAAGGCTGTTCATTAAATGGCCCTGCTATCCGTCCAGCCGTTACTTCCTTCATGACTAGCTTTAAAGCTTCCTTCTCATTTTGTTTGACCGATATTAAATTAGAACAATCTGTTTTTAACCTTGGGCCAACATAATGCAAGGAAAAACCATTATTAAAACCAAGAATAAATTCAGTTTTAACCAAGCCATTAAGATATTCATATAACAAAGAGGCCATACGTTCCACTCTTATTGGTGTTTTGTCTAGGTCCATTAAATGTGAATCTGGCTCATGAACTGAACTGTCTCCTAAGCGCTAGATACCTCCTGGTACTGTTACTTGGTTTTGGTTGTCTGGGTTGATTGTATGATGGAGTTGGATAACGGGGTCCCAAGGGCATGAGAGACCTAGCATAAGGAACAGACGACGGACGACTAGAGACATAATACGGAATCGCGGGGTGATTTCCCAGAGAAACGCAAACAAATTGCTTGTAACTACAAGCTGACTTGACACACCAGCAATTATTGTAGTCAAAACACTTCTTTAATTGAGGCCTAGAGCTGGAAGTAGCATGTTTTGAGTGACATTGACCATATACAGAAGCCACAGCTTTTTTATATCTAAATTGATCATCATATTGTCTCCAACCTCTGTCCCCAAAGCAGTAGGCATCTAGACAAATAATACTAATATATTTCAACAGATGTTGAGTTTCATTCGAATGGTTTAAAGTGTAAATACTTATTCAAATCATAAATACACCTGTCCATTGCACCATCTCCCCATTTCTTAAATCAATGTCATGTTTGTTTAGGGGAAGTTAACAAACTACCAAATTCAATAAACTTTCATTAAATATTTATAAACGAATGTTTACACTTATGTGTGCTCCCAAGGTAGAGTTTAAAGATAAAATGAAAGGTTACCGAAGTTCTGGGAGTAACCGCATCCACCACCTTGTCGACCAACCCAGACAAAATTGTTCTCAGGTACACCAGCGCCTGTTGCCCCAGGGATAGTTGCTGTAGATTGGGCGAGCACACTGACAGTCTCTGTATTGGCAGTATACTTCAAATTCATCACACTCCTCGTTTTACTTGACCTTCTTGCTGAGGACATTTTCTATCTATTGCAATAAAACAGACACGGACATTCTTAAACATATTGTGATCAGTAATTTTGTAATGCTTACTAAGTTACTTTGCAATACTGATCAATTGTGTTCTAGTTTGTAAATCAACATTTTACTTGTTTTGACTCTTTACCAAGTGACAAAATCGCACAGGGGAGGAGGGGGTGGGTGTTGAAAATGCAGGAAAATGTGTCATTATTGAAAATAAAATAAGCATTACTACCAAACAGGGGCAAAATAAAATACACCAATTCCAATAAAAAACACATTTATCCCAAAGTAAAACTAACCCATTAATTCAAGCATCAAATTGATACACCCATCCACATCTCTAAATCTAAGTCAATTTTAGGGACAATACTTATCCGTGTGTTATCTTGTTAGAAATGTTTTCAAAAAGGCAGATACTCTTTATAATTACTATGCCGTAAATAATACTTCAGGATCAAAGTGAAAATAGTATTTTTTAAACTCGCGACTCCCTCCGCGGCTTTCTGTCGATTAACGACATATCCTATTAGTTTACAAGACGAATGTTTGACGCAAAGCGTCAAAATGAATGAATGTATATTGTTTTATGGTGCATCGACAGCTAAGGTCATTTAGCGCTCATTTAAATTTTATTATTCATGTTCCCTGGGTGAACAAACCAGTACTAGGCTAGAAAATGTGCCTTGCCCAAGGGCACTCCACCATGACCGAATTGCCGCGACTGGGGATCGAACCCGGGACACCCCGACGCTAACCACTCGACCACAGCGGATTCCTCGCAAAGCGTCAAAGAGAAGCCGCAATATTTCGTTGTTCATGTACAAACAAGAAAAAAGAACATTTAAATCCACAAACAACTGTAGACGGTAATACGCTGACATTTGTATCCCTTTGAAGACTGTTGTATACTTCAAATTACCTCCCTTTAAGCAATACAAGGATATTTACCTTGTGATTCGTATGAATAAGATTAATAAACATTGAAATTATATGAATGAAAACTATTATTTAAATTAGTAACAACATCAAAATCAAATTTAAGCCAAGATAAATGTGTACACATTTCATTAATTGTTTGTAGATACCCTAATGTATAGGTATGAATATAAAATTTATAAAGTTATAAACCAATTTTCATTTCAACGTACTAAGTCTGTGCATCTCACAGAAACACCCATTTCAATATACCAACATGTTAAAGTAAATTTAAGTATGAAACCGTTTTTGTATGTACTGAAACTAGAAACGTCCGTTTGTGTATAAGTATATTTCCAATATGGTTAAATATATTTTATATTGAGACTAGCTATCCCGGCACGACGTAAACTTTACTCTACCAAATTGGTTGTTGTATGTGGGAAAGAGTTAGCTGCTGAACATGTATTTAAATGTTTAACTGTGTTAAATATTTGTATTCCCTTTAAATTGTTTATTTAAATCGTCATACATGTGTATTATTAGACAAAGGTGTCAGACCAAATGGGAACTTAGTTAAATTGTGCGTATGTACTTCAAATTACCTCCTTTTAAGTACTACCAGTATTTTCTTCTTGTGATTCGTATGAATAAGTTTGATAAACATTAACATTTCAACTAGACGGCAACATTTATTGTGAAACAGATATTTCTGTGGTTTATATATGTTCATGTCTGAACTTCTTCATCTAGAATTACTGCGTAATATATGATAGCATGTAAGGAACGGAATGGCATTAATGCCGAGCGCGAGGGTAAACAACGCCAAACAACAACAACAAGAAACATATTATATTTACTGCGTGCCTTCTTTTGTTCATGGTTCCCGGTTTAACATACTATCGAACTAAAAAAGCGTATGAGGCAGGTAACCAATTCAGTTTACTGTTTAGACAAGATACAGTATGAATTTCGCTTAAATAAAAATGTACATATATTCAATTAATATACTGGCCTTTGTCTTTTGTTTTTAATTTGTAAAACTCACACGTGTATATAGAGTGTAAAAGGGATGTTTTAAAAGTCATTAACTTAAATTAATGTACTTAGTAAGGACACAGAGAAATCAAGATATGTGGTCACGCTGGCAGGTCTAAATATTTTCCTTGTTCGAAATGTCTAAGCATCACTACAGGAAGCCGCCTCCTGGCGGCTTCCAATAACACAGATGATTCTTATAATTTGTGGTTTCAATATATCAAAGGTATACTAGCTTTTCGCAAAACCTGCTCGGAGAATTGCATGCATCCTGTAGATGATTTGTATCGAAATTGAGTCATGCTGTGGACAAATACTTGTGAACGGTCTGCAACATTCTATATTTGTTTAAATTTCTGCTTTAAGTAGCTGACTACTTGCAAAACCCTCTTTGACTTGAGACACACATAACTTTGGTGCCTTCGGCGCTTCGTTTCTTTATCACAGACGAGATTTAGTTTTTCAGAAGAATCTTACTTTTAACTCGTTACAGTGGAATACAGCACTGTAGGCAGAATCAATTGTTTCAACTACAAATTTACCGCTCGACGCAGCGAAATACAATCCTTCCAGTTCATCGTTAATATTGTTTTCGTAAGCTCCCACGATTGCTGTGAAAAATGCGGTCTCATCCTCTTTATCATCACGGGATATCTACGAAACGAAACGGTCTAAGTTATGCGTTATTGCGCGGGTGCTTCAGCACCAGTGCATATATTGGTTGTGAAATAAACTTTCACTTACTGCAAACCAATTTACTCACATCCGTTTTAGTTCCATCATTGATGCAGAGACGCGATTAATAATAATTATGTCAGTGCTACTTTGGTACCGGATTGTTACTAATATTTGAGTTTTATCAAGACATTATCTACATAGAGTTAACATATGATAATATTATCTTCGTGATGATTGGGCAGATAATAAATATCATTTTCGCGTTCTATCTGCCTTGCAAATAACTCTGATGGTACTAAAATCTGGAAATTCCAAAAGGTCCTATAAATAGCTCGCGAGACCGGTGTTCTTAAATCTCAATATTATAAACACTTTATTTTGTAGTTGTTTAAATATATGAAAGCGTCTAGATGATAAGACTGGTTTACAAAGGTTTAAAGGACACTCGATGTCAGTGTGCACGTCCTAGAGTCAATAAGCAATCAATGCTGAAAGTGTAGCCTAATTTAGTTTGGAGATCGAGCATTATAATATATGCCTATATTTTTATAAATTGAACAGTTTGGCAAATAGTGCAATTGTGCTTTTTGTGCATGTTTTGTGTTTGTTATTGCACTCAAATTTTTCGAAGCAGTTTAACAACCTCAGAGACATATAAATACACTCGTTTATATGTCTCTGACAACCTTCAATCATGCAATGTGAAGAGACTAAATTGAACAGACCTGTTTAATATCGGACATCATTGAAACAAACTAATGGATACTGTTTTCTCTCCTTTCTTGATAATTTTGTCATTTCTAAAGTGTACAAAATAGTTTGTCTTAATATGGCCAAGCGACCTGGTGATGAACATGTGATTACCCGAACAATTTAGATTACAAATAGCCATTCGAATGAGCTAAAACGGTAGTCTATCGAGTACCAACTAGATTTTTCATAAATTTGGAATGGCCGGCCTAATTTTGAACACATCATGACCAGTTTCTGAACGTAACTAAAAAATCACCAAGACAACATTCTGGCAAACTAACATTATTCTACTGTCAAAAGATGCAGGGTTGATACATTCTCAAATTTACCCGCACCAGAGTGCAGTATTATTGAAAATCGCAAACCCTACACCAATATACTGCTTGTTACTTTGCAGGATTTTCCATACGATCGCCACTACAGTGCCATTGGCGCTTTGATTAAATGGTACGACCGTAGGACAGAACATAATCGCAATATCACGGACAATTACCGCAGCGAAGAAATCCGAACCATTCCGAAGATTATCTTAACGGTTGGTCCTACCGGGAAAATAATCGCAATAACACTGACAATTACCGCAACGAAAAAAACCGAACTATTCCGAAATGTCGATAGCAGGTACTTTCGTTTTTTGTCCAGGTTGTTTTCCTTTTGGCGAATTCGCGAATATTTCAAAGGAATTAACATACGTAGGGAGAACAAATTCAAGTTGTTTTGGTATAGTTCGATAGAGAAAAGTATTAGTGATCGATTCCGTACTTCAAATTCATATTTGTTCGAATACTTTGAAAACAATGAGTTGAAGCGAGGCGACCCAGAAAACTGTGTCCACCCTTGTTGATATCTATGCATAAAGTAGGTCATATCTATTTTTAGGGGAGCAAAGTCCCTATGATTTCATAAGCAGAGAAAATAAAAAATTAATGGATTTGATAGCTGCTTAGCGTATTCATATGGAGCGGGCACATTTGCTACTTAAAAACTTACCACACCCTGAAAACAGAACTTTGCATTTAGTCATTGGAAAGAATAAATACAACAATATTGTGGACAGCAGTAATGTGCATCCTCAGAGAATCAATGATTGAAGAGGACACTTTAGATAAGATACTTTTCATTAACGCTCAAGTTGAAAGTGTTTTGTTTTTTAATCATTGAGTCATATCATATGAAATAAATCAAATAATAGCTGTTATGATTTCTTAAAAAAATTGTATCATAATTTAGCATTTTCTCACATAAATCAGACTACAGCAAACAAATTTGAAAACAACTTAGCAAAACCCTGTACAACATCCATCAATGGTCATGTTATTATTGTATGCAATAGAAAACTTTATGACAAAAAGAGAAATTACTTGTCGGGATTTTCTGATTTTGCAACAATGTGGGACAGCGTTAAAACCCAATATTTGCTTGTACAAAGAGACTTTGGGCACAAATATTTAATATCATGACACATGATAGTATGATGTAATTCCTGAAAAGAAAATATTATCAAATATGTTGGAATCTGATAAGCCGATTGAAATGTTCATTCGGTGATCTTCTACAAGATTACTTGAAGGCATGTTGGTTGATAAAATAAAAAGTTATTGTGGTAGGTATTATAAAGAAAAGTCATAACATAATTCAGGTGACCGATCTATCACCATCATGGCTCACTTGTTTCATTTGGCTACAATGTTTTCAAACTTGTCTGCTGCATATTTGTAAACATGTGCCTTTATGTGGGGAAGGGTTAATACACAATATTTTGATCATTGTTTATAAAGCATAAAGTCATTTGATTGAAAAAACAACAACATAGACTAACAACTATTACGGCCATGAAAGATGAACATTACCTTCCCTAACAAAAAACTTTTGCTGCAGACATTTTTTGGAAACTTTGTGGAAACATAAGAAATGGATTGTTTCTTTTTTCCCGACAATATTTTCAATTCTGAAGCAAAATTTAATTTCACTTTTCCAAATGTCCTTTTTTTCTAGAAATTATTTCAAAGCAGATAACTAATTATCTTTTGAGGAAAAAGCTAAAACACTTGTTCAATTTTCACTACACAATAATTGTCCAAGATGAGATTTAACCTTTCTCACTTGTAGACGCATTTCGACACATGTGCAGCAGACGACGTTTGAAAACATTGTGGCCAAAGAAGAAATTGCTCAACATGAGCAATTTCTCCTTTTGCCACGATGTTTTCAACTCTTTTTAATAGTAAAGTTTTGACATTCGTCTGCTGCAGAATTGTTGTATATGAGAAAGGGTTAAGTGTGTCATAAATTATCACTCACACAATGACTCTTCATATGACTTATAATAGAGAATGTAATGTATTGTGGAAATAGACAATTGGCTACTTCCTGTACGCTAATGATATAACCATGTTATCTTGATCTTAAGCCTCTCCAACATGCAACAAATCTGCAGCAGACGACTTTAATAACATCTAGACAAAAAGGGAAAATCTCTTTAAATGAAGATATAATTACTGAAAAGAGTAGAAAACTTCTTTGCAAAAGGAGAAATTGCTTGTTTTCAAAAGTCATCTGCTGCAGAGACATCAGAAAGCGTCTATATGAACAAAAGCGTTAAGCGTCTCCCACATACAACAATTATGTTGCAGAGGTCTAAGCTAACATCTAAGCATAAATATGACAAATCCGTAAAGAAGAGAAGAGATTTCAAATTGCTTGCTTTAAGCAATTTCTCCTTTCGACACAATTTTATCAAAAGTTGTCGGATGCAGAGGCGACAGAATGCTTCTGTATGAGGGAAAGGGTTTAATTTAATTCAATTTTTGTCTATTGTACCCTCTGCAGCAGACATCTTTTTAAAAACATGGCGACAAAAGAAGAAATTGCCCGAAACGGGCAATTTCTCCTTTTGTCACCATGTTTTCAACTCAATTCAATTATTGTTCTTTCATTTAAAGGGATTTTCTGTGCTTTTGACAAGACGTTTTCAAAGTAGTCTGCTGCAGATTTGTTGTAAGTGAGCATATCAGTCAATTGTGTGTTAGCGGTCACCTCTGTTAAGCAGCAAACTGGTATAAAGCAGCCACTTGTAGATTAACTAAATACCTTTTTCTCCTTTTTGACTGTATTAAGCAGCCAAATTTTGATCCTGCTCTAGTTTGCTGCTGATGACAAGTTTTACGCAACTTGCAAATTATCTAAAAGAGAAATATACTAAGTGTGAATTGTCAGAGTTTAACTTTTACCATCATGAAGAGGATGATGTTAATGTCCATATTTAAACAATTTCCTACAGTCAGATGTATTTTGACATATTTGCAGCAGATGTCATTTGAAACATTATGGCAAATGTGAAATTGCTAATAATGAGCAATGTCTCCTTTTGATTCAATCATTTTGTATAATTTTCATTGGTCAAAATTTGATTAAAAACCCAAATATAAGAAATCACAATTGCTCACATTTTAAATACATTATTCTATTTGTTTTTCACATTTTTCTTTCAGTTTGGAAGCTGGGTGAATTTAGTGTGCTGGTCGTTTCTGTCAGCATGTGCTGTTATTAAACTGTACAGGTACCAACAACATGAGTCCTTCATGTCCAGCGTTGGCAGGGAGAGACAACGATTGCTACAAAAAATTGGCCATGGCAACCAAGGTGCCATATAAAGATTAATACCTGATGCAATACATTTTATTTAAGAATTCAGTCCTGCAATTACTTGCCAATTTCACCTAAAAACCAACATTTAAAGGTTTTAAAATTAATGGCATTCGTGACCAAATTGCTTATTTATATACTTAATTTTTATACTTCTATAAATGGAGATGGAGCCTATTATAGAAATACCTGTAGAAATCACACTGTTTTTGGGAACAACATCAAAGCCCTATGTCCATCAATGTCATTACAGTCACTCAAAAGTTATTGCCCCTTAATTTGTGGCATTTTGCTGAATGAAGCTTGTTGCCTGTTTTCCTGGAGCAACCTTGACCAAACTTTGTCACAATGCTTATCAGGACAATATCTCGGTTAATAATTATTTGATCTAGATGTTCTAAGACACTTGGCCCCTTGACAGTTTAGGGCAACTTTTCTCCGGAGGCTTCCATGATGCTTGTAGTAATAGATATGACCAGACCTGGATCTTTGCTGGTTGCCAGCTGCTGCAGGTCCATTTTAGTGTAATGCGATCCCTATGAAAATCAATGTTATTTAACCGTTTCCCACATACAGACTCTTTCTGACGCCTCTGCAGCAGACGACTTTTGAAAACAATATGACAAAAGAAGAAATTACTCAAAACGAGCGATTTCTACTTTTGCCACAATGTTTTTAACTCCTTAATGATTACTATTTGTATTATGAAGATATAACATTACCTTGTCCAGATGTTTTCAAAGTCGTCTGCTGCAGATTTGTTGTAAGTGGGAAAGGGTTTACCTGATACAACTTATGTGTAAGACCACTGCAACTGATGGCATTTGAACAGACTGAGGGAGAAAATGATATAACCTTACTATGCGAAAATTCAGAGCCACATTTTTACCTTTTCCAACAATGTGTTTCCCTGAATGTTCTTTTTTCATTTGTTAACATTTCCGATTATTTTCAGCAGGTATTTAAATTATTCGAATAGTTTACAACTACATAAATCGTATCAAGATTGGTCTGGATATGTTGTCAACTTGAAGCTAATGTTTGTTAGACACCCTTGAATTGTAATCATCTAAAGGTAACAGCTAAATAGTAACAAATTATTAAACAAAGTAACCACATGTGTGTAGAATAGTAGAAAATGTAATTGCTTTTGACATGTTAAAGCCTTTTCCACATACAATAAGTCTGCAGCGGATGATAACATGTAAGCAAAAGTGAGGAAAGTCTTTACAAATGCTAGTATAGTAGTTGGACTTATTGAAGCATAGGGAGAAAATACTCATTATGAACAATTTCTCCTTTTGCATGAATGTTTTCAAATGATACCACAGAGGCATCAAAAAGCATCTGTATGTGGGAAAGGGTTAACTTCTTTCTCCCCTTTCCCACTCAGTTTTCAAAAATCAACTGCAAATTAACCCTTTCCCTCATATAGACGCTTTCTGACGCCTCTTCAGCAGACGGCTTTTTGAAAACATAGTGACAAAAGTAGAAATTGCTCAAAACGAGCAATTTCTCCTTTTGCCACAATGTTTTCCACTTTTAGTCATAGGTTATCCATTCAAGTGTAGAGATATTCTATTTTTTGACAAAACATGTTCAAAGTCGTCTGCTGCAGAATTGTTGTATGAGGGAAAGGGTTAACCCTTTACATCATATAAAAGCTTTCTGACGCCTCTGCAGAAGACAGCTTTTTGAAAATATAGTGACAAATGAAAAAATTGCTCAAAATGAGCAATTTCTCCTTTTGCCACAATGTTTTCCACTTTTAGTAATAGGTTATCCATCAATTATTGAGACTTTCTATTTTTTGACAAAATATGTTCAAAGTCGTCTGCTGCAGAATTGTTGTATGAGGTAAAGGGTTAAAGAAAGGGTTATCTATCTGTACACATCTGTAGCAGACAACTTTTGTTGCAATGTTTCGATAATAATACTGTACGTTGTTTATAAAGATTTTCAAAAGTTGTTTAACCCTTTCCCACATATAACAAATATGCAGCAGACAACTTTGAACAAGTATTGTCAAGAAATAGAAAATCTCTATAATTGAATGGATAACCTATTACTAAACATGGAAAACATTGTGGTAAAAGGAAAAATTGCTCGTTTTGAGCAATTTCTTCTTTTGTCACTCTGTTTTCAAAAAGCTGTCTACTGCAGAGGTGTCAGAAAGCGTCTATATGAGGAAAAGGGTTAAAAGTCATCTGCTCCAGATTTATTGTATGGGGGAAATGTTTTGTGGTTTAGTCACATGAAACAATGCATTTAACCCTTTCCCTCATACAACAAATCTGCAGCAGAAATCAAACACGAGAACAAATTGGAAACTCCCTTGAAATGAAAGTGCAATAATTGAATAGAGTTGAAAACATGGTAACAAAAGAAGAAATTGCTCGTTTTGAGCAATTTCTTCTTTTGTCACCATATTGTCAATGAGCAGTCTGCTGCAGATGCGTCAGAAAGCGTCTACATGAGGGGAAAGTGTTAATTAAACTAATGACAAAGTTTTATCACTAGGAAACAATGAACCCAAGATGAGCTATTGTTGTTGTCCTTTTTCCTTTGTTTTACATCAGATTTTGCTTTAACCCTTTGTTTTAATTTTCTGTCACCAATTACAGATGGAGTTCTTAGCATATACTGATTTTTATCGAAAACAAATTCTGAAAAATTAAGACTTTATGCAAAATTATCTATGTATTGGCAACAGAAGAAATGATTTTGAAAATCTTATTTACAGAAACTGAAGTCTAGACTGAAAATCTTATCTACAGAAACTGAAGTTTCAATTTTCAGGGCCATTTTCTCACTTTTAGTTCTGCCCCTTTCTTTCTATTTTTTTTTCTCACCTGTTTTTAGCTCGACTTTTGAAAAAAACAAGAGCTATTGTCATGACCCTGGTGTCGGCGGCGGCGTGGTCGTCCGGTTAAGGTTTTTTGTTTAGCTCATTTTTTTTTCTGTTTTCTCCCTATCAGTCGAGCGTCATACGCGGTGCTCTTGTTCAACTTTCTGCTAGTGCCACATGTGTTCAATTGACATTTTTGTTAATTTTTAACCCTTTCCTACATAACAATGTTTGAGCTTCTGCAGCAGAAGGCTTTTTGAAAACATGGAGACAAAAGAAGAAACTGATCCAAACAAGCAATTTCTCCTTTTGTCACCATGTTTTCAACCCTTTCAGGAATCCGCTGTGGTCGAGTGGTTAGCGTCGGGGATTTCGAAACCGGGTGTCCCGGGTTCGATCCCTAGTCGCGGCAGTACGGTCATGGTGGAGTGCCCTTGGGCAAGGCACATTTTCTAGCCTAGTACTGGTTTGTTTACCCAGGGATCATGAATAAGTGAACTGTCACCGTGATATAACTGAAATATTGTTAAAAGCGGCGTAAAACCCCAATAAATAAATAAATAAATCAATCAACCCTTTCAATTATTGTACTTTCATTTAAAGGGATTTTCCGATAAAAATTCAGGTATGTTTTTAAAGTCGTCTGCTGCAGGTTTGCTGTATGTGAGAAAGGGTTAAGGTGCCATCATTTTTTACATGAAGGACTACAAACACTTATAAAGATACTATTCAGTGGAGTCTGTATAATTTATGTACTATGTAATTAATACTGGAATTGCTGTGACATACAATTTTATACAATTGAAAGCAGTATAAAACACCATTAAGTGTTTGTGTTATATAGGGATGCTTAACCCTTTCCCTCATATAGACGCTTTCTGACGCCTCTGCAGCAGACGGCTTTTTGAAAACATAGTGACAAAAGAAGAAATTGCACAAAACGTGCAATTTCTCCTTTTGCCACAATGTTTTCCACTTTTAGTCATAGGTTATCCATTTCATTAAAGAGATTTTCTATTTTTTGACAAAATATGTTCAAAGTTGTCTGCTGCAGAATTGTCGTATGAGGGAAAGGGTTAAAATGTAGCTTACCTCTCAGCATACAGGGCGGAAATTTTGGTGTGCATTTTAGGGCTTTAAAATGCCCCTTATAAATAATTTTGATATCATTGTGGATGTTTTATTTTTTACGATGCTGGTATAAGCTGCTGTAAATTAAGAATCTCTGCCTTATTCATAGGTTATGCTGTCATTAACAAGAACATAATTATATGCACAGGTGTTTCTCAAAACATGTATTCTACAGATAATTTGACATTTTAACCCTTTCCCTCATATAGACACTTTCTGACGCCTCTGCAGCAGACAGCTTTGTGAGAAATTTCCCCTTTTGTCACAATGTTTTAGAAGTCTTCTTCTGCAGATGTGTCAAAATGCATAGAAAAGTTTCTCAACAATCAATTTGCAGTGATTAATTTCAAACGTGGCCTGCCATTACAAATCATCTATGGAATACCATTATTTGATCATATCATTGCGATGTTTTTATGTTGATCCATTTGATGTATTCAATTTAACTGCTTAAGTTTTAGTTCATGCATTTTCCGTGTAGATTTAAACCTATCCCACATACAGACACTTTCTGACGACTCTACTGCAGGCAATTCCCCTTTTGCCACAATGCTTTCAACTTTGTATTCAGTACTACTACTTTGACTTACAGATATTTTCCATGTTTTTGCCTACATGTTTTCAAAGTAGCCTGTTGCAGAATTGTTGTATGTGGGAAAGGGTTAACTGTCACAGTGACATGACTGATTGGTTGGTAAACAATATATATTTTTATGTAAACTGCTATATTTTTAGCTCACCTAAGCACGAAGTGCAAGGTGAGCTTTTGTGATCATCCGGCGTCCGTCGTCGTCGTCGGCGTCTGTTAACAATTTCCTACAAATGACTTCTCCTATTAAACCAATGGACAGATTTCAAAATAACTTCACAGGAATGGTCCTTAGGTAGTCCTCTTTCAAAGTTGTTCAAAGAAATTAATTCCAAGTAGAACTTTGGTTGCTGCGGCATCAGAAAAGGGGAAAATTGCCAAATCTTAAAAAATCTTCTTGTCCAAAAGTACTGGCCCGATTTGAAAATTATTTTGCACAAATGTTCCTTGGGGTACCCTCTACCAAGATTGTTCAAATATTTCCGATCCGTTAAAAAACATGGCCGCCAGGGGGCGGAGCTTATTTTCCTTATATGTGCATTGTTAAAAGTTTAAAAATCTTCTTGTCCAAAAGTACTGGCCCGATTTGAAAATTATTTTGCACAAATGTTCCTTGGGACACTCTTTACCAAGATTGTTCAAATATTTCCAATCCGTTGAAAAACATGGCCGCCAGGGGGCGGAGCCTGTTTTCCTTATATGTGCCTTGTTTAAACTTTAAAAATCTTCTTGTCCAAAAGTACTGGGCCGATTTGAAAATAATTTTGCACAAATGTTCCTTGGTGCACCCTTTACCAAGGTTGTTCAAATATTTTTGATCCGTTGAAAAACATGGCCGCCAGGAGGCGGAGCTTGTTTTCCTTATATGTGCATTGTTAAAACTTTAAAAATCTTCTTGTCCAAAAGTACTGGCCCAATTTGAAAATTATTTTGCACAAATGTTCCTTAGGGCACCCTTTACCAAGATTGTTCAAATATTTCCGATCCGTTGAAAAGCATGGCCGCCAGGGGGCGGAGCTAGTTTTCCTTATATGTGCATTGTTAAAACTTTAAAAATCTTCTTGTTCAAAAGAACTGGCCTGATTTAAAAATTATTTTGCACAAATGTTCCTTGGGGCACCCTTTACCAAGATTGTACAAATATTTCCAATCCGTTGAAAAACATGGCGGCCAGGGGGCGGAGCTTGTTTTCCTTATATGTGCATTGTTAAAACTTTAAAAATCTTCTTGTCCAAAAGTACTGGCCTGATTTAAAAATTATTTTGCACAAATGTTCCTTGGGGCACCCTTTACGAAGATTGTTCAAATATTTTTGATCCGTTGAAAAACATGGCCGCCAGGGGGCGGAGCCTGTTTTCCTTAAATGTGCATTAATTGTTAAAACTTTAAAAAACTTCTTGTCCAAAAGTATTGGCCTAAAAAGAGTAAAAACTTTGAAAACTATTGAAGTTCTATTAAATCAGGTGAGCGATATAGGGCCATCATGGCCCTCTTGTTTTATCATGCAATTAACACATACTAGATAATAAGATTTGAATTGGTTGCACACATAATAGTTTAAAAGCTGGTTAAAAGATATTGCATTTTATTTTAGATATACACCCTGTAATGTTCCAGCAAAACTCTTTTTATTTTTATAAGTTTACTACCTTGTCTTATCTCCAAAGTTATGTATTGATACTAGTAGTTTAACCCTTTACCACATACAACAAATATGCAGAATTACACTTTGTATACACACATACAGAAGCTTTTGACGCCCCTGCAGCAGACAACTTTTGAAAACATATGACAATAGTAGCAATTTCCCCATTTAAATACAAATGTTTTAAACTCTATTCCCTAATTAAACTTTCATTTATACAGATCTGCCATATTTTCCCCGATGTGATTTCAAAGTTGTCTGCTGCATATTTGTTGTATGTGAGAAAGGGTTAAATCAGAGAGCAACATGGTCCTCTTGTTTTTCTTCTTGTCTACAAAGCATATATACCATTTTGGAAAAGTTTTTTATTGGTATATAGTTATCGTTTTTAGCTCACTTGAGCACGAAGTGCTCTTCGTGCTCAAGGCGAGTTATTGTGATCGCCTTTTGTCCGGCGTCCGGCAAAATCTTCTCCTCAGTAACCAGTGTGTCAATTGGGATGAAACTTCACAGAAAGCATCCTCTCAATGACCTCACCAAAATTCCTTCAAATTTTTGGAATCCATGCAGAATTCTGGTTTCCATGGCAACTAAACGAAAAATACTTCTCCCAAAATGGTTGGCAGATTTTCAAATAATTTTGAACAAATGTTCCTTTGATGACCCTTTATCAGATTTTTCAAGCCATGTTGATTGGGCAAAAAAAACATGGCAGCCAGGGTTTGATGGCTATTTTGTCTTATATGGCTATAGTTAAAATTAAAAAAAATCTCCTCCAAAAATGTCAAGCCGATTTTCTAATAATTTTGGAGAAATATGTTCCTTGGGAGACCCTCTATTAGATTCCAGATTCCTTCAAGCCATGTTGATTGGTCGATAACTAGGGCCGCCAGGGGGCGGGATGGGTAAAGTGAAAAAATATTAAATCAGGTGAGCAATCTAGGGACTTAATTGGTCAACCCTTTCCCTCATATAGATGCTTTCGGAAGCCTTTGCAGCAGACAGCTTTTTGAAAACAAGGCGTCAAAACGAGCAATTTTTCTTTTGTCACCATGTTTTCGACTCCATTCCATTATTGATTTTTCATTTAAAGGGAGCTTCCAAATTATGTTGGTTATTTTTAACTCACCTATGCACGAAGTGCAAGGTGAGCTATTGTGATCACATTTTGTCAGTCCGTCGTACATCGTGCGTCGTCAACATTTCAGCTTGTTAACACTCTACAGGCTACATTTTGCATTCAATCTTCATGAAAGTGTATCAGAACATTCATCTCCATCAAATCTTGGACAAGTTCGAGGTCAAGTTTAAATATGGGTCATATCAGAATGTTGAGCTAAATGATATCTAGGCCAAGTTCGAATATGGGTCATGTGGGGTCAAAAACGGGGTCACTAGGTTAAATTGAAGCAAAATCTTGTTAACACTCTGGAGGCCACATTTTCAATTTGAGCATGTTGAAACTTTATCAGAATATTTGCCTTGATGATATGTAGGTCAAGTTCGAACATGGGTCATGTCGGGTCAAAAAGTAGGTCACTATGTCAAATTGAAGGCAAATCTTGTTAACACTCCAGAGGCCGCATTTTTTGCTACAGCAGCTTGACATTTAATGAGAAATTTTGTCAGAATATTTGTCTTAAAAATATCTAGGTCAAGTTCGATTATGGGTCATATTGGGTCAGGAACTAGGTCACTAGGCCAAATTGAAGGGTAATCTTGTTAACACTCTACAGGCCACATTTTTAACTTGAGCATGTTGAAATTTTGTCAGAATGTTTGTCTTAAAGATATCTAGATCAAGTTTAAATATGGGTCATATCAGAATGTTGAGCTAAATGATATCTAGGCCAAGTTCGAATATGGGTCATGCCGGGTTAAAAACTAGGTCACTAGGCCAAATTGAAAGGTAATCTTGTTAACACTCTTCATATTGCATTTTTAACTTGAGCATGATGAAACTTTATCAGAATGTTTTTCTTGATGATATGTAAGTCCAGTTCGATCAAGGGTCATGTTGGGTCAAAAAATAGGTCACTAGGTCAAATTGAAGGAAAATCTTGTTAACACTCTAGAGGCCGCATTTTTTGCTACAGCAGCTTGACATTTAATGAGAATGTTTATCTAACTGATATCTAAGCCAGGTTTGAATATGGATCATGTAGGTAATTAGGCCAAATTGAAGGAAAATCTTTGGTCAGAATGTTTGTCTGAATTATATCTAGGTCAAGTTCGAATATGGGTCAGAAACAAGGTCAATAAAGGAAAATTGAGCAAGTTGAAAATTTGTCACAAGGTTGTCTGGATGATATCTAGTCCATGTTGGAATGTGGGTCATATCAGGTAAAAAAATATAGATCACTAGGCCAAATGAAGGAAAATATTGTTAACACTGTGGAGGTTGCATTCAGAATAATTGTCTTGATGTGTTTTGCATTGTGGTACATTGTATAATTAAGGTGAGCGATCCAGGGCCATCATGGCCCTCTTGTTTTAAAGTTGTCTGCTGCAGAATTGTTTGTATTTTGGAAAGGGTTAATGAAGTGTCAAAATTTGATCTTTAACTGTTTACCGGATATGAACTTTTATTCATTGTATATCTGCATTTTGTATATTTGATATTAAACTTTAAGTTTGCCAATCTTGGAGTTTTAAGTTATTTCATTCTGTTAATCATAAAATATATAAAACATATGTCTCTAAGGAACACATGTTTGGCCTGCAGGAAGACGCCAAAGCTGTAACCAATTAACCCTTTCCGACAGACAGACAATTTCTGAGGCCTCTGTAGCAGAGGACTTCTGAAAACATTGTGAAAAAGATGTTTTGAACTCGAATATAATAATTGAACTCATTTATGGAGATTTTTGCATTTTTGCCAATATGTTTTCAAAGTCATCTGCTGCAGATGTGTTGTATGTGGAAAACTGTAAGCCTATTGGTGGAAAAGCAATTGTGCTGGTTACTTATTGACTGCAGAAAATAATTTTGCCGATGCTCAGATTTAAAGCCAAACTCCGACTCTAATCACCCATGCCCTTCCATGAGATATGCTGAAATAGATTTAGACATACCGCAAAGGCATGCAAGGACAAAGAGGATAACAGTTGCTAAATGTTCTCATTGAAAATGTCTTTATTAATAAAAGTATAATTATTGAATCAAGTTGAAAACTTCAAGCATTTTTTCCAAAAGTCATCTGATGCATAAGCATTTGCATTAGAGAAAGGTTAAACCTTTTCCCTAATAAGACAAACCTGAATAAGCAACTTCACTTTATAACATCTAGGCAAAAAATATGTGAACTCTCTAAAAATGGAAAGGGAGATGATTTTTAATGTTCACATCATGAAATTATAGGGGACGACTTCTCTGGTGACAATGTTTTTCAACAAATCATGATAGCTTGGGCAACTTTTGTAATTGTCACTTAACCCTTTCCCTCATATAGACGCTTTCTGACGCCTCTGCAGCAGACAGCTTTTTGAAAACATGGAGACAAAAGAAGTAATTGCTCAAAAAGGAATTTCTTGAGGATGCAGGTTGCATGACAATGGACAACAAACCAATGGTGATCTCATTGAGCCCTCTGCCTTATGCTAGGTTCCCACTGTCGTGCGATCCGTTACGAACGCCACGATGGCTATTCGTAGCTGATCGTGGAACTTCTCTGAAATGTCAGGTTTGGATACGAGGTGATGCGAGTCGATACGTTCTGGTACGATTTGGTGAGCTTGAATGCAATATGGTCACGATTGGTCAATTTTAGGTGACATGATCTGTCACGATCTGGTCTCCCGTTCAGATACGATCATATACGTTCCGATAGGATTGTCCCGATTGAGTCCACGATTGGGTCTCGATCAACACGATTGGGTCCCCGATTTGAAATGATTTGGTACGTGCAGATACGTTTGGACACATTCCGAAACGATCATCACAAACCGATGCACTCTGTTGCGATAGGATACGATTGTGGTCGCGATGTCTTCCACGATGAGGATTGAGGGTGATCACGATTTGATCTACGATTGGACCCCGATGGATATATATACAGCCCGACTGACCATGGACTTCATTGTTTCTTGAACTTCCACAGAGTGAACACTACAATCCACAACCATTGATGATGGCAGGACTTGAGGATTTACTATATGCTTACATTATCGCCAGATAGGAAGAAGACGAGCAACAGCCAGACCAGCCACACCTCCAACCACAAAGGGCCAGGAAAGCTGCAGTTAGGCAGTTATGGGTGCGACCATGTCTCACAGAGGAGAGGAGACAACATATTGGCCCGTTTTCCAGCCTTCTAGACACCCAATTGAGGCTGGAAGGTCTAGTACCGTTCCAAAACTACACAAGGTTAACACCACTTCTCTTTCCCTTCTTGCGTCTGGTACCCTTGAGTGGCATCTCTCAAAAGCTCCAACAATTACTAGCAAAAGCAAGTTGACTGTAAATAATTGCTGTCTTCAAGTGTAGATCACTGAATGAGGCGCATTCAATCTTGTCCGGTATATATATGGGCGCGAGAACTCGTAACAGATCGTGAACGTCCATGAAAAAGCGTGACTTCTCATATCTGCTCGTTACGGTAGTCATTCATGTCAGGTCGTGAGCAATGGTACCCGACAGAGCGTCACAGATCATGGGTTATCGCAGCACATCTCAACAGAGCGTCGTGTTTGACTTGTCCAAGATCTTGATCACCATGATTAGATGCGATATGTTGTGCTTTGTTACGATCCAAAACGATATGATGCGATGATCACGATTGACAACAAATCGTGTTGATCGTAGAATTGTTTTTAACCATCAAAAACTCTCCTACGATCAACACGATTGCCACGACTGACCTCAAGATCTGATATCATCACGATTACTCCATGATTAAGACCATGATTTCAATCGTGCTGCGAATCGTTATAGTGGGAACCTAGCATTAGGTCAACTCAACACAACAATTGCTTTGTTGCTTAAAATTATGTTTTTTGCCATGTTTAACAGTATTTGAGTCATGTCATTGGATTCCTGGGTAATTTATCAGTACTTCTTGATTTACATGATACATCGGTTTTAATGCTATCCCGACATCCCTTAGCTCTAAGGAAGCCATCATTACCATTTGTAAAGTCTTTGGTATAACTAGATGGGGGATTCAATCCGGGTCTCCTCCTCCAATCACTACACGTAGGGATGGTCGGACAGGTCCAAACACAAGCGTCGTCTGCCATTAATATTACTATTAATAACCAATAATTATAACCAAAGTCAATGTGTGACAGACAGACCGGAGAGAAGTAATCCCAATGTGTCATCCTGTCTTACAGGCAGTCAAAATAATAATATTAAATAGCTGAAGATATGAACTTTCTTTTGGCAAGTAACATTTTAAATAACATGATTACAAGATGTGATCATTATTTTCCACAAACGATTTAAAGGCAGACAATAATAAATTAGACATCAGGTAAGCATTAAAGAAGATTATATCAAGAACAGATTAAAGTTGTGACTAATTCAGTTCAAATACTCAATTATTCAACAGAAGGATGTACGACTGATTACATGGTGCATCAATACCATGTATTTAAAGGATATGACTGATTAAATGGCGCATCAGGACCATGCATTTTAAGGATATGACTGATTACATGGCGCATCAGGACCATGCATTTTAAGGATATGACTGATTACATGGCACAGCAGGACCATGTATTTTAAGGCTATGACTGATTACATGGGACATCAGGACCATATATTTTAAGGATATGACTGATTACATGGCATATCAGGACCACGTATTTTAAGGATATAAATGACTACATGGCACATCAGGACCATGTATTTTAAGGATATGACTGATTACATGGCACATCAGGACCATGTATTTTAAGGATATAAATGACTACATGGCACATCAGGACCATGTATTTAAGACTGACTGATTACATGTCACATCAAGACCATATATTTAAAGGCTATGATTGATTACATGGCACATCAGGACCATGTATTTTAAGGATATGACTGATTACATGGCACATCAGGACCATGCATTTTAAGGATATGACTGATTACATGGCACATCAGGACCATATATTTAAAGGCTATGATTGATTACATGGCACACCGGAACCATGTATTTAAGACTATGACTGATTACATGGCACATCAGGACCATATATTTAAAGGCTATGATTGATTACATGGCACATCAAGACCATGTATTTAAAGGCTATGACTGATTACATGGCACATCAGGACCATATATTTAAAGGCTATGATTGACTACATGGCACATCAGGACCATGTATTTTAAGGATATGACTGATTACATGGCACATCAGGACCATGTATTTAAGACTATGACTGATTACATGGCACATCAAGACCATGTATTTAAAGGCTATGACTGATTACATGGCACATCAGGACCATACATTTAAAGGCTATGATTGACTACATGGCACACCAGGACATGTATTTTAAGGATATGACTGATTACATGGCACATCAGGACCATGTATTTAAGACTATGACTGATTACATGGCACATCAGGACCATGTATTTAAGGCTATGACTGATTACATGGCACATCAGGACCATGTATTTAAAGGCTATGATTGATTACATGGCACATCAGGACCATGTATTTTAAGGATATGACTGATTACATGGCACATCAGGACCATGTTTTTTAAGGATACAACTGATTACATGGCACATCAGGACCATGTATTTTAAGGATATGACTGATTACATGGCACATCAGGACCATGTATTTTAATGATATGACTGATTACATGGCACATCAGGACCATGTATTTTAAGGATATGACTGATTACATGGCCTAACAGTACCATGTATTTTAAGGATATGACTGATTACATGGCACATCAGGACAATGTATTTAAAGGCTATGACTGATTAGATGGCACTTTAGGACCATGTATTTAAAGGAGGCTTTGAATCTTTACCATGTAGGAGCATGTGACATATTATTCCCTAATGATTGGCCTGGTAGTCTAGTTGAAAACACGCTTGACTGTCAATCCAGAGACGTGGGGTTCAAGTACTGGTCTTTTACCTAGAAAATGTGCCTCATATGAACCAAGGGGTCTTTTCGGAAAGAGCGATGGTGTCGCATCTGACTTCCGTGTATCTTACCTTTTTCTCTTAACCCTTTCCCTGATACAACAATTCTGCAGCAGACGACTTTGAACATATTTTGTCAAAACATAGAAAATCTCTATAATTAAATGGATAACCTATGACTAAAAGTGGAAAACATTGTGGAAAAAGGAGAAATTGCTTGTTTTGAGCAATTTCTTCATTTGTCACTACGTTTTCGAAAAGATGTCTGCTGCAGAGGCATCATAAAGTGTCTATATGAAGGAAAGGGTTCAACTTAACTGCACCTGTCAGATGCTTGTACATGATAAAGTGTACAAAATCAAAGGGGCCTATAGAAGCTTAAAAGCTTATGCTCGATCAGCGCAATTGGTCTCTATAATAACACTACAAAACCGATACTATACACAAGGTAGTGCAACTCGGAGGAGATCAAACCAAAATATGCTGAATCTATGCTGCTAGAAGTGTTTATTGTGATTAAATTCCTGCCATTTGACAGAGATGGCATTATTTATTGTGACCCTTTCCCTCATATAAAAGCTTTCGGACGACTCTGCAGCAGACAGCTTTTTGAAAACATAGTGACAAAAGAAGAAATTGCACAAAACCTGCAATTTCTCCTTTTGCCACAATGTTTTCCACTTTTAGTCGTAGGTTATCCATTCAATTATGGAGATTTTCTATGTTTTTACAAAATATGTTCAAAGTCGTCTGCTGCAGAATTGTTGTATGAGGGAAAGGGTTAAATAAGACTTTCTCTTTTATGCCGTGTATTTACGCTGCTGAAGCAGAATATTTTTACCCTTTTTTAAGTATTGGAGAATGATTGAACACAACATCACATATTATCATCCTTTTTAGGTTTAATAAAAAAAGAAATTTTAAAAATATAATTATGAAGTTATAACTTGCAATTTCTTTTTACACACATGAACGTCTATTTCCAAACTTAATATTCACAATGATCACTCACAGAATTACAATCCTCGACATTTCATAATAAATTAAATACAACAAGATACTTTAAGACTTTCCAACTTACAGATTCATTTTAAGATAACTGGTGCAGACACATTTTGAAAATGCTGTGGCAATACATGTTATTGCGATGAAGAATGAGCAATTTCTCCTTTTGACACAATGATTTCAATAATAATACTTTACTTTTTCACCTGCAGCAGAAAACATTTGAAAGCATTGAGGCAAAAAGAAAATGGCTCATAATGAGCAACTTCTCCTTCTCCTATAATGTTTTCAACAATTTTTAATAGTTATAAAATTACTTCAAGAGATTAACCATATTTCTGCATAGATTTTTCAAAGTCATCTGCTGCAGATACATTGTTAATGGGAAAGGGTTAAAGTTTGTAAATTTCCACTATCACTTCAGGGTTTAATATCCCATAACAAAAAATACTGTATTTAGATTCTTTCAATTTGAAAACACCAAAAGAAAGAAAAGAAAATCATCATCTAAATCAATAAAAGAACTGTTTTCAGATAGAGAATAAAGCATTGTAAGAACTAGAAATGTGTTGAAATAGTTCACGAGATACTTTGAGTTTGGTATCATAGCAGGTAACAGAGTTCCATACTGTGGCTTATTTCAGCACCTAACCTCTTCTTGTGGACACTCTTTACTATCATTCATCTCAAGGTGATACATGTATATTATATAGGTTTTCTTCTTTATAATATGTTTATTTATTTACATACCCATATCATGAATAATGTTCTGGGTAATGTTCAAACAACGTAGAGTTAGACCCTACTTCTTCCATTCACAATATTAAATTCACACTGAAAGATCTTGGTATAGTTGTACTTGTAGATCACTTGATATGACTCTAGATACTTCCAAAGACTCCCAACCTCTGTAATTCTGCAAAAGATAGGAAAATTAAAAGAAAATCTGCTACATTCTTTAGTTTATTCTCTCAATATTAATCAGATAAATAAATACATTTTCTTCAAATTTAAAAAACTCCTTCCTTCCTTTTAGGAGCCTTTTGAACAGTTCAAAATGTCTTCTTTAACCCTTTCCCCCCATACAACAATTCTGCAGCAGACGACTTTGAACATGTTTTGACAAAAGATTGAAAATCTCTATATAATTGAATGGATAACCTGTGACGAAAAAGGGGAAAACATTGTGGCAAAACGAGAAATTGCTCGTTTTGAGCAATTTCTTCTTTTTTCACCGTTTTCAAAAATCCGTCTGCTGCAGAGGCGTCAGAAAGCGCCTATATGAGGGAAAGGGTTAATTAAAGAAATGTTTATGTTATGCAAATCAATCATTTTTACTTTTAACTTTGGCATGAAATCTTTACAATGTACAACTTTTTTAGAAATTCATGTGAATTTATGACAACAAAAGGGCCATTATGTATCTTAGTAATTAACCCTTTCCCACATACAACAAATCTACAGCAGACGACTTTGAAAATATATTGGCAAGAAAGTGAAAACAATCTCAACAAGCAAATTCATGAAATTTATATCTTGCAGGAAATATTGTAGGAATAAAAGCTTCCGAAAGTGACGATCGAACTTGGCCTAGCTGTTAAGGCATTTAACCTTGTTACCAAGTTTGAAAAAAAAAATGGTTCACATTTGTGGCAGTAATTGCACGGAAACAGCAACAAACGGCATTTTTTGGTAATCAAGGGGCCATAACTCTATCAAATAAAGCCCGCCGAAAGTGACGATCGAACTTGGCTTAGCCCTTATAAGGCATTTTACTTTGTTACCGAGTTTGAAAAAAAAAACGGTTCCCATTTGTCGCAGTTATTGCATGGAAACAGCAATTAACTCCACCGAATAAAGTCCGCCGAAAGTGACGATCGAACTTGGCCTAGCCCTTAAGGCATTTAACCTTGTTACCAAGTTTGAAAAAAAAACGGTTCACATTTGTGGCAGTTATTGCACGGAAACAGCAACAAACAACATTTTTTGTTAATTAAGGGGCCATAACTCTACAGAATAAAGTCCGCCGAAAGTGACGACCGAACTTGGCCTAGCCCTTAAGGCATTTAATCTTGTTACCAAGTTTGAAAACAAACGGTTCACATTTGTGGTAGTTATTGCACGGAAACAGCAACAAATGACATTTTTTGTTAATTAAGGGGACATAACTCAACCGAATAAAGTCCGCCGAAAGTGACGATCGAACTTGGCATAGCCCTTAATAGTTGGGTCCAGAACTTCAATCCCGTAACCATTCTCTGGCTAACATGTTTTGACGAATGATTTGACTTCTATAGACCTTTTATTAAATATTAAGAAACCCGGCCCCTCACAAAAATGCCGGCATTTTTTGCTAGGGGGACAAATCCAAAATGGCCGCCGACGCCATTTTGAAAAATTAACTATTGAACCAGAGCAGCTAGAATCCCGTATAAATACACTTTTTCCACTAAATCAACCACGAGGATTCTGATATCAGTTTGATGCTTAAACATCATTTTGACCAAAATATCCAAGATGGCCGCCAGCACCATCTTGAAAAATTAACTTTTGAACCAGAGCACCTAGAATCAGTTAAGTACACTTTTTTCCCCCACTAAATCAACCACGATTGGACTCCATTCCCGCCCTAGCGACCTAGTTTATGACACGTCTGGTAGTGGTTCATATGTCGAAGCAGCCCTTTCCTCCATTGGTGTTAGCAGTGAGCAACTTGCGCACAATGTGACCGTCCGGCTCAGGGATGACATCAATTCAGTACAATTCGTCCCATGGCCGCCTAGGGTCGATGAGCTTGAGGAGAAGAAAGAGCTCTCGACTCTCACGGTGCAGATGCTATTTTCTTGGCGGGGTAAGAAGGAGGTATATCTGTCTCCCAGCACACTCTTTGTCACCTCCATCATCACAACAGTTAGTCACAAAGTGACCTACCACTACCTCCATCAATGCAAACGTCATCCTTCATGGGATGACTCGTAGTAAGGAGCTCGTTGACTCGTTTTACAAGTTTGGAATGGGTATCAGCTACCCAAACATTCTTCTCCTCCGTCATGTCTGAGCCATTCATGATCTCGAACGGTGTGCTGTTTGTCCTGACGAGATCACTGAAGGAAAACCAAGCATCAGTATCATTGACAATGATGATTTCCTCAATGACACCTTGACACAGGAGGGGGCACTGCACACCGCTGTAACTGGATGTTTCTACAGCGTCTTGAAAATCATGTACAAGTCGAGGACGTGGAAAGAGTCCGGATGACGAGGATGCGGATGCGTGTATCAAGGATACCAAGAATGTGTCCACAGCATTGACCGAGAAAGTATATGAGATGCAGGCGGTTAAATCGTACAAGACCATCCAGCGTGGTGAGCTTCACATCCGCCCAGAGCCCGCTGCTTCTATCAAGTACTGAACCTCAGCGTAAGCGAAGCATTATTCATGCACTTGCTCGCACTGACGCAGATGGCGACCGCCCTGATGCACACAATCCAAATATACCCACTTATAATGGGTTCCATGCTTGTTTGAATGTGCATAAAGATAAAAGCAAGGCATATTACCACTTGTCATATAGTCAAGCGTCGAACAAATATGTTGTAATTGACGTCATGGACAAGCTGTCTACTATCATATTCACTAAGCACATCCCATTCGCATTCTTAGTGGGAGATCATCCTGTGTACGTCCTCATCACCCAGCTCAAAGCTGAGAACCCAGACAAGTACCATGACATTGTGCCGTTCCTTGGTCACTTTCATACACAGTGTGTGATGATGAGCGCTATCTACAAGCGATACAAGAGGAGTGAATTAGGAGAGGTACTCGTGGCTGGAGGAGTTATTGATGAGACAAAAATTATAAAAGGGGCTTGCGCTGTTTGCGGCTGATGTATGAGGCGCATATCAGTCAGCTGGTGAAGAAGATGGTCATTCCCGACTTGACTGTTAAGACGAAGGATAACCTTGAGATTCTGAGAGATATGAGCGTCTCCCAAGAAAGCCACGCTGCTGCTCATGTAGAACTGGAGACGGATGCTAACCTCGCGAACCTCATCGCTAACCTCTTCACTCATTTGGAGGATAGTGACATGGCAGACTACTGGAGGGACTACCTGTCCATGACGCGCCATGATGCCATGGATTGTAGTATATGACAAAAATAGATATGGAAGGTGGCTGCCTGACTTCCGGGCAATGCTGACACCTCTCCCTGCTTACCAGGTCACCTTCTTTCGCACTGGCTTTACCCAGTCCATCACAGGCAATCCCTACTCCAATATGGCATGGAACATGTGGATTGAGTGCACCATGAACAAGGGCAGCAAACTGAAATCTGGCTGGCTCTCCATCCTTCAGAATGGGAAGCAGCTGCTGGTGCACTCCAGAAATGTGAACAATGTAGCCAAGATCCGGTCATCTCACAATGCCCTTGCCAACTAAAAACCAGCAAAGATGAAGCATGTGGAATGCGGCCCGAAACGGATGCGAGAAGATGAGCAGTGCGTACAGGACCTAGTTGCGTGCATGCAATAGTTTTACTCCTTCCCGTTTTACCCATAATCACCCATCCTCCACACATTACAGTCAGCCATGCCTGCAACCGATGGGCTTATTGCGGACTTCAACTCAGCCCTTGCAGAGGGAGAGGAAAAATTAACCCGCTTCTTTCGAGAGCGGTTCTTCAGTAAGAATACCTCCATATATGCCTCAGTCACTCTGATCAAACGCTTGATGTTTGCCAAAGGGACAGTCACGACCAAGCCCAGGGAGGACCTCAAGGCAACAGCAATGGATATGGAGCGCGACGCACTCAAGGCAGTGATCAACTTGGTTGCAGTCAGCAAATTAATGGACCCCACTGAGTGTTGTCGAAGAATGTGTGGCATTATTTAACTGCAATGGCACATACAGGAAGAACCAGAAGAATAAGCTAATTCAGAAATTCTCTCTTCAATATGTAGATCTACAAGAACCCTACGTCGCTATCGTTGACACTGGAATGATCTGGAGGATGGCGACTCTGTCAGCAGAAGACCGACAAACGTAAGATGGTACACCATACAAGTGGTCGGACTATGTCCACAAGCTGGCAACCATCATCCTCTCCCGACATGGAGAGGCTAAACGTATCATCTGTGTGAACGACCCGTATGACACAGCATACTCAACATGAAATTGGGCGATCCCTTCCCCTCTGCTGGAGCATTCAAGACACTGCTTTGTAGCAGTTGCAACAAGAGGCGGCTACAAGCAATGATATGCAACTACCTGACCGACTTTGCACAGACTGTTGAACCAGAGATTGTCTACTCCGTTGGCTCCCACTGCACTAACTTGTCAACCCAACAATCAATGTAGAACTACAGTTTTGATCAGTCTGAGGCTGACACTATACTATTCTCCACTTACCCACTTCTGCGCGAGTCAGGTTGCAGAGAACCTGTTGTTATTTATGCAGCTGATACCGATGCCTATGTCTCGGAACCAGTCATCTCGCAGCAGCTGCCCGGTATGCTTTGTATCAAGAGAAAGGAGGGCATGGTCTCTGTTGAGATGGCAAATTGTATTGTGCAGCTGAACTGCATGACAGGTAGTGATGCAAGGGTAAGATGTCCCTGTATGACAATGTGGCAAAGAGCTCTGTGGCGCGATGGCAGCTCTCGCGGTGAGGAGATGATCTTGCCATGGAGGAGGACGTGATAGAGGAACTCTTCTACTTCACACGCGATGTCGTCTATGGCGACAAGAAGAGTACTTCCATGGCTGAGGCTCGCGCTGTGAAGTAGTAGACGAGTATGAAGAAGAAATCCTTTTTACGTCTTACTCCAGATGAGGATAGTCTCCGACAACACTGTCTCCGCGCCAACTATCTGGCGTACTTAGGGCGCCACCATTCCCTGATGAACCACCCTTCTCCACTCGGTCAAGGCTGGTAGTTGGTGGGTGGTTGATGTCGCCCTGTTCGTCACACACGACCTGCTCTCCCGGTGAACATACCTACACCAGAACAAGCTGAAGATAGCGAAGACGATCAGAACGATTCTCATGATGAGGGAGACAATGATACGTCGGAATCTGAGGCTTCCGAATATAGTGTGGCAGAAAGCTCCGATTCAGACTGATTATATCTCTTTGATTCATATATTAAGTTTTACAACTATTATAAATAGATTATGTTATATGTAATTAGTTTTGTTGTTACGTTTTACTCCATCGTATGGCAGCCATCTTGGATATCTGGGTCAAAATGATGTTTAAGCATCAAACTTATGTCAGAATCTGAATCCTCGTGGTTGATTTAGTGGGAAAAGTGTATTTATAGCTGATTCTAGGTGCACTGGTTCAAAAGTTAATTTTTCAAAATGGCGTCGGCGGCCATTTTGGATATGGCCCCCTAGCAAAAAATGCCGGCATTTTTGCGAGGGGCCGGGTTTCTAAATATTTTATAAAAGGTCTATAGAAGTCAAATCAATCGTCAAAACATGTTAGCCAGAGAATGGTCACGTGATTGAAGTTCTGGACCCAACTATAAGGCTTTTAACCTTGTTATCAAGTTTGAAAAAAAAAAAAGGTTCACATTTGTGGCAGTTATTGCACGGAAACAGAAACAAACGACATTTTTTGTTAAATAAGGGACCATAACTCCATCGAATAATGTCCGCCGAAAGTGACGATCAAACTTGGCCTAGCCCTTAAGGCATTTAACCTTGTTACCAAGTCTGAAAAATAACCAGTTCACATTTGTGGCAGTTATTGCACAGAAACAGCAACAATCAACATTTTTTGTTAAATAAGGGGCCATAACTCCACCGAATAAAGTCCGCCGAAAGTGACGATCGTACTTGGCCTAGCCCTTAAGGCATTTAACCTTGTTACCAAATTTGAAAAAAAAACGGTTCACATTTGTGGCAGTTATTGCATGGAAACAGCAACAAACAACATTTTTTGTTAAATAAGGGGCCATAACTCCACCAAATAAAGTCAGCCGAAAGTGACGATCGAACTTGGCCTAGCCCTTAAGGCATTTAACCTTGTTACCAAGTTTGAAAAAAAAACGGTTAACATTTGTGGCAGTTATTGTACGGAAATGAAGTGTGACAGACAGACAGACAAACCCAAATTAATAACCCCCCTTTTTTCTTTGAAAAAGCGGGGGATAATAAATGAGAGTCTGATGGTTAAATAGAGTTGAAAACATTGTGGAAAAATTGCTCATCATGTGCAGCTTCTTTAGCAGAAAACAAGAGGCCCATGAGGGCCTATGCTCTACTGGTATGGTTCTTTGGTCATTTTCAATCCAGAGCATGAATGTATGGTGAAGATCGGATAGTAAATGGAGGCTCTTTTGTGTTCACAAGCTGTATTATAGCAATTTTTACAATTTCATGGGCCATAATCCAGTCTTGGCGGATCTGGCTGGTTTTCAAAAGGAACCAAGCTCTCATCAATATTTAATTACTATCTAAGTTTGGTGAAGATCAGATAGTAAATAGAGCCTCTATTGTGTTCACATGCTCAATTATAGCAATTTGAACAATTTCAAGGGCCATAATCCAGTCTTGCATGGGCGGATCTGATTGGTTAACGAAAGGAACCGAGCTCTCATGGATATCTAACTACTGTATAAGTTTGGTTGAGATACAATCAAAAGTGAAGACTGTATCGTGTTAACAAGCTCTTTTATAGCAATTTTGACCATTTCAAGGGCCATAATCCAGTCATGCATGAGCAGATCTGGCTGGTTTTCGAAAGGAACCGAGCTCTCATGGATATCTAACTACTGTATAAGTTTGGTTGAGATACAATCAAAAGTAAAGACTGTATCGTGTTAACAAGCTCTTTTATAGCAATTTTGACCATTTCAAGGGCCATAATCCAGTCATGCATGGGCGGATCTGGCTGGTTTTCGAAAGGAACCGAGCTCTCATGGATATCTAACTACTGTATAAGTTTGGTTGAGATACAATCAAAAGTGAAGACTATCGTGTTAACAAGAAATTGTTTACGGACGGACGGACGACGGACAAATCGCCACGACATAAGCCCTTCTGGCCTTTGGCCAGTAGAGCTAAAAAAGGAGAAAATTGCCACCAATATTTTTCATTATTTTCCTCAATTTCCAATTTATTGTGATAAGTAACTATTTTAGGCATCTTATAATGATTATCTCTTGTACACATTCCAACAGCAAACTGAGAGCTTCATGCAAAACGTTTGTAATTACAAAGATGAAGTTGCAACCGTTTTGCATGAAACCATTCTTTCATATATATGTCTTTCATCTTGTGAAAATTACTAAAATCTTTGACATTATGATTACAATAGACTTACTTTTCCCTTCATGATACTTTAACATGTGGACTTGTAGAATTGTAATTCAGGAAACTTTCAATGAATTCTAGCAACATCAGGGCATGTCCAGGTAAAAACACATAGGCAGAATACAAGCAAGACGCAATTGCTGCTACTAAAATAGAATCTTTTTTAAGTTAAGGAAAGAATTAAGAATAAAAATACAATTACCAGGGCCTTTTTACCTTATATAAGTGACGCCGTTAAACGGTGTCTTCCCAATTGGAAAAACGTTGTTTTTTTCCCAATTGGAAAAAAATATTTCCCAAAATCTAAAAAAAAAAAAAAAAAAAAAAAAAAAAAAATATTTTTTTTTTAAGTGAAGTGAAGTGGAATACACTATTACATATATATTTGTCTTGTTTAAGGTAATATGATTGTTTAATTGCATTATATAAACCAAAAGTCTTAAGTTATTGTAAAAAGGACTATTTATATAGCCACATGTTATATGTCTAATTTTTCCCAATTTGGCAAAAAATCGCGCTAAAATTTCCCAAAATGAAAGGCTAAGGCCTCTTCCCAATTTCTGGAAAAAAGGCCCTGATTACATTTGTTTTAATCAAAATGTGAATCATACATGAAATCTTATTATTAATAGGGCATCTTATTCTGTTTAGTAAAAAAATAAGATTGGTTAGTCTGTAGTATCAATATTTTGGTGTTTCAGTGTAATAAGATCAGATGCTACCAGTTAAAATATAAAATCACAATGAAGGACAGAAATCTGTACAGCATTAGTCCAAATCTTTCTGTTAAAGATAACAGTTTACTGTATATGCATTTGATGTGTCTAATTTTGAGACTTAGAACAAATAAACGATTGAACTGAACGAAGTCAATAACTAGTTACCGATTGAACTGAACTAAGTCAATAACTAGTTGCACATCATCTGAACTAAGTCAATAACTAGTTACCGATTGAACTGAACTGAGTCAATAACTAGTTGCACATCATCAATTTAGATTCACATACACTCACAGACTGTGTCATATCTCCACAGGTTACCGATTCATTGTAAATGTAAAAATTCTTTAAACCTTTACCACATACTGTCATGTGATACAACAAATCTGTAAAGCCTAAAGGCTTATAAGCAGATTAGTTTTAAAGTGCATGGAACTTGAAAGAAAAAGATCTACAAAATAAGAATTTTCATTGATAATTTGTAATAAATGTAGTATTACTAATTTTCATATATTTTTAAAAAGGGCATTCTTCTTTCTAGTTGACAGCAGAGGACCTGATAAAAAATCTTACTTTCAATTATATCATGACTAACTGAAATTAACTGGGTTTGATTTAAAATGACATCCAACCTTTTCCCAACACTTACTGTTAAGTTCACATTCAAACATCAGTCCATCAATTTCAGTCACTTTCTTTGCTGTTTTCTGATCATTATACTTAACTGAGTTCTGCGTAAAAAATGCATTTAATAATGTCATTGCCCGAAACAGCTTCGTTAAATTATTATTCTAATATTTCATCACACCATGGCATAGGAAATAACATGAACAATTTGGCACTCAATTTGATTGATTGTTTAGTGTTTTTGGCCACTTTCAACAATTGTTCAGTTGTATGTGTAATTTACAAGCCAGTTAGTTGTAATACTAACCACGCAACCCTGAGTGCCAAGTAGGGCAGCCATTACTGAGGCAGACGCCCTACCATTACGCCACTGAGACGGACGCCCTACCATTACACCACCGAGTCGGACGCCCTACCATTAAACCACCGCAGCAGACGCCCTACCATTACACCACTGAGGCAGACGCCCTACCATTACACCACCGAGAAGACGCCCTACTATTACACCACCGAGGCAGACACCCTAGCATTACACCACCGAGGCAGACGCCCTACCATTACACCATCGAGGCGGATGCCCTACCATTACACCACCGAGGCGGACGCCCTACCATTACACCACCGAGGCAGACGCCCTACCATTACACCACCGAGGGAGACGCCCTACCATTACACCACCGAGGGAGACGCCCTACTATTACACCACCGAGGCAGACGCCCTACCGTTACACCACCGAGGCAGACACCCAACCATTACACGACCAAGCCAAGTAGGGCAGCCATTACTGAGGCAGACGCCCTACCATTCACCACTGAGACGGACGCCCTACCATTACACCACCGAGTCGGACGCCCTACCATTAAACCACCGCAGCAGACGCCCTACCATTACACCACTGAGGCAGACGCCCTACCATTACACCACCGAGAAGACGCCCTACTATTACACCACCGAGGCAGACACCCTAGCATTACACCACCGAGGCAGACGCCCTACCATTACACCATCGAGGCGGACGCCCTACCATTACACCACCGAGGCGGACGCCCTACCATTACACCACCGAGGCAGACGCCCTACCATTACACCACCGAGGGAGACGCCCTACTATTACACCACCGAGGCAGACGCCCTACCATTACACCACCGAGGGAGACGCCCTACTATTACACCACCGAGGCAGACGCCCTACCGTTACACCACCGAGGCAGACACCCAACCATTAAACCACCGCAGCAGACGCCCTACCATTACACCACCGAGGCAGACACCCTACCATTACACCACCGAGGCAGACGCTGTACCATTACACCACTGAGAAGATGCCCTACAATTACACCACCGAGGCGGACGCCCTACCATTACACCACCGAAGCAGACGGCCTACCATTACACCACCGAGAAGACGGCCTACCATTACACCACCGAAGCAGACGTCCTACCATTACACCACCGAGAAGACGCCCTACCATTACACCACCGAGGCAGACACCCAACCATTACACCAGACTCAGACGCCCTACCATTACACCACCGAGGCAGACACCCTACCATAATATGACCGAGGCAGACGCCCTACCATTACACCACCGAGGCAGACACCCCACCATTACACCACCGAGGCAGACGCACTACCATTACACCACCGAGAAGACGCCCTACCAGTACACCACCGAGGCAGACGCCCTACCATTACACCACCGAGGCAGACGCCCTACCATTACACCACCGAGGCAGACGCCCTACCATTACACGACCAAGCAGACGCCCTACCATTACACCACCGAGGCAGACACCCTACCATTACACCACCGAGGCAGACGCTGTACCATTACACCACTGAGAAGATGCCCTACAATTACACCACCAAGAAGACGCCCTACCATTACACCACCGAGGCAGACGCCCTACCATTACACCACCGAGAAGATGCCCTACTATTACACCACCGAGGCAGACACCTTACCATTACACCACCGAGGCAGACGCCCTACCATTACACGATCGAGGCGGACGCCCTACCATTACACCACTGAGGCGGACGCCCTACCATTACACCACCGAGGCAGACGCCCTACCGTTACACCACCGAGGGAGACGTCCTACTATTACACCACCGAGGCAGACGCCTTACCATTACACCACTTAAGCAGACGGCCTACCATTACAAAAACCGAGAAGACGCCCTACCATTACACCACCGAGGCAGACACCCAACCATTACACCACTGACTCAGACGCCCTACCATTACACCACCGAGGCAGACACCCTACCAGAATATGACCGAGGCGGACACCCTACCATTACACGACCGAGGCAGACACCCTACCATTATACCACCGAGGCAGACGCCCTACCATAACACCACCGAGTCGGACACCCAACCATTACACCACTGACTCAGACGCCCTACCATTACACCACCGAGGCAGACACCCTACCAGAATATGACCGAGGCGGACACCCTACCATTACACCATCGAGGCAGACGCCCTACCATTACACCACCGATGCGATTGGCTCTAAATTTGAAATTTTTGAGAATTTTATCTCTATTATCATTTAATAATTTAAATTCATAAAGATTCTAATCAAGCAGAATAAGTAAAATATCAGAAATACTGTAAAATCGTAAAAAGATTGAATACAATGAAACTTTTCATAATTTTGACACTGCCACGAGTGACTGTGATTAGTATTGACTCTCGTATTTACATAAATTTATTTCGTAAAGGATACTGACTACACGCACTTCTGTTGGTTCTAACATATAAACAGCTGTGTTCAGTGTATACTGAAGATACCAGTAATTCAGAAAGTCGATGAATCTTTTCAAAGCCATGTTTATTTATTCTTGTTGACAGATCGTACGATTTTGGCTTTGACAGCTACCGTATCGCCATCTACTAATACAAGGGAAGCAACTCTCGCCGACTTTTCGAAAGTCGTAAATACCGGTATCTACTGAATAAACCGCCACCCGACGGTAACGAACACGTCCATAAATGTAGTTTATCCTGAAGTTTAAAGTGCTAAGTAATAACAAACAAAGGATCTCTGAAAATGTAACACTTTAACAACATTTCTAAAGTCGATTGTGTTACATTCTTGTTAATTCTGACATGATATTCTTACACGGACTGAACACGAAAACGAGATTTAAACCAGGTCGTAATGTCACATCTAAGATAAAATCCTGGAAAGAAAGTAGAAAACCATGAACAAACAGCTATATGCAATGACTACACCGAATATTAAAGACTTGAATGAATTCATAACCCAAACCAATAGACCAATTTAACACTCTTATCGCCTGTTGCAATAATGAGATGTTTGCAAACAATGCAGATTCAGATCGTAACAAGGTGTCTCGCTAGTCCAGGTTTCTGTACTAGGAATGCGATTTTTTATTTTGACTGTTCGCAATATGTAACGGCGATATATTGAGACTAGGTGTCTCGCATGAAATCAGTATTGTTTGCCTTTTAGGACAATACGTAAACTGTACAGTTTCTTGTCATTTTGACAATATATAAACAATTTATAATTAACACACGCATAATAAAAGAATATATATACACAATTAACAATTAACACACACATAGAATGATACTCTTAATCGAGATCGACTAATCTTATGTTTCGTAATGAGCTAGTAATTGACTGGGAAGAGTAACCTTTTTATTTTACGTAGTTACAGAACTGATATTTTGCGACAGGCGGCTTTTGATCGTAGTTTATTGACATAATTTTCCTAATTTATAATTCAATTGTTTCAATTGTTTCGTTTCAATTGTTTCAATTGTTTCAATTGTTTCAATTGTTTCGTTTCAATTGTTTCAATTGTTTCAATTGTTTCAATTGCCCAAGTAGTATTTACTGTTATTGAGTCAGAAGAAATACAAAAAAAAAAAAAAAAATACACACTCATTCACAAAACTTATCTACAGAATATACATGGATTCATATATTTATATACATACATATACATATACACTTACAAATAAATACACACATACATAAAAATACACATATATACTCATATATACATAGGTATCAACATATTTCAAAACTCTTATAGCATGACAAATGGAAAAATATATCGTTACTTTATGGAATTCGGCGCTGTAAAAGTAAAATGCTATATATTTCGAGGTAGGGAACGGTAAAAGGGAAAGTGAAGAGAGAAGAAAACACTACTTAAATTATCACATCGAAATCAGAGACTGTGATTGAAATACGACAAGATATATATCAGCGCCATTAAAACTACATTGTGATATAACCGAGAAAGGAAAAGGCAGGAATATTATAAGACAGCCAATGTATTACAATGGTAACTGTGGATTATATACGGATAAACTCACTGTTCATAACAATGAGTTTGATCAAGAAATGGTTTTAAATATTGTTGAGTTCAGATGGAGCGTATACGAACCATGTCACATATAAGTAATACAACTAACATGGTAGGAATTTAATATTTACTTTCATTTAACTAACAACTAATTCAACTCCGAACGGGGACTGTCTAGTCTTCGCCACTCGTGAACTTGACTCTTGAAGCCGAAGTTCAATCGATGTAATAATCTTGATAATTCACCGAAACAAACACATTTAATATTTATTTTTACCCTATCCGACTTTCATCCTACACAATCTGGCATCTGTTTTACTTTGTCACAAAAGAAGAAATTGACCAAATATTTGAATGACGAAAGTCCGTCCTATTACAAAGAAGCAGGGACGTAGGGTGTCGATGTTTATAAGCGTTTATGATTTAGATATTCATATGATATGTAAACTTGGTTTTTATGGTATTTTAAACGATTTTTGAGTTTCAATAACAAATATTCCAGGTTTAATTCGGTTCTGAAATGGCGTGGCAAAATGAAAGTGCACATACTTTGATGATGTTTCAAACTGCACGTGTCCAGATTTGCATTTAGAAATCTCAATAGTAAATTTTAGGAATATCCAGATGATTATATTGAGTTGAGCAGCTAACAGTATAGATCGTGGTCAGACGGCTCATTTTTTTTATTAAAGCATCGGTTCAAAGACTCGAAGGTGTGAGCCTTTCCCACACACTAAACGTCTGCTATAAACGGGTTTAACCCTTTCCGACATTCAACAAATCTGCAGCAGACGATTTTAAAAATATAAAATCCAAAATATGTAAAATCTCTTTAAATGATAGTATGACCATTGAATAGAGTTGAAATCATTGTGGCAAATTGTGAAATTGCTCATTTGACTAATTTCTCCTTAAAATTGCCAAAATTATTTCAAAAGTCGTCTGCTGCAGAGGCTTCAGAAAGCGTCTGTATGTGGGAAAGGGTTAAAACATCTAGAGGATAAAAATGGAAAATCTCAATAAATATCTAGAAAGTACAGTTATCCAGTAGAAAACAATCGGACAAAAGACGCAATTGCTCATATTACCATATTGTTTTCAAAGTTTTCTACTGCAAATGTATCTTCATTTTGCAAAGGGTTTATGTATAAACTCACATAGGCAAAACAAAAGTATCATCCTGTTTTTAAACTGAAATGATCAATTTCATCAAATATCAATAGTGAGGCTACAGCTCAAGGACGACTGACAATACAAGCCGCTGAATTATGCGCTGTTGAATGTCACTCATTTCCTCGTATTGTTTCACCTCCAATCATGCTGAAGAAATCGGTCACGTGCAAAAGGAACACACTCTCATCCGAGAAATTGGTCTTTCTCCATAAGTTCTTGTGTTGACGTATCGGACAAATTATTAAACGTTCATGTTGCTGCAGTAATACAGCACGCGGAATTGGTCGCCGCAGCCGTGCGTGATCTACGAATGATTCTCATTGAGATTCTCTTTCGTCTAACAACGTGTATACCTGTGCTCACTCAAACTTATGAGAACTCGTGCGGTACTTACCTTGATTTATCCTTACATATCCGGTTACTGCTTGCTTTCGGACGAGACAATTGATGACAGGATGGTGTATTTTCATTACCGTTTCGTGCCTATTTTAAGTCGTTAAGTTCTTCGAATCGCCGTTGTATTTGTTTGTGCATTCCTGATGTATTACAGCTGTATGACAATATGTAAGTGTCGTTGTTTGTTATGTGCGCGAAGTTAGCCCGAACAGCCGGAACTACTGCTACTCTGGCTGAATTTACTAGCCGGAATAGCTGGAACTCCGGCTGTATTAACCAGCCGGAACAGCCTGGGTTCCGGCTACTCCGGCTGTATCAATCGGGAGATGCATTGTCTGTACATTTTAATATTGGCTGGATTTTGATGCTAAAAGTGACTAGTGAATCCCATATGCCTTGAACGAATGCAGACTCGAACCTGTTGGGCGCAATTATGTCGGCGCTACACATGTTACACTCTTTTTTAACTAAAACAGGAGGGGTGCAATTTCGGGAAATCAAACCAGCATCAACCAGCCTGAACAGCTAGAGCTCCACCAACTCAAGCTGTATATATCAGCCGTAAAAGTCATCGTTTCGGCATTACTGGCTTGCCTAAACTCATGACTCCCGGAGTAACAGTCCTCGTCCGATACCGACTGGGTTTTCACGGCTCGACGGTATTTTTGAAAAGTGAAGAATAGGACCAAAACGGCGTGCAATCTAATCCAAAGATTGTATTTGTTAGGCGAGTCTTGAATATTTGCGTGACTAATTGGCGAACAGTGGTGAAGAAAAAGATCAAACAGCACAGATATCTTTAGGCCTTAAGGTAATTGTTTAAATAGCGTGAATCAAGTAAAAATGAATACAATACTATGTAAGTTTTTTAGATTTAATGTGCACACATTTAGTATAAAGGTAAAAAGGAAAGTACAAAACAGAGAATATTATACCTGCCACCGGCTACTATTTGAGCGTTGCTCTACACAAACCAACCGTAAAGTATTTGCGACTAATTTAGATTCAGATCAGTCAGCGCATCCGGACAGACCGATCTGGCTCTGCACTGTTCGCTTATAAGTGATCGAAGATTTCAAGAATGATCTGTAAAACGGTATCCATTTGAATCCTTTAGCAAGGATACGCATGTTATTACTGCGCTAAGGTTGGTTTTCCGGGGGGGTACCTCTCATTCATTGAAGTGTTCACAACTGTTTGCGATGATTAAGAATAGACGAAAATGGTCTCATGTCATACATATCTAAATTCAGCTGATACTCAAAGTGGAAGAAAAAAGGTACACTTTTCATAGTAATCGGCTGATATTCCGATGTTCACATCATGAGTCCATGTGCTAGCAATTAGGTTCACTTAAGCCTTTCCTGAAAATCTCTATAAATGAAAGTATAATTACTGAAAAAAGGGGAAAACATTGTGGCAAATGGAGACATTGCTCGTTGTATGTGGGAAAGGGTTAACTCTTTCCCTCATATAGACGCTTTCTGACGCCTCTGCAGCAGACGGCTTTTTGAAAACATAGTGACAAAAGAAGAAATTGCACAAAACGTGCAGTTTCTCCTTTTGCCACAATGTTTTCCACTTTTTGTCATAGGTTATCCATTCAACTATGGAGATTTTCTATGTTTTAACAAAATACGTTCAAAGACGTCTGCTTCAGAATTGTCGTATGAGGGAAAGGGTTAAGTCACAGGATGGTTTTCTCGTTCCTGTACTCCACACACCATTTTTCACAGGCAACTTCCGACATATAATTGTCAGCACATTAATCGGCGAACAGAGAAACCGCGTCTTCGAGACACAGGCTGATCTAAGGTTGGTTTTCCTGTGGCCTTGTACTGCTACTTCCATGCATTTGTGTTGGTGGAAATCAAATGATACATATTCATTTAACCCTTTCAAACATACGACACATTTGCAACAGACGACTGAGAAGACATCGAGGAGAAAAAAAGGCAAATTCTCTACAAATGAAATATATAATTATTGAAGAAGTTGTAAACATTGTGGCAAATGATAAATTAATTGAACATTATGAGCAGGTTCTTCTTTTGCCACATGTTTTCAAATGTCGTCTGGTGCGGTTACTTATACGGAAAAGGGCTAAACAAATTTATTAACATACATGGATCGACACCGTATCTAATTATAAATCCTTTCACACCTATAGACACATTTTGGCGCCTCTGCAGCAGACGATATTTTGAAAACATTGTGACAAAAGAGAAAATTGCTCAAAACGAGCAATTTCTTCTTTTGCCATAATATTTTCAACTTTATTCAATATTCAAATTTACATTTATAGAGATTTTCATATTTTTTCCAAGATGTTTTCAAAAGAGTTAAACCTGTACTTGTGAATCTTGAACTCTTTTATTTAAACATTTCCAAATCAATTATTTTAATTAAACATATATAACAATTACAGATAAAACATTTGTCTCTGGTTGGCTGTTACTGCATGCTTAATTTGACTGTCATTAACCCTTCAACCGACGCCATTGTAAACATCTAAGCAAAAGTATGAAAAATCTCTTTAATAAAAATGTGTCAAAATGCTTCTACAAGTGAGAAAGGGTTTTAATTATAGTTAATATGTAAAATGTTTCTTTTTTTTGTAAACTGTTTTAAGATGCACAGGTCAACTTGAAACGTGAAACTTTGCTGACACCTTCAATCAAGAGAAAAATTGAAAATAAAACAACAACAACATACACACACACACACATACAGAAAATATAATGAGGCTGGAACATTGGTAATCTAATAAGACTCATTATTTTAGACTAAAAATAAGAAGAGAAAAGCGGATGACTTTCGATAATTAAGTCGTACAGGAGAGATATGGTGCGAAATTAAAATTGTTCTACATGAGTTCCAACTTTGTATTTATACTTAATTCAACTAAAAAAGATAACAAAATCTATAATACAGATCATAAAGTGTCATTTAGTGTCACGTTCCTTTGATATGGTAGTATCTAATTGTTCATTTGTCCTTTATGTTCCGTAATCTAAACATCTTCCAAGCTATCAGTCTTCCTCTTGTGCATCACGGGCTAAAAAGAAATCAAAACTATTTTTACAAAACCAAACATTTCATTATTTAGTTCTTACTCAATAAAAAGAGGCAGTGACTGACCTCTTGACCAAAACGTTCCCGGGTCGAATCCCGTGAGAGCGGGGTCACCCTTAGGTATTTTCGTTCACATTCGATGTGATAACAGGAATGGTTTTTTTTTAATTTGTAAGACTGTCCTTTATTGTTTGCATGCTCTTGCATATTCAGAGCAGTCTCTGTTAACACTTTCCCACTTGTAGACGCTTTCTGACACTTCTGCAGCAGACGATCCTTGAAAATATTGGGGCAAAAGAAGAAATTGCTCAAATCGAGCAATTTCTCCTTTTGCCATAAAGTTTCAGTTCTTTTTTTTACGGAGATTTTTCACATATTTAACAATATGTCCTCTGCTGCAGAATTAATGTATGTGGGACAGGGTTGAATATAGACGATAATAATAGAACAATGTAGACCAAGATTGATCTTCGAGAAAGTGGTTTAATGTCGTGTAAAGTAGGATAAATGTTGACCAAAATAACCGATATGAGCGATTTTCAAGAACATTCAAACTTAGCGTAATTATCAAACGTGTACAAATCATTCATGCTAAGGATCCAAATGGAAACTGCTTTACAAATGGATCTTGACACTTTTTATGACTTATTGACGAACAGTGCAGAGCCAGATCAAACTGCGCGGTTGTGCTGGATGATGTGGATCTACATTGTCACTGGTCACAAAATGCCTTATGGTTGGTTTTCGCGAAGCGTCGCTCAATAATGGTCTAGTCAGAGTGGCTTCATTTAAAAACGTTTGGGAAGAAAACAATCACATGGACTCGATATTACTCGTCCTAAACAAAAATCACTTGTTTTCCCTTCAGGAGGATTAAGATGTAACAAATGAGTCATAAGCAGCAGAGTTACCAACAGTGCGAACAGTATCTGGTAGCTCAGTTGGTAGCGACGCGAGCTGTCAATCTAGGGGTTATGAGTTCGAACCACAGCTCTGCCAACATTATTTCCGACGTTTGCCATAAGTCACCGTGACAAGCGTCATTTGTCTTCCACCAATGGGCTAACAGTTTATGTGGAAAAGCAGCCAATCGATTGGAAAGAATGTTATGTGGAGTACTGGTGTTAGAAACCAAGAAAACGCATGAGTAGGTGAACTGGCCGGATGAATGAACAATTGTTGAACACGGCGTTAAACCCCAATCAATCAATCAATCAATCAATACTTATTTTTGCTTAGAAAATGTGAGACTGACATTAATAAAACTATAAACCTTCTTGAACAAACTTTTCAAACAATGTTAACGTGGTGTTCCCAAAATAAAATAAATGTTACTTAATCTTCTATTATTTAACCGCCGAGTCCCGGTAGCTCAGTCGGTAACGACGCGGGCTGTCAATCCAGGGGTTGTAAGTTCGAATCCCGGCGCGACCAACTTTCTTTCCGACGTTTGACAAAAGTCATTGCGACATGCGTCATTCGTCTTCCACCAATGGGCTAAGTCTATGTGGAAAAGCAGCCAGTTGCTTGGGAAGATTGTAATGTGGAGTACTATAGTGAGAAAACCAGGAAACACATGAGTAGGTGAACTGGCCGCCGTGATATGACTGAGAAATTGTTAAAAACGGCGTTAAACCCCAATCAATTGATCAATCTATTATTTAACCGTCCACATAAGCAATATCTTAACGTGTTTTAGAGAATCACTTTGATCTGCTTTAAGATAACGGGTGTTCATAAATTACAGGAAATATTAAAGATGTATCTCAGATTAGATTACATGAAATTATAACGTCATATAAAACATATATCAGACATAACGATAGACGATAAATAGACATAAGCACGGATGAGAACAATAATTCACAGTAAGGAATAGTTCATATGAGAGAATATAAATTCAAATATACAATGAAGACGATACAACATTGTTCCACGTGATTTTTGAACACCCCTCGTTGAGAAATTAACCTTAACAAAATCTTCCAAGTCATGCATGCTCATCATTAAAGGAGCTGGTTCTGGATGACGGAACGGTCGTGGTAGTTTCGGGACAGTTGTGTCGTGTTCTACAGGACTGATTCCAGTAGCATGATCTGTCATCGCTATCTTAACAGTTGACCCGTCTTTTGAGTTGTGGAACTCATTGGATGGCTGAACGTCATGCTGCCTTTCTGTCATCTGCGAATTAAAACTCATTATTACACGAGCCCGTCCGTGCGAAAAGGTACACGTTGGCTTTTTTGAACAGTGTAGAACCAGAACAGACCGTGCATCCGCACTTTCTTTGAACTCATCTAGACACACATATGGAAATCTATATTAATGAAAGTGCAATTATCGAAAAGAGTTTGAAGCATTGTGTCAAAAGCAGAAATTGCTCATGATGAGCAATTTCTTTTCTTGCCAAAATGCGTTAAAACGTCGTTAGCTGCAAATGCGTCAGAATGCGTCTGCGAGTGGGAATGGGTTAATGCGGTGATGTTAGATTTCCGGGAGCGGTGCCCTCATGTCTGTTGAGAAACAGCTATTTGATTATTTTGTTCTTACTGGTTTACAATGACCACATATAGACCAACTAAAGGACTATTTGATGAAATGATTAATAACAATATAAAATAAATTTACTTGAAAACAATTTTTAAACATTGTTTGTATGCCAACAATCCGCAAAACCATAACTTCAATTCTCACCCGTAGGAGAATCTTATGCCAACCATTGTCAATAGTCTTACAATCTCCATCCTATTGGTATTTTAAATAGCTTGAATAAACTTTTCCAACACGCAGACGCTTTTTAACGATCACTTTTAATGAGGCTTTTCTCTTTTCGGCCATAATAGTTTTTAAATCTTTTTAAAAATATAACTTTCGTTTACATAAATTTCCAAAATTCTGCTTAGATGTTTTCAAAGTCATCTGCTGCTGATTCGACTTAGGCAAGACACGGTTAAATAGAAAGTCCGCCATGTTTCGTTTGCTTCTGGTAAACCTAACATTGTTCGACTTCACTACATCTTTGAAATGTCGTACAACAAACTAAGGACTATACTCATGTATGGAACGCCACAGCTGTCTTATGTTGATATATCTCAAGTTATTATGTGTGACTGACATGCTTTTATGTCTATCTTACAAGTTATTATATCTAACTTCTATGTTATTGTGTGTAACTGACATTGAACATGTATAACTTACATCTTATTATGCATAACCGACTTATTATTATGTCTAAATTATAAACTATTTTGTCAAAGGAACATGCTAATATTGTCTTACTGTCATGAAAGTATGTATAATCGATGTGTATTTATGTCAAATTAACATGTTATCATGTCTAGATGACATGGTATTATTTAAGTCTAGTTGACATGGCATTATCTCTATTAGTCGTCTTGTCATTGAAGCCTGTCGTTTAACCATGGTATTGAGACGCATCTACAGCAGACGACATTTGGAAGTATTTATCAAAATGGAAAATTTGTTAGACTTGTTAATTATCTTTTTGTCAAAATGCTTTCAAATTTACTCAATAATTATCCTTTTATTTAAGGAAATTTCCCTTATTTATGACTAGAATCTTTCGAAGTCATCTGCTGTAGATTTTCTGCTGCATGTTTAAAATGGTAAAACATTAAAAGGAACTTTAAGACTCACCGGCAGAACATCGATTTTAACACTTGATGTAGTAAGAGTAGAGGCTTCTCTGGTACCCTGAAATGTAGGAAAGGTCCGTGGGAAAAGGTTGGCATTTCTAAACAATATAGGTTCAGATTATCTAGTCCACCCGCTCAGACTTATCATAATATACAAACGTTGACATAATCCTCTAACAATCTTGTGTAAGTGATCCCCGGGTGCGGGAGATCGCGGGTTCGATCCCCGATCGATTCATACCAAATACTAATAACAATGGTAGTACTGGCTGCTTTCCTTGGCGCATGAGTGTGGGTTAGCATTACGACTGACTGGCTGGTGTCAGGATTTTATGAACCAGTAGTACTGGTAACTTACCCAGGTAAGTGATATAACTGAAACATTGTTGAAATCGGCGTAAAGCACCAAACAATCAATCAATCAATGTGTAAAGCCACCCTGACACTGGCACAAATTTCGTCCCCGCAATGCCACGCAATGCGTCGAGGCAAGGCGTGCCATTTTGGTGCTACGCAGCGGAGCGTGAAGCCGTGTTTGCGGCCTGTTTGCACACACACTGTACACGTATAAGTTATGCACTGTCTACGCATTGCGCGCCAAAATGGGCCGCATTTGCACACATTGACACGCAATGGCACTACTTGTTTACGCATAGGTTAAGTATTGATCGCGCATTGTTCACGTCTACCGTACCGCATTGTCCCACATTGTCCCGCAGTGTCACGCACGACACGCATATTTCCCACTGTCTTTCCGTATTGCAACGCATTGCCCCGACGACTTCGGGCATTATTTCATTTCTCGACCCGCTGTGGACGACAAATGATGCAGAATACCAGATACACTGCTATTGCAGAACAGAGAAAGTACCTTGTACTTCTTGAAGAGCTGGAGAAAAGGCAGCAAGAGGAAGAGCATGAGAAAGAAGAATAGATAACCCCAAACTAGAACAAGGAAAGCAAGGATAGTGTGGGCTAGGAAATGAATTCGGACATTATGATCAGCTATTGACAGCACTCCACAAGGAAGATCCCATAGGCTACAGGAATTACCTGAAAATTACACCTGACCTATTCCAAGAGATGTTGGAGAAGTTAAGCCCTCACCTTCAGAAACAGACCACATTCATGAGACGACCGCTTAAAGTTGGACTCAAGCTGGCTGCCAGATGTGTGCAAAGCCATCATTGGGGTCTGCAAGGACCAAGTGCTCAGCTGCCCCAAAACTGAAGAGGAGTGGAAGGAGGTTGCTGAGAAGTTCAGCTCCAGATGGAAATTCTACAACTGTCTGGGGGCACTGGACGGCAAGCACGTTGCTATGAAAAATCCAGCCAAAGGAGGCTCGTTCTATTATAATTACAAGGGCTTCAACATCATTGTACTCATGGCAGTTGCATATGCTGGGTATAAATTCTTGTATATTGATGTTGGCGCAGAGGGTGGTGCCTCAGATGGAGGAACATGGAAGAACTGTACCTTGCATGATGCTGTAGAAGAGAACAGAGCCGGACTGCCTGCGTTATGGCCATTACTCGCGATGGGCCCGCTTGTATACGCACTGACGTTAGCGCCGTCGTCTGTCATTGGTCATGAACTATGCGTGAACAATGCATGAACACTTCGCGAACTATGCGTGAACTGGGCGTGCCATGATCACGTGAACAACTCGTTACAACGCGCCCACAACGTGAACAGTTCATGAACAATGCGTGGCACGGCGTGTATTTGATTCCCATTTCACGCATTGACACGCATTGGCACACACCGTCGGCAGTGTTCGCGCCGAGTTCGCGCAGTGTTCACGCATGGTTCATGCGAGTGGCACGCACATGTATGACAATTTCAAAATTCTCTCTACGACATGGCACGTACCCCCGCACCCTTCACACACTCCTCACGCTCGTTCACGAAGACTTTAATCATTGGCACGACGCATTGCGTGGCATTGCGGGGACAAAATTCGTGCCATTGTCAGGGTGGCTTAAGTGATATGCTTACAGTGTATATCTTGTAACATTTCCCATACACGGGATAAATTGAGCATTTCCGTCAAATACCTTTCATTTGAGTTACTGACTTTTTTATTTTAGGTGAAACCTTTTCAATGAGATAAGCCTTTTGACGCCTCTGCAACAGACATTGTTTTATACACAGAGAAACTCAGAAACAATAAACGATTAATAATTTCTTCTTGGTCAATTAACTGACCACACTACGTCCTACCTCACATAACTGTTCTCATTGTTAGCCGTATTATTATTTATTAGTAAACGACATACATGCATCTAATTAACGTAGAGAGACAGCCCTATTAATTAAACTGATATCTTGATTTTAAGAAGACATCTCACTAACTCAAAGATGTATCATACATTAAAGAAGATATCTCTCAAAGTTAAAGAAACAGATCTCAATGTTAGATATATAACTCCAAACTTCTAAAACAAAGTATGCGGAGTAAGGATATATTGATCGTTTTGAGCAACGACTCTTTTTACCAATATGTTTTTGACAAAGCGATATTGTAATATCTGAAATATTGCAGTTCTATAATACAGGCCTGAACAAAATATGTTGGAAAAGGAAATATTGGTCAATATGAGGAATATCTATTTTCCCACCATGTTTTAAAACAGTCTTAAGCTGCACATACCAACTATGTCGTTTGTATAAGACACATGGTTTAACAAAGTAGCAAGCCTTTTTTCTAGGGATAGTTGTCTGTGTAATATGTATATAAAGATGTAAGAGAATCTTACCGGCATTTCTATTAATTAAACTAAAAACCTCCCGTGATATAACGAATCCAAGTCAGGCAAAATGATGTCTTGTTACACTTTCATTTATAAATATATATTGGAAAGAAATAAACACTTTTAGATGTCATTACAAAATAAATCATTTCTTACGTAAGACGGAGCAGCCTGTTTCATGTCCATGTGTTTTTCCGAGGACAACTGACGAGCATCGAACTTTCTGTTCGCCATAGCAAGGAAAGGACCTGGCATAGTATGAATGCAATCATCATTGGCATCTTTGTTCAATGACTTCCTTGTCATCCTAGTCTCTGCGTATGTGTTGATATTTGTCTCGGGATGGACTGATGGGTCCCTTGAGATCAAGCGCATAATAATCTGTGATCCGAAGTTGGAGTCCGTCTGTTTGAATGTATTATAAGTAATATCCAAGTACATACACATTTAAATTTAAATACTCGACGGCTAACATTAATAAATGGAACCCTACCGGAGAGGCTTTAACATTTAGAGCGAAATATTCACACAGGGAGAAGGATAATCGGTATACACATATCTAATTAGAACGTTAGTATCGATTTACATTCGATGTGCTTATTTAATTTGTTTCAATAAAGGCAGGGTGGAGTCTCATTAGCTTTTAAACCTTTCGCTGACAAAGGCAATTAAAAGCTTTTGAAAACAATGCAGACTCAGGTGAGACAGCTCATAACGAACTGTCTCTTCTGAAACCTGCATTGTTTGCCACATACGAGGTCTTAAACTTTACCAAATTTCCTGTTGGACAAACAATTAAGTGGTCCAATTTTCAACAAGGAAGTATCGAATTTTTTCAATTTTGGCTGTGAAAGAGTTAAAGCGACTGAACTCCAGATACCCAACTGTCGAAAAAAAATAAAGTTTCCAATTTTAAGAAAATAAGTGTTATTTTTGTATTTGTGGCATTACAATATGATAACTGACATATTACATACCCCTATAATCGGTGAGATTTTCTTTTTTTCGATACTTTTTCCATCGCAAATTCTACCGTCAGTAACGGGGTAAGTTTATAAATAGCTTTCGATGCTTTTAATCTCATTTATCACGTGACTTGAAAAGTCGTCACGTGAATTGAAGAGTCGTCACATGACCGATAGGACGCATGCGCATTAAATGAAACATTTTTATACCATGAAGGTTTTATACAAAATCACGAGGAGCTCATGCAATCACAAACAAATCTCTATGATTACTGTCGTTCGACTCCGCCAAACGTGTAAATTGTGTATAACTGTACACGCCTGTCAGAGTGAACCGTTATATAGTTATATCACGTGATCGTTGCAAGGTGCCCGTCTGAAGGATTCCGTGGTATTTTTAAATAGGAAACCCCTTCATCGGGACAATTGAAAACGACTCAAGTTCACTTTATTGATAAAAAACGATACATTTCCTACTCTGGTTTTACTTGGATAACATAAAGAATAACATTTAGGGCGAATTCGAGTTTTTTTTTTTCGTGCCATCTGGATTTCAGTCGCTTTACCTACATTAAGTGTAACAGAGACATAAAAACATGTCTCTGGCTGTACTAATTAAGTGTCAGTCAAGCGACAATACACGAGAAACTACTGACTTCTTAATACTATCCTTGCGAATATTCATGTTTTATTGAAAGCCAGACTAAGGTAGTGCATGAATAATTTGAGAAAAAAGTATAGATCGTTTGAAACGTAATAGTCTACTGTACATTTTAAAGGAATGTTTTAGGATTGTTATAAGTGTTTTCGAAATACGTAGCTATTTAGGTCATTTATCATAATAATTCTTGCATATATATATTGTAACAATTAAACACACAACATGTATACGAATATATACATAACATCGACACTATGTCAAACGCCTTTGCACTTCAAGCTACACTTAAATTATCACCTAGGTGTTTCTTGTCTGTTTAAACATCGCCCTGACAGTTGCAAAGGCGTGAAGAAGTTTGACTTTAATCAGGAGCTACAACTAGGGATATATAACTTGTAAATGAACTACGAAAACTCTTGTGAACCACTGCATAAGGACAGGTTCGCACGAGTCTTCACTGTTCGCATATACAGTGAGATCCATTTTCTCTGACGTCCCTGAACTACGGTGGACGTTAATTTCTGAAACGGATCTGTCTTTTGATATCAGCATAGCAGCGGTTCTGAATGCTGATATGATCTATAATAACTGTTGCCGAACTGTTTTCTTATTATGACTTTATCACTGGGATTCTTTCCTAACAAATCATTTAAGAATATATGAATTAAGAAGCTGCCAGTACTTAAATGAATTGAGTATAATGAATGGAAAAACGACTGGAAATTAGTTTATATTATATGATAAAGATACGTTTTTACAGATATCTGAACAAGTTGAAAAGCTTGTACTGTCTGTAAGATGGGAAACATTGTCTTACATTGTTTCGAGGATATTCTCACATACTACGCTATTTTACAAGGATCATTCGTTTGCGGCTGCAGTTTTCAACTATGTTGAAGTCATATCATGGTAGTAAGTCCATCTACCCATATGTGTTTTCATGGCTTTCTCACACCAGTATTCCAGGCAACTGGCTGTTTTTCAACTAAGACCTTTAGTCCGTTGCATGGATGAAGACGATTGGCGCGTGTAGCATTTACTTTTGTCTAACGTCGTATGAAATATTGGCTAAGCTTGGGTTCGAACCCACAACCCCGCATGATTGACAGCACACGTTGCTTTCAACTGAATGTAGTTTTAAATCATCTATACCAAGGAACGGACCAATATCAATTGTGTGCTTACCTCATTTGTTTTGCCTTTCGGGTTTTTAAATACTGACCTGAATAAAAACCAATTGCATATTTGTTGATAGAAATATAAACAATATACCATGCTTGACCTATATATCGCTCACCTGATTTGATATAATTTAAATAAGAGCTTTATGTTCTTACTCTATGCATGCAAGGAAAGCAAGCAATGCCTTCTGTAGGCAATGTTTATCAACGGTTTGGAATATTTCCAAAAATCTTTATAGAGGGGTCACGGAACATTTGTGCCAAATAATTTTAAAATCAGGCAAATGCTTTCACTATATATACATATATACAAAACAAACTCGTCCTGTGATGGCCATCTCATTTAACGGATCGAAACAATTTCACCAATCTTGGTAGTGGGTTATCCAATGCGCTTAAATATTTCAAATCGGGCCAGTGTGTACAAGAATATTTTTGAAGTGTTACATATTAAGAATACAAGTATCACCCCCGATGGTCATGTTTTTCAACAGATCGAAATAATTTCAACATTCTTGGTAGATGGTCATTTAACGACCATTTGCGTCAAATCGGGCTAGTAATTTTGAACAAGAAGATTTTATTTTTTCGGCTTTTTTCCCCTTTTCAGATGCCTCAGATAGGAAGATTTTTAAATGTTGTTCATGTTTCCCTATTTTGATGTCGCAGCTAGGAATCCACATTGGCCGAGTGGTTAGCGTCGGGGATTTGCATCCGGGCGTCCCGCGTTCGATACCCGGTCGCGGCGGTCATGGTGAAGTGCATTAAGGCAAAGCACATTATTTCCCAGCCTATTACTTGTTTGTTCGCCCAGGGATCATGTGAAATCCCGCCGTGATGTCAATTTCATAATGTTGAAAACGACGTTTATCTCCATTTAATAAATGATGCCGCAGCATCCAAAGTTCTACATGCAATTAAATTATTTGAACAGTTTTTTATAAGTCCACCTACGGAATATTCATGGGAAAGAAGAAGACTTGAACGGTCGAGGGACGGTGAGTGACCAAAATCGCTCAATTCGTGCTTAGGTGAGCTTAGAAGGGCAAACTTGAACCTAACAGCCGAATTTAAATCAATTTCTTATAACTGAAAACCTATTGCTATTAGTCGTTTTGTGAGAACACCGTTAATTAAGACCAGACTGCACTTGTATAAAGCTTACCTATAGTCAATAGTTAATAGTGTATAATAAATGTTTTAATTGACAAATGCTAAGGTAGAAACACTTTCATTAGACATTTTTCATAAACATACTATATCAAGTATATTTCAGGCACTCTGAATAGAATACTAAATGCGTATTATTTATATGAATATATAAGTTGACGTTAAGTTATTAAGGCTACACTTAGTTTATTTTCATTTTGTACTTAAAATAAGCTAAATGTTTCTGAAAAAGAAGAAAAAAAAAAAAAAAAAAACGTTTCCGATTAACAGATACAGAAGTGTAAGATATTAGGATTTAAGATAATGGTGATATGTTTAGTGGTGAAGAGAAGGCAGCATGTCGATTTAAATGACTTGACTTGTTTGATCGAATGTGATCGTTTATCTCAATAGTTATCTCCTTTTACTAATAGCTGGATCGACACAACGCCAATCAGCTTAAATGTAGTCCTGACACCATCGTGTGTAAAGGCAGTTTATTAAACAAGTAAGACCCACTTCGATACTCCATTAACCATTTTTCCTGTTGGAATCGATCATAGCCTGGCCAGACGGCGTTTACTGACGGGTTGGCTGCTCAACTCAACATTTTATATTGATATTTCTTAAATCGGCACTATGCTCTTCCAAATTCAAAACTGGACAAATCCATTTTAAAAATATAGCATTCATTTAATTATTTATCAGGCTAGATTCAAGAATTCTTATCGGCATCTTAGTAACACACGCGAACAAAAATATATATGAAAGATGGGTCTTCAAGCCAGTTACACTTACCTAAATATTCGATTGCGAAACAAAACCAATATCACTAGTATAATGACTACAAGAATACCAATAGAGAGTGGAATGATGAAATACAACGGGAAATCACAGGAGTAGCTACCAAGGTTGTTTGTACAAACTGTCGGTGTACTGCAGGGTGATGTTACACACTCGTCTACATCCGTACCACAATGTATGTCAGTCCAACCTATTGGGCAGACGCAACTGTAGTTATCGTCGAAGTCGTACAGACGTGTGGGATCGTCACATGGTACCTGGGTATTTGCTATGAAAGAAAGAGGAATGATAATTAAATGTTGGCAAAGTCAATTATAGGCATTTACAAACAATTCATAGTCATTTGAGACAGATCGTGGCGAGCTGTCTCTCCTGAAATCGGCGTTGTGTGTCACGTAGACATTAGGTTTTACCAAATTTCCTGTTTTCCTGTTAACGAAACGTGGAGTGGTCCTATTATTACCATGGAAGAGTGGAGTGGTCCAATTTTTTACCATGGAAGAGTCGACTTTGTGAAATTCGTCACAGAAAGAGTTAACACTACTGAACATTGGTCTCGTGATAACTCGAAGTCGATAAGGATCTATAAACTACTTCGAGTTATCGACGTGTTTGCGGGGACCCTCGACATAAGTTAAATTAATTTATGTATTTTCATCTTCGTAATTCGTATATACTTAAATTTTATCATAATAGGAAGCCAGTAATAACATCATATCAATAAAACAGCACAGCAGCAGATCTGATTGTTCGTCTGAGCATTCAGAACTGCTGCTACGCTGATTTCAAAAGACAGATTCGTTCCTGGTAGTCCGTGAATTAAAACGAAATATTCAAAGTTATCGCGTGCTCGAGTTATCACGAGTCCATTGCAATATGAAATGTGTTTTCATGTTAACGTTTCTGCAATACGTCTTTCACATCTCACAAACGAAATTTTCGTAATGATTGTTTTGAAACAATTAATCTATTGAATCGGACAGTCGAAAATGGTCAAATCGTTAAAAAACATCTCCCTTGATTATACAATAGAACCACATGGTTCGACTTTGCTAGAGCAATTATAATAGCTGAATGACGGCTAAAATGATTCTATAAAGGCAGATACTCACGATAGATAATGAATAAAGTCCCAATATATTGCAGTGGCCACCAGGGGTGACTTTTACCTAGTATAACCTTATTACCATACGGTAGCTATTAAAATGGTTTAGAAATAATTAAATTATTGACTCATTCTTAATATTTCAAGATTATTAATTCTTACCTGAACAGAAGCCTCCATTCAAACATGGGAACTCAAGATTATATATTGAAACAGTAACGATGTCTGATAGTGTTCCTGTACTATCTCTGAGGGCAACTTTGATTGTATCGATACCAGTAAAGTTTGCTGCCTTTTTGTAGGTAACTCTAGCAAACATCCACTTCATAAGGGAGGGCGACATTTCCGGAACCTTGCCAAGACACTATAGAATACAAATTTTATCTTGTATCGTTCGACCTGATCCTAACCGTTATGCAAATATTTACTTCATTATTGTTCGTATATATGTACATGTATTCTGACTATTTATCTCAACTGTAATTTATTTAAAGTAACAATACACAATTTGCTAACTAAAAATAAAAGAAATTTGTCGAAAATACACGTTAAATCCAAAATAATAAGGTCAGGACTGGCTCAAACTGTCAAGTAGTAAAAGATAGTGTAAGAACGTATATATCCCTTGGTGTATTACGTATACGCGTTGCTTTTTCCTTTGCTTCGGTCAACACAAACTGTAATATCGATTGAGCGATATATAAATTCGAATAAATATGTAGACATTGCCCGCTGGACCATAGCTATTAGCCACCCGCTTGGGTTACGATGGTAGCATGTTTTCAAGAACACCGCAGAATAAACCAAATAAGGTGGATTCAGTGACTGAACATCAAGTATTTCCTTATATATAAGTATAAGTATAAATGTATATTATTAAGTATAAATAACAAATCATTTCTTCAACTAGCAACGACCGTTTACCTAATATAATACGTTTATAGTCAACTGCTTCGAAACATCAGAAGATAACGATGTAACATTTATAACATTTAGTACACAGTTTGGTAATGGTTCGTGTTGAGCAATGTCTGATTTCCCCACAACATTTTCACATGTTGCAGATATGTCATTTGTTGTCTACACCAAGAAATGATTGAATGTTATAGAAACAAAATATACAAACTTCTAATTCATGTAAAAGATAACAAAAGAACCTCACCAAAGACTTGTTGCAGTTGACCACTGAAGTGTAAATTGAATCTAACGTTGCAACAGAAAATTCTCCCTGTGCTGTAACTGATTGCAACACTTCTAGTTCATCCCCCGTATCGTATTCATAAGCTCCAACGATTGCCGTAAAGTGAGCAGCTCCTCCCTCGTTGTTGTCACGGAATATCTTAAAATAAAAACGTTGATGAATTAGCACAAAGGTGTCCTTTCACAATTGAGTTGAGCTTAGGTTGAATTCATAAAAGATGTATAACCCATCATTGCATGTCAGTTTTATTCACACAAAACAGAGTCTAATATATTAGCAGATGAAACAATGTCCTTTACTATATTACAAAATTGATGCCTGACCAAATACGGTATCACTTTGACAATTCATTCAATAAGTTGAATTCATATAGCTGGTCAAAATCACATTCTATTCAAGTCCTATATTTATACCAAATATTGTTAAAAAAAACATATGCAAAAATGGAAATAAAATAATGTTTAACATTTGACCTGCTAAAGCATCATTTTAGACATTTATGTGGAATACAAGAAAAGCGATTATTCTAATTATTATAATAAAATGATACAAACCTGAATATCTTCAGTGATGTCGTTGTGCAGTAGATAGTCTTTGTTATCATCCACAAGGAATATGTTTGGTGGATCATTCACAGACATCACAGTTATGTTGATGATGACATTTGTGGAGTTGCTCTGCACCTCGGGGGATTGTGGGATATCGTAGATCTGTACTTCGAGGTTTAATGTACCATAACAATGAGCACACATTTGGAAGCTTATACTGAAATGTTAGTAAATGGAAATTACAACGAGCAAAACTATACGTAACATAAAACAATAAACAGTAATGACATTATATGCCTTTCACCCACAGACAATATTGGGAGACAGTAATTGAGAGGCAGACTTTTAATACTTCCGTTAAGATTGGTTTTAATGCAGCACCGCTCATTTAAAGACCGGGACTCCGGAATAAACTAGAAGGAATACTCAAATCATTTTGATGCTGCGCACAGCCTTATCAGTCTTACCAGGAACGTGGATAAGAGAGATGAGAAACTAAAATTTATCTTAAAATATCAACCGTCCCAACATTTGTAGCACGTACAGCTCCAAACTTTTCAACATAGTGGAATAACCAAAATATGGTTTGAGAGTTAAAGTAGTTTTCATTTGGTGTAAATACTTGTTTTGAATACATTATATACTTGATGAATTTTAACTATTTTGGTTGATATCAATCTTTTATTTACCTGGGCAAACTTGTAAAAATTAAAAATCATGATACATGTCTATGGTAAACCAATTGCTGTACGGATAAGCTAGCACATTCAGCTTTCATATACATATGTCATTGGCATTAGTTGAAACTGAAACTTTAAACTGTCTTAGTATGTATCTGTTGTATATTTGTCATATAGGACATCCAAGTTATATTCGCTTTTAGACAATGTACTTTCCCTTTGTGATATTTAAACTAGATAACAGGTGTGCTAGTTTCTGATCCCTTTTGTCTATGTTCCTAAACTAACCAAGGGTATGGGAATATACCAAAGATTAATTCCGTTATTTACAGCATTCGAAGTCTGTATTTTGTTATGGTAGATGAGTGGCGTATTAAGATGATTATTCAAAAAGACCGTGTAGTAAGACATGTGCTAGCCGAATCTACAAATGTATAAACATTGTTTGACTAGCATTCGCCGAGAATTTGGTGTGTTAGGTCAACCTGAATAGATCTAACATCGAAATGTCCAGGGTTCGAATGCCATCACCAAAGGGATCAACGATTGGAATATTACCATACATATGGTAAAACAAGGAACGTAGATGAGATCTTATCTACGTCCCTGGTAAACCTTATCAAGCTGTGCTCATAATCAAATTTGTTTCGAGTATTCACTAAGGGTTACTTCCAGAGTGTCGGTTTATGAATGAACGGTGCTCCATGAAAACCAACCTTATCGTAAATATTACACGTGTGGAAAAAGACTAGCATTCGCATCCATTCTTAGAATCAAAACTGATACCGATTTACAGAAGCTTCTTGAAACATTTTATGACTATTTGGCCAGATCAGACTGTGTAGATATGTTGACTGATCTGGAAAAACACTGGTCGCTAATGTCTTAGCCAGAGCGCCGCTCAAATGGAAACTGTTAATTTATTGAATTTTGATAAATGTATGTATATACATACATATTTAAACAAACCTGCCGTTTGAAGATAAGGTCATATCTTCAACAAAACTTCCGTAAGTCGAATCAACAAGTAGAAATCCTATCCGGTCTCCTTCTGTATCGTTGGCTATAAGTTGATGTACGTATCCATCAACTATAAGAAAGGAAATTAAACAATAAATCTTAATTATTCGATAATTTGTCTCACTTTAAAGAAGACATGTTATGACTTTTCAGTATCATCTACTTTGTAAACATTTGTAACACAATGTGTCGCCTGCGAAACTTGGATACTAAGTGAGACAAATACAATTGCGCACATGGGGACCAATACAAACATATGCATGCTATTATCTTAATGGACTGGTGATTTGAGTACTTGGTCAGTATTCATTAACAATATAAAGAATCGGTAACTTCGTCCGAAGTCAAAATAGATCGGTATTGTTCGTGGAATTTTCGGCCATTTTCTTACAAAATGACAGACACACATACAGATAGTATCGATCTATAACGTCTTCGGTAATTGTCGAACCCACCTGTATGTGTTTTACCTTAAAGAAAAAACACTTCTTAGCCGCATCATATATACACATATTTATGTTTCTCTTTGGTGACTTTTAGATTGATTGATTGATTGATTGATTGATTGAGGTTTAACGCCGTTTTTAACAATTTCTCAGTCATATCACGGCGGCAAGTTCCCTTACTCATGTGTTTCCTGGTTTTCTCACACCAGTACTCCACATAACAATCTTCCCAAGCAACTGGCTGCTTTTCCACATAGACTGAGCCCATTGGTGGAAGACGAATGACGCATGTCGCAATGACTTTTAGACATAGCTGTCATCAGGTTATGTGCTGGTTTAAAAAACCCTACAAACCTTGGTCTTCATTGAATGTCAGATTGGTTGGAGATTCAAGATACGGTGCATTGTTAACCACGTCAGCCTTGGCAAGTACAACAGCAAACTGGGTCGCTTCTTTGAAATAAAGGTCTGTGTCATTCCCATACGCCCTAGTACTGCAAACCTGTAATGGTGAAAAAACGTGAATGCAAATGAGTCACAACTTAGGATTTGGGGTCTTACTACAATTGCCAACAGAGAAGACTCTGTCGCATATGTTGTTTATATACCTAAATGTTTCCTCTAACAGAACATTGGAAATCTAGCCTTACAATTATACCAATATAAAAGGATGTACGCGGAGTGTCGTTAAGACCTCCTATTGCTTGACGCGACGAAGTTATGGACAGGGAAATGGAACTTGTTTGCATAATATAGCTGAAGCGGTTTTTTAACCAATTGATTAAACAGTGGCAGTAGTGACTTCCCTCGTTAATGCAAAGGAATATGCGTACAGCATTACGACTGAATAACTGGGGGTTTATTCAGAATATCCTGAAACACCAAGTGTCAGTCAAAATCTGTAAATTGATTGGTTGGTTCGGCTTTCTCATGTCTGAATAATGAAAGGATGAACATACTGGTGCAAGGAAATGCAGTGAGTTGACTGATTTTATGTATATATTACAGTGAATCAATCATAAATTGTCATTCGTGGTTTTCTTAGATACAAAATCGAGCTGGTACCACGAATTTGTCTAAAACATTTGGTATGATTATATTTCTAAATGTAGGAATCAATGTCAATTAAATAGTTATATACTTTTGTACAAAATGTAATTTTAAAAAACCAGTCCAAGTACGAACATTTAAACAAAGATGATGTAGATGTAACTCAAAGTATTAAAAAAAATAGTGATGCATGGATACCTTGACTGTAGTCGTACTGTTGGCGTCATCTTGCGTCTCTCTGTCTAATTCAAATTGACATGTCAGACCTGTTGATTTCCATTCTTGGTTCGCTATTTAACAAATAAAAAAAGAAGAATGAATAGATAAGGTCGACTAATAATATTATACAATTGTGGACTTTTCAGCTGTGCGATATGATGTGATTTGCACCAGAAAAATCAATATTTAAGTTTTTCTGGTGCAGATCACATCATATCGCACAGCTGAAAAGTCCATAACTGTTTTATTATATAAACTATAAATACAATCGCGCAGATAAAATTACGATTTTATATAGTATTAACTTTTATTCATCTTACAATTTATAATTGATAAACAACGGTAAACAGTAAAACATAATAATAATATCACAACATCTGTATTTGAGTGAAGTAAAAATAAATATGTAAATAATTAATGAAGAACTCGGTCTGGTTCAAATTTTAAGAGAAAATAAGTAAATTTTACTAAAGTCATCTTCAGACAGCGATGCAAATCGCTTATGGTCGGCCATCTTGTAAACAACGCTATATTCGGAACCCTCAGTTATCACCGTCATATTCAATCGACAGCTGGAATTTCCAACGACTATTTTTAGTACTTGCGCGTGCTCATGAATCGCTATATTTAGAAACTGTTCAATATCGTAATTTTATGAACAGTTTTCCAAAAAACTGTTCAATATCAAAAAGTATTTTGTTCAATGTGTGGTCATTTTGACCAATGAGAAATAGTTTATTTATAGTTCATATAATAAACACTATCAAATGACAGGGGATAGCATTTCGACTGATGCATCGGAGTCGGGATAAATAATTACGATTGTACCGGGAAATTACCCAGGAAACGCCGTGATGTAGATAAAAACCTGTTGAAAATGTCGTTAAACACAATTCAGCCAAACAAAACGAGCACATCGGATAAACATGTCAATTGAGTTTATATGTCGGCTATTGTTCACGAATATATCCCAAATATAGGTTTTGCATAGGTTTCCGATTATATGAATCATTTTCAAGATCGTGTATTACACTTGTATAATAACATCAGAAACAGTCAGTATAGTAAACATTCATTCCGAAACACACCAGACGGTTAAAAAGCAATTTATTCATTGTTTAAAGTAGCTTAAATGGTGGGCTACTATCATTCATAATCATTTCGGCTAACTTTGTCTATTTATTTAAATACTCTGATGAGTTACTATTCAATAATAGGTATTCATATGTTTTACTCAAATACAATTACGTTACAGAATTAACGATTAAAGTAACTGTTAGCAACTTTGCCCTTATCACACTTTACGTGATTTTTAGACGTCATTTACGTATGCCGTGATGCACGACTTAATACTACATGAAAACATAACGAGAAAGCCACTCTTCGTTTTCAAAAATGGATCAGTTTTTTTACGACAATTGGTGGATACATTATATATTTATATTCGAGATTTGTTATCCGAATAGAAAGCAATAACTCAATGTGTTTTGTGAAAATGTAATGACACCATTACAAAATTACATATCGTAGAATGGGTGCAATATCATTACCATCGGGTTGAGGTAACCATATTCGGTTCAAGTACACGTTTAATACCTATTCTGTGATCTCTTCATCTCACGTTAATAGACTGGTTATATGCATTTGACTATTCCAAGCATGTTAATAAACTGGTTATCTGTCATGTAATAAGTTTCATTTGCTAATAATGTATTGATAAGAAATAAAAGGTGTAGACCAAAATACGACTTCATGCATATGAAGGATGATTTGATCAACAGCTTGTGTAGGTGATGTTTTATGGTGTTAGTGAATGCTTACCAGTATTCCAGTGTATCAGCATATGAATAGTGTCTCCTGGTAGTGGATTCGTATTAGTTTGGGTGAGTGTAATCTTCATCGGACCTGGTAACTCAAACTGACCAACTGTTACAACAGAAAAGGACATCTCGAACTCTTGGATTCTGTAAATCAGACAGTACAAGCCTTGTTTTCATAATCAATGCTAACGATTAAGGAATAATGACCACTAAGTTACCATGGTTAACTGTGTAAGGTAACTGAATACAACGACATAAAACAATAGTGCAACAAGTAACCTGGTAAAATATTTAAGGAAATTGAATATTCCGACATAGAAATATAATGCACGAAGTAACTATTGTAAAATATTTTAAGAAATTAAATATGATGACATAAAAACATAGAGCACCAAGTTAATATGGGAAATAAGTAAGGTAACGAAGGTGAGGAAACAACTATGAACTAATTAATCACTATTTGATTTAGAGACCAATTCAAAAATAAATTTCTTGCCAAATCTGACATAAAACTCAACAACCAGCTTCATATAAAAACAAACAGAAGTAGGAATAGTTACCTGACCCCGCTTCATGAAACGTCTTAAGTTTAATGATTGGCTTTCATTAAATTTGTTTACCGATAACTTTTCCATGGCTATTCAAATTAGGAAGGGATGAAAGTTAAGCAGGTTATTAAGTGTGCTCAATAAAATTCCTTTAAACGATACCTTCTATTGATTTACACTAACATAATTAAGAACTATTACTAATATACTAGGCTGCTCTGCAAGAAGTTTGTAACATGCTCAGGTAATTACATACTTAGTAGTTTCTTAAAACCGGGACCTCAGCTTTAACTTTTATCACCATATAACTGATATCGGTAGTTTGCATTCGATCCCTTGGTTAAAACGGCGAATGGAAACCATTCGTTAAAATAGGGGCCATTTGTTTGTAATTCTGGACCTGTAAAAGTCGGATTTAGTGTTATCTCATAGTGGCTGTCAAATTGGGGCGGAATACTCTACGAGTTTTTATCTACACAGATTGTTGTAATTAACATGTATCTGTTTATGTGTGTTTGTTAACCTAATTGAAACACTAGCACTTTCACACAATTGCATGGACGGTTGATTGGACACATTTCTTTTAAAACTTCAACTGAATATGCAGAACTGTTTTCTCACCTTCCGACTAGATATCGTTCTACCTGATCCAATGTTATATTTGGATTAACAATATAAGGTACAAAGTCTGTTGATGGGCTAGAAGTATATTCTGTACTAAGATCGTCCTCCGTCAGTGATACAAGCAGCACTGTCTCACCCTGTGGTAAATCTGTAACACATAAACGTTTATTTAAGAACAATAATTAATTATAATTTACAGGAAACCGTTTTCTTTGTTGGTGATACACATAGAGGGTGATGATACCGATTGCAGGAGTTCAGCGGTATAAGGGTTAACTCCATCGATATTGATAAATATACAGATAATAAGAGCAACTGGAATACAAAGGGAACTTCATCTAAACAAATATTAAAAAACGTCAATAAAATATCTGCACGTACTACATAGAAAATCAGCACATACACAGAAATCATGAAGTCCGATAAGTGTTCTAAGTCCAGATATACTATAATGATGTAATAACGGACGGCACATTACTATATGATGCGTTCTGTCTATTCTGGTGGGGTTTCTTCTATTCCCAAGGTGTCGAGTATACCTTGTTTGATGCAGAGATGAAAAAAAAAAAAAAAACACATAGTATTGATGAAAAGGTTACAGAAAAATTGCTTGAAACTGCAATTACAAACCTGTTGGAGTTACTAGTTGTAAAGTGATAGGACCAGCTCGTTTCTTCCTTTTTTGATTGCTGTCCGAAGTTGTTGTGAGAGAAATGGCACTTTTCCCATCGGATACTCCGGCAAAGTTTGCTGCGCTTGATACTATAGTAACTGTTCCAATAGGCTTAAACGCATATTTTTTTGCTTTATTTGCTATACGTATTGACACGTAAATAACACGTCCGGGTTCCATATTAAAGGCACCGCCTGTTGGACTTGCGCTAGAGTCTTCCTTTAGTTCATTCAAATCGTACATTTTTTGACCGTTATACAGAAGGTTGCCATTTTCTATTTTTACCTCTCCGGAAGCGTTGTAGCCAACCCAGAGACATTTGAAAATATCTTCACGTTTCTCATTTGTACTGCCAAGACAAAAATCTGTCAAACAAAATTAGGAGGTTAGAGGAAAGATACAACATGCTATTTTTGTTGTTGTTGTTGTTGTTGAAATTATTACAGATTACCGCATGTTTAGAAAATATTGTTTAGCCTTTTGTCACTTATAGACACCTTATGACGCATCTGGAGCAGACGACTTTTGAAAACAATGTGACAAAGGGAGAAATTGCCGACGAAAGATGTTGTATCTGAGAGAGAGAGAGAGAGAGAGAGAGAGAGAGAGAGAGAGAGAGAGAGAGAGAGAGAGAGAGAGAGAGAGAGAGAGAGAGAGAGGAGAGAGAGAGAGAGAGAGAAGAGAGGAGAGAGAGAGAGAGAAGAGAGAGAGAGGAGAGAGAGAGAGAGAGAGAGAGAGAGAGAGAGGAGAGAGAGAGAGAGAGAGAGAGAGGAGAAGAGAGAGAGAGAGAGAGAGGAGAGAGAGAGAGAGAGAGAGAGAGAGAGAGAGAGAGAGATGAGAGAGGAGAGAGAGAGAGAGAGAGAGAGAGAGAGAGAGAGAGAGAGAGAGAGAGAGAGAATGGAATGCCCAATGAATAAAAATCACATGCTATTTTCAACTATTTTAAAATGTTTCATGAAGAAAATTGACATCGGAATAACAAGCCTTTTATTCCAACTGTAGACTCGAGAACTGAAATTCAAATACGGAAAACGTTGTTAAAACTGAACTTGATAGGGCACAGCACAATCCTTTATTTTAAAGCATCTAAGTAGAAGAAGAGTCATGCTTTGCTAAATTACAAGTTCAAATGTTGTAACAAGACAAAACTTGTTGATATTTAACCATTAATTTGTTTGTTTGTTTGTTTGGAGTTTAACGCCGCTTTCATCATTGGTCATATCACGGCGGTCAGTGCACCTACCCATGTTTTCCTGGCTTTCCCACACCAGTACTTACACAACATTCTTTCGAAGCACTGACTACTTTCTCACATAGATCAGAGGTGAGAGGCAATGGAAAACATCGCCCGAAAGAATGTCGACGCAACCGGGTATCGAACCCGTGACCTCCAGATCACGAGTCAGATACGCTACCAATTGAGCTACCCGGCCGGGTATTTAACCATTAAAGAGTAATTGTTGACTTGTAGGACCAGACTATACCGTGACCAATGCCATAGACGCAAACACCACAGTGCAGATCATTATTTGGGTAATCGAGCTGACATTGAACTGTGCTGCATGAAAACAAATGATAGAATATTTGTAACAAGTGTAGGAATTGATCTATTTGCATATTCATACTATATAATTTAGATGTACACTGAAGGGCAGACGCTTCTTGCATGTGTCGTTTGCTTATTAGTGATCAATTAAATTTAGATCATACAGTGGAGAAGCACACGTTGATCTGGTACGACACTGGCCGACAATTCTATGTGGCTCTGTTTCCCGAAGCGCCTTTCGATTAAAGAACATACTTGTTGATTGTGGACGAATTTTTGGTTTCTTACTGCTAAACTGAATTTAAACCTACCATACTCATTAATGCTCTTGTCTTCGGATTTCACCCATGATGCTCCGACAGACGTTGGATTATCAGTTTTCAAAGCGTCTGGTGGATATATATCATAGTCGAACTGCTCCGCGCCTACAATATCGCCACCCACTGTGTCTGGATCCGGCGTTGTCAGTAGAACTATCACACCTAAAGCAGACGATATGCAATATGTATTAGTCATATACATAAGAACATAAATATAATCTATTACTATTATCTTTTTTGTTTTGTGATATATGTATAGTCATTAGCGTCTAATTCAGTTTCAATAATAAAAATGAAATAATACGTTTACATCAATATACCTTTCTTTAATTATTTGATTTTTTTGGTAACATGCAATATTTCTTACCGTTTGAGTTAAACTAATCTTTAGTGTGGTCGTTAAAGGAATGATGAAATAATATTAGTATCTCAAGACATTTCTAGAACTTGAACAATATAAACATCTAGAACTCCAAGGAAAAAGTTAGGCTTGAAATTCTGTTTAAAATCACGAAACGCATTTTCTGATATTTATACCTATCTTGTCATTTAATCTTGCTTGAAGACCGGCTTCATTTTCACAAATGATAGTGATAAAGTAGCTCGAATTATCAGTAAGTATTCCCTCTAAACCATCGTTTATCCCAGAGGAGTTTTGTCCAGTGGATCTCATGGCCTGGATATCTTCCAAACCTACTGCTGATCAATAGCCCAAAAATATTCCTGCAATAACAATACATTACTCACTTTAGTAAACATTTGATATAGATTGTACACGTTGTCTGTTAAATGAGACATACGGTTCTCCTTGGTATGATGAAGATTAACAACATGAAGTTTACGATTCAAGCTACGATGTAATATCTCATAAGGAAGCAAGGTTTGTTCTACAGCAGCAGAATGAAATAACGGCGCGAGATAACCATTTGCCAAAAGTATTGCAGTCTCATCAAGGATTTTCTTAAGCATGTAGCTGTTACGCCCATAGGTTAACCCCACAAAAACAGCCAGAGAGTGATTGATTAATTTATTTGGGTTTAATGCCGTTTTCAATCATTTTCCAGTCACTGCGGCCAGTTCTCCTACCTATGTGTTTCCAGGCTTTCTCATACCAGTATTCCACACAATTGATTTGCTGTTTTTTTCCCCACATAAACTGTTAGTCCATTGGTGGAAGACGAATGGCGCTTGTCACAGTGACTTTTGTTAAACGTCGAATAGATTGACGGTCCTCGTCGCTACCGACTTCGCTACCGGGGCTCGGGTCCAATATATCGTGCACTGGTCCCAAACTCTCCCAGCGGACGCAACAGATAACTACCATGCCACGACCTCGATATTATTTTTACAATTTTATTTTTAATTTTTACCTTTATTTATTTCTTGGCTTCATTACAGAGCCATATCCCTTTAATTGTTCTGTAAGAACTTTATTATTCTACAGGGATGTACTTGGCTTTATCAACATCGATATAAACTAATGCAAGTTCGTCAGACATGGAAATTTAAATAGATACTTATAAACCTTATTCAAATATTCAATTACTGATTACCTTTATTTCGCTTTCATCGTCATTACAGAGCCATATCCCTTTAATTGTACTGTTAGAACCTTGATATTGTCCAGGGGTATAATCGCCTTGATCAACATCAATATAAAGTAGGGCGTGGTCATCAGGCACAGGTGATGTTGTGTCAACATAGAACCCGTTGGAAGAAGAAATCGCATATTTTCCAGAACCAAGGACAGCTTTTACTAAAAATACATAACAAAAGTTTCAAACGAGAATTCCTTTAAAGATAAAAATACATCAACTTTTATAATTAACCCTTTGGCCTGACATTTTTAATTACATCAGATTACATCATTGAAAACGTTGGATAGAGTAAAAGAGATCACTTTATAAACTAGCATGTCATCTACGATGTCCAATCTTTAACAACATTCAGATAAAATATTTAAACAAATTCTATTACACAAGACCAACTATGTATAAACTAACACAATTATTGAATACTACAAACGAACTAAAACTGAAAAGCTTAGGCATGTTATGTTAAAGGATCATACAAATTTAATATATAAGTATTATACTGTTGTCTGTCACATATTTTTGTTTTTAATTAACAAACCGGTAACAAACACAATCTTACCTGTCAAGTAATTGACAATTAATTCAGAAACGTTTTCCTTTTGTGTCAATGATTGTAGGTTTAATCCACTAAGTGTAAGAACTAGGTGTGACATCTCATTTATTTCACAGTCATCATCACAGACATACTTTGAGCAGGTGTCTGTACATGGCATACACGGGGTATAAACCTGTAAGACATGTTCTGAGTAAAAATATTTACATTCAAACATTTACTGAGAACAGATGTATGTATAAAGAAAGCACACAGAGTATAAATATGCTAGGTATTTTCATAGAATATTCCTCATAGTTTACCTTGAAGTTGGTTGCTGTGCAACATGCCTGAATCATTTGTTTTGCTGTCCAACTCGCCTGAAGCATTTGTTTTTAGAAATGATCATTTCAAAAATGCTTAGGGAATGTGTCGACTGCAAATGCATGGTAAACACAAACAAGAGGCCCATGAGGGCCTATGCTCTACTGGCATTGATCTGGCTTGTTTCAAAAGGAACCAATATGTCATCAATATTCAAATACCATCTAAGTTTGGTGAAGATCAGATAGTAAATGGAAGCTCTATTGTGTTTACAAGCTGTATTATAGCAGTTTTGACAATTTCAAGGGCCATAATCCAGCCATGCATGGGTAGATCTGGCCGTTTTTTAGAAATGAACCAAACTCTCATGGATATCTAACTACTGTATAAGTTTGATTGAGATACAATCAAAAATAAGGACTGTATCATGTTAACAAGCCCTATTATAGCAATTTTGACAATTTCAAGGGCCATAATTCAGTCATGCATGGGGCGGATCTGGCTTGTTTTCGAAAGGAATCAAGCTCTCGTAAGACTGTATCGTGTTAACAAGCTCTATTATAGCAATTTTGACCATTTCAAAGGCCATAATCCAGTCATGCACGAGCAAATCTGGTTGGTTTTCGAAAGGAACCGAGCTATCATGGATATCTAACTACTGTATAAGTTTGGTTGAGATACAATTAAAAGTGAAGAATGTATCGTGTTAACAAGCTCTTTTATAGCAATTTTGACCATTTTAAGGGCCATAATCCAGTCATGCATGGGCGGATATGTGGCTGGTTTCAAAAGGAACCGAGTTCTCATAGATATCTAACTACTGTATAAGTTTGGTTGAGATACAATCAAAAGTGAAGACTGTATCGTGTTAACAAGCTCTTTTATAGCAATTCTGACCATTTCAAGGGCCATAATCCAGTCATGCATGGGCGGATCTGGCTGGTTTTCGAAAGGAACCGAGCTCTCATGGTTATCTAACTACTGTATAAGTTTGTAGGAAGACTGTATCGTGTTAACAAGAAATTGTTTACGGACGCACGCACGCACGCACGCACGCACGCACGCACGGACGACAGCCGAATCACCACGACATAAGCCCTTCTGGCCTTTGGCCAGTAGAGCTAATAAAAACCGCATCCGATTTATATTCTCATTGCAAATGCATGGTAAACACCAAAAAAATCCACATCCGATTTATATTCTCATTGCACATGACACGCACGGAAAATAAACATGTAAGGTATGTTCTTAGACATAATCGTCAAAGTTATACTCAGAGAGCAGGTGTACGTACATGGAATGTATGGGAAATTAAACTGTAAACTAAGTTCGTTGAAATGTTCACCATTGTTATAATCAGTGAACGGAGTATGTACATATCATACTGAGAAAATAAACCTTTATACTTGTTCTAAGGGATGATGACTACACTTATATTTAGAGAGCAGATTATGAACATATCACACTGAGAACATAAACCTTGAATGTTTGTTTCAAGAGATGACCACTACATTTAAAATCAGTGACCAGAATATGAATTTATCAGACTAAGAAATTAAACCTTGTATATTTGTTCTAAGGGATGATCATCACTACATTTATAATCAGTGACCAGGTGTTAGTACATGATATGCACGGAATATAAACATTGAAGGTTTGTTCTTAGCACTTATCATCACGTTTTCTATACTTAGAAAGCATGTGTCAGCCCATGTTTTGTACGGGAAATAAACATTTAAGGTGTTTGAAGCATTGATCATCATATTTCGACTAATACAATCGATGCATGGCATGCACGAAATTTAAACATGTAACCTATGTTTATAGAAATGGACGTCACAAGTATACAGTGTCTATAAATTTCATGCACGGTTAATAACATATTAGATGTTCTTTACATCTATTTCACAAATTCATGTTTCTCTCATAAGCTGTGATTTTGTAAATGGTTAATTTCAGACAACAATTTTCTTGTAGGCGATACATACTGATCAAGTTCCTTATTCAATCCACACTCTTGAACCTCTAGAAATATCAACTTTACACTCACCTGTTCAGAAGGATGTATATCCGATAACCAAGCAGCGCTACCTATGGCAGCTTCATATCTAACAATGGGAATATCTCCCCCTTTGAAAGGATCTCCATATCTACAGAGTTCACCAATAGGTGGAGGAAATATCAACTTATCACTCACCTCTTCAAAAGGATGTATATCCGATAACCCAGCAGCGCTACCTATGGCAGCTTCATATCTAACAATGGGAATATCTCCACCTCTGAAAGGATCTCCATATCTACAGAGTTCACCAATAGCTGGAGGAAATATTACACTTTCAACTTCTGCATACACATTCCAGGTAAACAGTTCTTCGTCACCTTGTGGTAAAGACTTGGCTCTATTCCAGACATGAATGAGGAAGTTGGATGATGAGCTAAGCGCTGGTATACCACAGATAGACCCTAATTCTGAATCACCAATTAACGCTATAAGACAAGTCGTGCTCTGGAAACAAATTATAAATTCATGCATCAGACATGAAATGATGTATACATGCGTTTAAAATACGTAACAAGAAGAATTTTCCTGCAAAGCATCAAAGACGCCGCGCATTATTTTGAAGCATGACTTAAAGGAAGCAGTTGCAGTTCAGTTCATTTAGCAAGCAGACAGGATGTAAACAATTTGAACAAGAATGCCGAATGTCTCTTTATTTTAAACAAGAAGGCCAAGATATGCCTTTATTGCTCACCTGGCTACCATAGACTATATAAAAAGGTTACCAAGAGCAGAAATGGCCAATATTGACGTAGGGATTAAACGTTTTATATGCTACAATCTATGTGATATTCAACATGTGATGTTTAGTCGTGAAATGACAAGTTTAGTCCTGAAACCATTTGGTTTACGTTTTGCTTAACATTCACTGCAACTATAATGTGTCATACAAGCTGAAGTTTTAAATCCTCTAAATAGATCCATTAGATAAAAAAAACCCATAGGTGCTTAAATATTAACATATATTAAGGTTTATGGCCTTTATCATAAGTTAAGTGTGACACAAGCTTTGGAAGGCGAGGGGGAAGTCTATTCTCCTTCCAGTTTAGCAGAAGTATGATAACAAAAACGGGAGTATATTAACAAAAAATACAAAGTAATTAGAAAAAAAGAAGAAGATATTTATGATCAAGATTGAGCATTATGAAAGTTCACATGTATAGTCAACATATAGCAAGAATTATTAAGTCTGTTTTGTTTTTTTGTAATGTCACTTTAAAGGTTTTGAACATGCCAGTAGAAAATTGAGAAATAAACAAAAGAAAATGGTCAAGTAAGTTCCCCAAGAGCAAAGAGCAAAAACCAGTTGATACGAATCGTTCATCTCGAACGAAACATGAAAAACCGGGTACGAATCCAATGAATTTTAAAATCGGATGAAATCGTGAAAACAGCGAAGTATTCATAACGGAAGGAAGCAGAGACAACTTAATTACTTTATGGGATCCGATGAAACCTTGCCGTCTATTAAATAAGAATGACCAAAGTCGCCAAGCGAAGACAATAATAGAACGGGTCACATTACGGCCATGCCTATTGCATAGTTGAGTTAACGTTGTGTTTACAGTTTCTAGAATTATACTGTAATATGTAGTAATTAAAATGAATCATCATTGATTTCTTAAAGATTACCCATTTAATTAAAAATCCTAAAATTGTAAATAGGCACAAACATCGACAGAAACTTTTTTCTGAGCTTTGATGATTCCAAACCAAACTATAAAAAAAGCGTAGCCTAGGAAGCTAGGGGAAAGTTATTAAATACCCATTACATGTGTCTAAAGTTTTGTAATAACGGTAGAAGACAAACGTATTTTGTATATTGCTGTTTCTTAAATCATTTTATACAATTTATTTATTTATAAAGTTTTTTTTTTAAAACATATAACAGAGTTTTTCTTAACAATAATAATGTTGGATGCTCCCTTTTCGATTACGTCACCCCATGGTACATCATTAAAACCTATCCCATACTAACGCCACGCTTCTACGCGGCGTCAATAACATGTAAACTTGTCAAAAACAAATAAGCTTAACCTAATAGTTTCAACGCAACCAAATTACCCTTTGTCAAATGTCGTACAAGCAAACATGGATCTATATATACGGATATGTGTAGATAATAATGCTTTAACTTAGATTCAAAACTAGTCTATTACAATTTCAAAATACTCCATGGCTCATGGAATAAAAGTTGAAGACTCCTCTTAAAACGTCAGGAAGTTGCATGACTCATTTGATTTATTTCGAATTTGATGTCGCTTTAACAACATTACAGTTTAGCATTTATTTATGATCCCTGGGTCACTCACCACAACAAGGCTAGGGAATGCACCTCGCCATAGAGCATTCTAGAATCAGCACAACACGCAGGTATCGAATCTGACACATCCGGTCTCAAATTCCAAGCGCTAGCCACTCGACCACGGCGAATTTGTTTGAAAATTTGTTATATAAATAAAAGCCGCATTTAGCAGTTTAGGGTTCCACTGACACTCCACTTGAATATCGGTAAAGTACATATAAGCCGTCCCGCGAGAAAACCAACATTGTGCGTAAAGTATCGACCACAATCAGCCTAAGCATGCCGCGCAGGCTCACCCGGACATACACTTTTCGCCTCCTGTGGATTTTCTATTTCAGAAATCACTACTCTATACCTCTTTCCAATGAAGCAGAATGTGTCGGCCCGGATCAGACTGCGCGGACTGCACAAGCTGATCTGGGTTGATAAATTACGCAGACCATAATTTTGGTTTTCTCGCGGGATGGCTAATATTGGTATACAACTGGCGAGGCTACACTTCCAGTGTTTTAACACAATTTCCTAACTGAAATAATATTGAAAGCAGCGTAAAACCACAATAAATAAATAAATAGATTAACCAAATTTCCATTAATATATAATATATCTATACTAATATGCGGACGTTGAAGACTCTTGTTAGACTGCGCAAATGCACAGGCTTATATTAGTCTTCTCTGTACGAAGCTGCATTAATATCCCAACTCGCTAGACGTTGCTCATATATGTACCGTGTAGTCCTCTTTAAATGTTTGGAATATTAATTCATAGGTATAAAATCTGTCGGCCACATCTAAAGGTAGGGAGACCTTTACTTCCATTGTTGGTTCCTTCGAATCATCAAATTGATACCACAGAATTCCAAAAGGATTATGACCTATTCAACAGAAAAAGCAAAGTATTAGATTCATAAACCTGTTTTGGCATAATTAATTGGGCCGTTCCGTAAGAAAACCAATATTACGGACTCTGCGTAATGTATCGATCCAGATCAGCCGGCGCAGTCCGCGCCGGCTAATCCGGGCCGTCACATTCCGTATCAGGGGGATAGAGGTATATAATAATAATTCCTAAAACAGAAAAGGAGGCGAACAGTGTCTGTTCGGATAAGCTTTCGAGGCACGCTTAGGCTGATCAAGTTCGATACTTTAGGCAGAGTCCACACTGTTTGTTTTCTCGTAATCCGGCTCAAATGATATACGTTAGATGAACTGTGTCGTGTTAAAACTATATTGACCCCGATGTATATGGCAAGCCAATTGTCCAATAATTACGTGAACCTAGGTTTACGGTCGAAAAACTAGGATTAACGATCGATAAACTAGGTTTTTCGAACGTAAAAGCATGTTAACCTATACTTTCGAGCGAAAACATAGGATAACGTCGTAAACCATAGTTCACGCTCGTAAACGTAGGTTCACGCTCGTAAACCCAAGTTCACGGTCGTAAACATAAGTTCACGTTCGTAAACTATGGTTCACGCTCGTAAACATAGGTTCACGCTCGTGAACCCCGGTTCACGCACGTAAACATAGGATAACGACCGAAATTCGTAGTTCAATCGAGAAACCTAGTTTATCAAACGTAAACCATGGTTTACGGTCGATAAACTAGGATTATCAAATCAACTATGAATTTCGGGCGTGAACCTAGGTTTACGACCGTGAACCTAGGTTTACGACCGTGAACCTATGTTTACGAGCGAGAACCATAGTTTACGAACGTGAACCTATCTTTACGACCGTGAACCTAGGTTCACGTTCGTAAACTATGGTTCACGCTCATGAACCCAGATTCACGCCCGTAAACATAGGTTCACGCTCGTGAACTTAGGATAACGACCGAAATTCTTAGTTCAATCGAGAAACCTAGTGTATCGAGCGTGAACATGGGTTTACGCCCGTTATCCTATGTTTTCGCTCGAAAATATAAGTTAGTATTCGATAAACCTGGTTTTACGTTCGAAAAACCTAGTTTATCGATCGTTAATCCTAGTTTTTCGAACGTGAACCTGGGTTCACGTAATTATTGGACAATTGGCTTGCCATAGATGTAGACGGGAGGCTAGCTTGTCTACCGCAACATTCTTCGTGGAATTACAGATGGTGCAACATCTGTATTACCAAACTGGTTTCAAGTCGAATCACATCTTAATCATGCCAAAAGGGAGAGTAGAGTCAATAAGATTTCTTTTCATCAAACGCGGCTCTGAACTTTTTAAAACTGATTTAGCTTCGAACATACGAATGCGTCGGTGCAATGATAGTTCGACAGTCTGCCTGGAGAGCGGAAGACCAAAGTTAGATATTCGATGGGTTCATACCAAATACTTTTACAGTGATACTATTCCTTTACACTAAAGGTTACGAGATAGCATTTCATCTGATGCTCGTGTGTAAGTATAAGCCTACCAGCATTACTGGTAATTGACCCAGGAAACACCTAAAAATGGCTAAATTACTATTGAAAGCGGCTGATAAAACCGTAAAATAATAGATGTGAAGTTATATCATTAAAATCTAAGAATGGATAAAAACTATTTACCTGTATATATTTGTAAGCCACACATCCTGATTCTGTTTTGGTTTGATTGATTTTCATTGATAGTTTCATCCCCATTCAGACTTTTTAGAAAAGCACTGCAGTTGGAACACGTGCACAGCGACTGGGAAAAGGAAAACATTGTAATTGAAAATGGACCACAAAAACGCAAACCAAATGGAATGTACGTATATTTTAGAAATAAGTATGGCTGAACACATTTGACCGTCTATCTAAAGCTCAATCCGTTAAAAAGTAACTTCCTGTTTGCAAAGACTGCCTATATATTGGCATCGAAATAAAATGTTCCGTTTAAAAAAAGGAAGTTACGTTTGTACTGGTTAACACGGTCCCCATACAACCAATTAGGCGATCTTATTAACATGTCAGCACATTTTGGAAAATCTGTGTAAATTTAAGTATAATTATTGTGAAGAGTTGAAAATAGTTTGGCAGGAGGTAAAAACTCTCATTGTCAACAACTTCTCCTTTCACCACATTGTTATCAGATATCGTCTGCTGCAGATGCACCAACATGAATCGGTAAATGGGAATGTAAATGGTTGTAAAATGTAGCTTCGAAAACAAAGTATTTAGAGATTCGACTGTATATTGGCACACACTGTAGTGTTCTGTCCTTAAAGAAACTGTCACTTGCTTGTCTCATTAACACAAGCGATGCTTGACTTTCTATTATAATATGAGCCGTTCCACGAGAAAAACTAACAGTATGGACTCTGCGTAATGTATCGTACCATATCAGCCTGCGCAGTCCGCGCAGGCTAATCCGGATCGACACATTCCGTCGCAGAGTATATATAATATTAAATTAAGTCATGGTCACTATTGATGTGTAATACCATGTGTCCTATAATTAGTCCATGCTCTATTTATAAATGTAACTTATATTGCATTCAACTATTAATTCATACCAGTTATAAAAGCGTTGCAATACACATATTCGTTAGATGCTTAAGCAGTTTGTACTGTGCGAATTTCGTGACAGAGGTATATGGTAGTTGAATCCTGTATTGTTCGTGTAAATTGAACTATCATGTGATGACTACATTACGAAACCAATTTACAACAGCTATACAGTAATCTGACCTTGTTATGTATGTAGCATGCGAACGTTCAATGCACATGGACTCTACATATGATGATAGTTACTTAGTAGTTTGATCTGTGGCGAGGTCTAAATATGATTGAACAATAAGACTCGCAGAAGGCATATTCGTTACGATAATTTCATTTGTTTTATTGGGGTTTAACGCCGTTTTCAAAAGCGCGTCCTCACTGTTTGTACATATAACAAGACTCGTTTTCGTCTGATGTCGCTTACATGCTTTTTATCTTTACAACATATATTACAGCAATGCAATGTAACTCTATGAATGTCCATCAGTCAAAAATGTGTGTAACCGTTTGTCGGTCCTTTTTAGACTACACGTTGATACATATATGAGCCGTTCCACGAGAAAGACCCGATTCAGCATGCCGCGCAGCCTAACCCGGACAGACACTTTTCGCCTCCTGTGGATTTTCTTTTCCAGGAATCATTACTCTATACCTCTATCCCGCTGAGACGGAATTTGTTGACCCGGATTAGCCTGCGCGGATTGCGCAGGCTATTCTGGGTTGATACATTACGAAGAGTCAATAATATTGGGTTTCTCGTGGAACGGCTCATACAAAAACGCGTCGAGCGGTTTTGCGGTCTAATTGACTCTCCGTAAACGGACAACATAATGGGAAGTTTGCACACAACTAGTACGACTCGGTTCTAGTTTCTTTGTCAAAATATGCATGTAGATTTCAAAGACAGATAAGCGGGCTGCGGATAGTAAATGTTCTGTTGCGAATGTGTGCGCATGCACCTGCTCGCCCAGTCTGCACAGTGCACATATGATTAAGAGCCCCAATCGCTAGACGCGGCGCATATGCTTTGTCTGTGGCGTATTGATTGTTTCTGACAAATTGCCCTGGAAATCGAAGATATTAAATTAAATTATTTTGAAAGTACAGTAAAACCATGAACACAAACGCAATATTAAATAACTCAAGAACAGTATCAGAATGTAACGTACAAGCAATACAAGATAATCAGGAATAATACTCTACCAGATCAATATCGTAGCAACAGCTACAGTCTTCATTTGACAAATCGCGTTTTTCTTTGTAATAATGTGTTGAGATCGTGCTTTCAATGGCGTCATCAACAAACAACATTTCTGTTACAATATTTGCGTCTTCTGCGTCTACTGCGTCTATTGTGTCTTCTGCGTCTTCTGCGTCATCATCAGATGCTGCCTTAAGTGAAATCTATGGAGATAAAAACGTTTATTATGTACATTAGTTGACCAATGACATGTCTGTACATTGATCGGTCCACTGATAATGGGAAGTCGCGCTACCTTCATGAATGCCAAAGGGTTGGTGTATAAAGCGACACTTGCTTATACGAACATTCATAGAGCTAGTCTACCTGGAATATGAACATTCATAGAGCTAGACTTCCTCTAATACGAAAATTCATAGAGCTAGTCTACATGTTAAACGAACATTCATAGAGCTAGTCTACCTGTCATATGAACATTCATAGAGCTAGTCTACCTGTAATACGAACATTCACAAAGCTAGTCTACCTGTAATACGAACATTCATAGCGCTAGTCTACCTGTAATACGAACATTCATAAGGGCTAGTCTACCTGTAATACGAATATTGATAGAGCTAGTCTACCTGTAATACGAACATTCATAGAGCTAGTCTTCCTCTAATACAAAAATTCATATAGCTAATGTAGTGTACCTCTAATCGAAAAATTCATAGAGCTAGTCTACCTGTATACAAACATTCATAGGTTTTCCTCTAAAACGAAAATTCAGAGAGCTAGTTCACCCATTTTAAGAACATTCATAGAGCTAGTCTACCTGTAATACGAACATTTATATAGCTAGTCTACTTCTAATAAGACAATTCATAGAGCTAGTCTACATGTAATACGAACATTAATAGGGCTAGTCTACCTGTAAAACGAACATTAATAAAGCTAGTCTACCTGGATTACGAACACTTATAGGTAAGTCAACCTGCCATACGAACATTCATAGAGCTAGTCTACCCGTCATATGAACATTCATAGAGCTAGTCTACCTGTTATACGAACATTCATAGAGCTAATCAACATGTCATACGAACATTCATAGAGCTAGTCTACCTGTAATACGAACATTCATAGAGCTAGTCAACCTGTCATACGAAAACTCATAGAGCTAGTCTACCTGTAATTCGAACATTCATAGGGCTAGTCTACATGTAATTCGAACATTCATAGAGCTAGTCTACCTGTAATTCGAACATTCATAGAGCTTGTCTACCTGTATTACTAATATTCATAGGAACACTCGTAGAGTAAGTCTACTTGTAATACGAACATTCATAGAGCTAGTCTACCTGTAAAACGAACATTCATATAGCTAGTCTACCTGTTATACGAACATTCATAGAGCTAGTTTACCTGTAATACGAACATTCATAGAGTAAGTCTACTTGTAATACGAACATTCATAAAACTAGTCTACCTGTCATATGAACATTCATAGAGCTAGTCTACCTGTAAAACGAATATTCATAGAGCTAGTCTACCTGTCATATGAACATTCATAGAGCTAGTTTACCTGTAATACGAACATTCATAAAACTAGTCTACCTGTCATATGAACATTCATAGAGCTAGTCTAACTGTAAAACGAACATTCATAGAGCTAGTCTACCTGTTATACGAACATTCATAGAGCTAGTTTACCTGTAATACGAACATTCATAGAGCTAGTCTACCTGTCATATGAACATTCATAGAGTAGTTCTACCTGTAATATAATCATTCATAAAACTAGTCTACCTGTCATATAAACATTCATAGAGCTAGTCTACCTGTAAAACGAACATTCATAGAGCTAGTCTACCTGTCATATGAACATTCATAGAGCTAGTTTACCTGTAATACGAACATTCATAAAACTATTCTACCTGTCATATGAACATTCATAGAGCTAGTCTACCTGTAAAACGAACATTCATAAAACTATTCTACCTGCTATACGAACATTCATAGAGCTAGTCTACATGCAATACGAATATTCATAGAGCTAGTCCTCCTCTTATACGAACATTCATAGAGCTAGTCTTTCTCTCATACGTAAATTCATAGAGCTAGTCTACATGTTATACGAACATTCATAGAGATAGTCTTCCTCTCATATGAAAAATCATAGAGCTAGTCTACCTGGCATATGAACATTCATAGAGCTAGTCTACCTGTAATACGAACAATAATAGAGCTAGTCTACCTGTTATACGACCATTCATAGAGCTAGTCTACCTGTTATACGAACATTCATAGAGCTAGTCTACCTGTCATATGAACATTCATAGAGATAGTCTACCTGTAATACGAACATTCATAGAGCTTGTCTTCCTCTCATACGAAAATTCATAGAGCTAGTCTACCTGTTATACGAATATTCATAGAGCTAGTCTACCTGTCATATGAACATTCATAGAGCTAGTCTACCTGTACTACGAACACTCATAGAGCTAGTCTACCTGTACTACGAACATTCATAGAGCTAGTCTACCTGTACTACGAACATTCATAGAGCTAGTCTACCTGTACTACGAACATTCATAGAGCTAGTCTACCTGTTATACGAACATTCATAGAGCTAGTCTACCTGTTATACGAACATTCATAGAGCTAGTCTACCTGTTATACGAACATTCATAGAGCTACATATGTAGTCTACCTGTAATACGAACATTTATAGAGTAAGTCTACTGTAATATGAAAATTTATAGAGCTAGTCTACCTGTTATACGAACATTCATAGAGATAGTCTACCTGTTATACGAACACTCATAGAGCTAGTCTACCTGTTATACGAACATTCATAGAGATAGTCTACCTGTAATACGAACATTCATAGAGCTAGTCTACCTGTCATATGAACATTCATATAGCTAGTCTATCTGCCATATGAACATTCATAGAGCTAGTCTACCTGTACTACGAACAATAATAGAGCTAGTCTACCTGTTATACGAACATTCATAGAGCTTGTCTACCTGTCATATGAACATTCATAGAGCTAGCCTACTTGTCAAATGAACATTCATAGAGATAGTCTACCTGTTATACGAACAGTCAATGAGCTAGACTACCTGTAATAGGAACATTCATAGAGCTAGTTTTCCTGTAATACGAACATTTATAGAGGTAGCCTACCTGTTAAGCGAACACTCATTTAGCTAGCCTACCTGTCATATGAACATTCATAGAGCTTGTCTACCTGTCATATGAACATTCATAGAGCTAGCCTTCTTGTCAAATGAACATTCATAGAGATAGTCTACCTGTTATACAAACAGTCATGGAGCTAGACCTAGTCTACCTGTAATATGAACATTTATAGACCTAGTCTACCCTTTTTTTAATACAGTGGTCAGAATAATGAATGAACGCATCCTCGGCCAATTAATTGTATCAATACTTTGTCACACAATATTATATACATACATGTACATAAAACAGTTAATAAATCCACTGTAAGCAATAAGGTTTATGTTTATCTTGAATGTTGATATTAGATGCACATGTCTTGTGAATGGTTTCACCTAACCATGTGTTCATTGGCTTTCTTATACTAGTTGTCAATAACAAAAAAAATCCCATGCAATTGGTTAGCTTCCAGAATAAACTATTATGCCAATTGATGGAGGACAACTGTATGTGTGGCCCATTTAATACGGACCCTAAGAGATATAAATCAGACAGGTATGTAATTCAATAAATTGACGCACTGAAGGACTGGTGATGTGGACAACAATTGATACTATAACACAAAAGGCATATTGTGCTTTTTTGAAAGATTATTAATTCAAAATATGTATTGTTCTTTGTGACGAAGAATACATAAGCGTTTCCGGAGGAAAACCACCATTGAGCGTTATATTTACACGTATGGAAAAAAGATCTGCCTGTGCATCCATGCTATAGGATCCAAATGGATATTGCTTAACACAAACATATTGATACATTTTATGCCTACCAGCAGGTGAATATCCAGACTCGAGACTACGTCAATGCACTTGCTCTTCTTCAATTACACTAGTTGCAAATGCCTTAGGGTTGTTTATGGCAGAGCACCGCTAATTTACATGTACACAACTTTCAAACGGTCCTCTCTATATTTTATAAACAAATACTTAGGAACCTTTAAGTTAAATATCTAGATTAGAAGCTGATGTTGTATTGTTATTTCTGAACATTTTAAGTAACCAAGTAAAATAATACCTGGTAAGATCCCTTGCTTTCTAAATCAGCTGTTCTCCAGTAACCTCCTGATAAAACATTTTCTGATTTGGAATCTCTCGACATTTTAATTCGAAGAACTGCTGATTGATTATTGATTGTAATTGCTTCTGGTCTGTACACTATGTTCCAAGCTGTACCGTCAATGTCGAGTAATGCCTGACCTTGAAGCGCTGACCAGGAATCGTCATCGAATGGTATTGTCTGAGATGGACACGCCTTTCCGTCAGGATTCGGATAATGTAATATTGTACCTGTATACAGAGTAAAATAAAGTACTTTAATGATACAATGATCACAATGAGTATTACTTCTTAGGATATTAATAATTTAATGTTAACTGTAATCCTTGTTACTATTAGCCTCTAAATAATGAATCGATCAGTTGGAATTAAGTTTAATTGATTGATCAGTTGGAATTTAGTATATTTAAACATTGAACAATATGACTTTGTGCTTCCCTTTTTGAAGTGAAATTGAATAGTAGTTGAAGAACATTAGATACTGTTTCATAATTCAAACATAATGAGGCCGCGTCTAGCGATTTGGGATCTTAATTCATTTGCCTAAAGTGAATTATCAGGCGAACCTTGTTCTTATTCATGTAATTTAGTCCGAGATGTATCTACTAAAAAGACCTAGAACTGTAGCCCCACCACTTACACACGAATATACTTTACTATGATACATGCAAATAATATCCAAAATCTCTAGATGCGGCTTATATAATGAATTGTAAACAGTGGATCGACTACGTGAACTAGGGATAAAGTAACGAACTATAAACAAATATACATATGTGACGAACTTAGGCCGATCCGTTCCGCAATTTCTGTTGATTATTTTGTCTATGCCCAACTTTCGTTTTGCAAATCGCAAACTTCCGCAAGCAGTAATCCATATATAATAATTCTTCTGCAAGTTGCATAATAATGTAAGTACGTTCGTTCGTCGCCTACCTTCGTTTATTTTGTATACAATTGTTTGATATTGTTTAGAAGCGTTTAAATAATCGTACAACAAAGATATTGTTAGGTTACGGATCATTAGAAAATGGTATACTGCGCATGTCCGACAGTTGGATACTGTGTATATAAAAAGGGGAACTCGCCATAATTTAGTCAGTTACACCCTTCATTTGCGTGACGGGGGGATGGCGATATCTGGGTCATTTACGAAAGATGTCCTCCCCGTCAGCTTTTGTTGGGGGTGCGCGCGCGGTCGGGGGCTCGCATGAGCAAGTGTACAGGGAGCATAGCTGCGAAATCCATCAGTCGGCTGGTTGGTGGGACTAGATATGACAAAGGAGCCCACTCATCAATATGCACCAGTGTTGCAATCAAGTCATACATTTTTAAATTATGTAAATATTTTATCCTACAGGGCTGGCACAGTGTGGGATATATGTATATAGCACTAGTTTTAATGGGTCCTCAAGGGTCGTTTTTGCTGGATGGTGCGCATATTGCTGGAGGTATTTTTTAAGCCAAATGTTTTAACCACACTGTGCCACTACGCTGTAGCATTTGTTTTATGTTATTTTTCATATGTATTTTGTCTTTTCAAAATCAGTCTTAGTTCTTCATTTTTTAGTGATTATTTATATAACAAGTTCGCCCTTTGCCCACAACGGGGCCTGTGATTGGCTGCACGCTAGATCTGGTCGACTTGTCCTTCAACATAGAATTATGAGTGAAAAGCGGATTGAAATTCGGCCAATCAGGGACACCGTTGTGGAGGAGGGTTTGGGAGTGCTTTTTTGGCACATTTTCTTTCTATATATTTTTTGTTTTATATTTTTCATCTTAATACTCTACTTTTAAATAATAGCAAAAAAAGATTTTTCTCTTTAAAAAGTTTTATTTTTTTTTAAACCCATAGTGTTTTCTCAATATATGAGACAAACACAATATGTGAAATTTTAAAAATATATATATATATTCGCCCTTTGCCCATCTACATCGGCTAAAGGGTAAAACAGTTACCTGTACAACGGGGCCTGTGATTGGCTGGACGCTAAATCTGGTCAAGTCGTCTGTCACCATAGATTTGTGTGTTAAAGTCGAGCTTGACCAGAAAAGCGGATTGAAACTCGGCCAATCAGGAGCGCCGTTGTGGAGGTCTGTTAGGTAGTGCTTTTTTTTGCACATTTTCTTTTACATTAATTTTTTTATCAATTGTTTGACAAAATATCTTATAAACACACACACACCTATATACCCACATACAATAATGTACCTATAAACAGAAAGCGGGATATGCAACAATGAAATATAAGCAGACAGTGTCAAAAGTCATATATATTATAATAAAAACATTGAAAAAAAAAACCATATATAGTCTACCCCCAGTAATAAAAAAAAATTGGAGAGAGAACAATAGCTGCTCGCCAAATGGCTTTATGCCGATAGGCGAGGGTAAACAACCCCATATGAAGAAGAAGAATTTAGTCAGTTCTCCGCAGCTCTGCATGCTGTTCACATCGTTGAAATAAAAGAGAGAATACCACTTTGGCTAAATAATTAGTGGGACTTCGGTCAGAGAGAGTTATTGTTTAGGACATACAACTTGCAACCCGGATTCATTTATTTGCAAACCGGGATCATGTGTATTGTCCATAAATAAAACTATAGCACCGGGTCGCATTATTATTTAGGCGATATATACAGGACTGAGTCCGTGACCGAGTCAAGCCGACTGGAGCAGTGAAGGAATCAGTCTGGACTGGAACCAATCAGTAGACGTGCTACAGGCATACTGTATCGGTGCGTTATAGACTGGATACAATCACCGAAATCATTGATTGGGTCCAGATAGGTTGAACCGTTTACCAAGTAGAATATAACGGCATTCATACACTTCCTTTAGCCATACCTAATTATTTGTTTGATTTCTATGTAATTTACATAATTCCATGTTCATGATTGATTAATGCATTGTCAGGTAGACAATACTCCTTTATCCAACAATTGTCAATCATTGTTTTAAGCAGAAAGCTGTACATTGTATAGGATATTGTCCGACCGCTTCTTTCGTTATTCTCTAATCATTTTAAAGCCGATAGATAAAGTAAATTCATTATAATCATCCGCTCGACACGTTACACATATTTACTCCAAGAAATTATATATTGGGATATATTTTTGCGAAACATATCAAGTGAGCGATAATGCATCCGTTACCTGTAATCTCTGATGTCGATCCCCACCAAACGACGTCATCTGTATACGTGCCTCCTTCGCCAACACGCCCAGCAGTTGGTGAAGACAGGTCAAGTAAAATAGGTTCTGTAACGTCAACGAGAATAAGACCCGCACCGTTTGTTACGTCAAGTTTAACATAGTATGGCCTCTTGGTTTCAAGGACAATACCACTGAACGTAAATGAGTGTATGTTTTCATCGAGGGTAAATTCTTCTCCAATCTGTCCGTTTATCTCGTCATTCTCACAAGATTTACCATAAAACAATGATACCGTGTAGGATTTAATACCCGATACATCGTCTGTATAGCCGGTCCATTCTACCTGTATTGCTGAACTATCTGACGTATACGAGAGAGCCTATTTGTGAATAAATAAGAAATAAAATGTACAGTTCAAAATGTCTATAATTGGTTATGAAATAATGTGTATTACTTGATTGACATATCGGTTGCATGAGAATGTCTCAACGTCGAATACAAGTTCATTATATAAACTCTTTTCACATTATGTCCGTATAACCTATAAATCGTAACATTTATTTAACTATTATATCCGATATGTTAACTAAAACAGTGGATGCATAGATTATTCATTTCATAAAGTACATTAGGATTAGATCATAGTTGTGCCTCAAAACTCGCATGAATACTTGTAGCTTATAAATCACTTCTTCTTGTTTGTATCATTGAATAACCGCCAAGTGGAAGCATTCCGTCCTGTTTAGTACAGGAACTTAGTTCATTGAATTGTGCCAATAATCAACATACCATGTCAAAGTATGGACCACCAGTCACAGCCCCTATTTCTGGCTTGGTCACATCGATCGTTGTGTTGGCTACTGTCATGTTACATTCACCAGCAAAATCAACTCCTGTTGAGAACATAACATGTAATTATGTCACATCGCAAGAACTCCTCATTGGACCTACTTCCTTTGAAAGTCCCATTATGAGACTTTTGATAATTTAATAGAAACATTAACAATAGTTCAATATATACGCTTTAACACTTTTTGTCTTTCATTTTTTAAATCTGATTTTTTTCCGTCTAAAATCTTTCGAATAAAGGAGAAAAAAATGCACTTTCATAATGGAGGCATGAAATATGAAGTTCTAAATAAATGATTAAATTAAGATTCTAAACATATCAAATTCGTTAAATGTCTTCTAAACCATAATCGTATATACCAAGTACATGTAGCTTCAGGAATGTTTAAATGACTTGATTCAGATCAGGAAAGACCCGGATTAAACTTGAATGCGCACGCATTTCTTATCCGATAGCAAATTTATTAATGTTGGGAATCGGGCACAATGGTTTCTTCGCAAAACAGGAATATATTTCGCTTTATTTACTCCTTTTATAGTTTTATGTGTTGATTGGTTATGACAAAATCAAAACCATAAACAGTTTGAAATCAGTTTAATTTCGTTTTGTATGGTAGGAACCTTTTTGCACGCAAACAGAGTTAAATTAATTTATTTTCAAACATGAATTTATTACTCGTATGAATGATCCAACTTTAAAAAATAAAAGCAAGAGAAAAACTTACCCATTACAAAGACACTGTATGTTTGACCTTGTAGCACAGAAAGATCCTGAAGCCGTACGTAAGTATTACTTCCGGCACTCGTCACCGTGTACACATCAAACAAATCATTCTTTTCATCATCAGTGATATTCCCTCCGTCAATCTTAGAAATAGACAGTTATAAAAGTAAGCCATGCACCAAGTAACTTTTACCTGGTTTGGAGAAAATAATATCGGTTTGGACATCTGTGCATCAAATATGTCTTGATAACTTCTGTTTCGCGATTAATGCACTCAAAGATTAGTCTACACATACATACATGCTGATTGGAATGTACATTGGTCACACATGCCTGTTGGCTGGTTTACTTGGATCACTGTTCAAATATATGATTTACAAACATAATTATACATATGGGTAATTTTGAATGCTTTCTCGTGTATAAACTGTATCGCCGGATTTAGTTAGCACTGTTATTCATAGATAAATTTATAGATACATTTTGAGACCGAAAACAAGTAATTTTCAGTTGTGAATCATTTACTCGATTTGGCCCTCTCTCGGCTTTGTAATTAATTATATTTACTAGTTGGGCCGAAAATTTACATTTGTGATCAGAAAATTTGCTCGCTCTAGTTGATCATACTCGGGAAAGTAATGAGAAAAAGCTCTAAACAAATGAGTGTGGGGTTTTGCCAAACGGATTTAGTGCTCGTTGTTTGTATAATGGATTTCATATATGTCAACATGTCTTTCAAAAGTCGAATCTTTATTTTCCCAATGATTATAAGGAAATGTTATACACTGTCATTGACAAAAAGGTAATCCGAATGACCTAACATACCAATCGCCTCAATGATTTAAGTAGTTCTCAGGAACAAGATTTTTCTGTTTATAATGCAATTGTATAATTGTTAAATATTTCATATCATTTCGTCCTATCATGATAGTTACCTTCACATTTATAATACTGTCTTATAAACGTTTTGTTTTGTTATTTTTGTTATTTTTCATGCCTTCGTTTCAGAAGGATTAGTACAGCATGATTACTACGTTTATAGAAAGCAGGAATCAGAAAAGAACCGTAGTTTTTTCGAAATTTCACTTCTATCTTCAATAGTTATTTGTCCACACACAAACAATTTTGACAAACGGAATGTACTGAAATATATATGGTTGGGTATGAATATTGTTCCGTATAACGTAGATCATACTAAAATCAAGTAAACATTAATACAATCAGGAAAAACAATTAAATGTCTGATATCTTAAAGAAAATAACAAGATGTAGACAGACGCATATTATCACATGAGTCCACTGTATGGTGCAATATTCGACTATTTAAGTTTATTCATGAACCCCCACCAACTCCTTTAACAACACTCTTTATTTATCGCTTTTGTCAAGATTATGGATGTTCATTTATACACGTTGATTAAGTTTTCCAACGTATGTTTATCTTAAGAGTAAGCTATACCTGCCTAGTGTTGAAATGACGTCTCTGACACTTTTCGATTGATTTTCGTTAAATGGAATATTGGGGAATTCCTCAACAGTGTAGCCGCATTCTATTCCAAAATATATGGCATTAGCGTTGTAACATGTTACAGGCATGCTCAGTCGTATTCTCTTGAATTCTCGTTTCTTTTTATAACAAAAGTGACGCCCAATATACAGTCAGGTGTTAAGTGGAATCGTCAACAAAGGAAACCGTACAAAATGGTCGGCTTGCGGCTTCACTCAAGGATTAGGCACGTCGGTTTACCACGCAATATACCATAGAGATACTTTGAGATCCCTTGCCAATGAATTTTACAGTTACCTCAACTTATCCTGATTCCGTCATAAGGATAAAGTAATAAACATCGTTGATAAGCAATACATACGCTTGAAATTAAAAAGATGCAAACATTTATTCATTATGTTGAATTTATTTGCCTTGGCCACATGGCGCTGTCACGTAAACATTGCCTAACACAAAATAATTGGAATGCATTTAATTAACACCACTAGTGATTTTTAACATTACCATGGCAGGATCGTAGTCTAATAAATTACTGGTAAAATATCAAAATGAATTTACATATTGCTTGCAGTCGCTGATTGTCGGCCAGAAATGAGACGAGACAGCTACATAGTACATCATCATATCTTCTTTTGATTCGAAGCCTAGCCAAGGTACATCGATGGTAGTTAGAGAATCAGTATACTCTGCTATTTCAATCTGTCCAGCTGTTTGGAAGAGAAACAACGTTATAACGTGTACATTATTTATAAAAGGTTTGTCCTTTGAGAAGTGGAATAGAACGAAACACTTCAATGCATCTTCATACAATGTTTTCGTCTTCTAAGGCTACGACCTACGTTAACCTGACCTTCGCGACTTTCCAAACAACTAAGATCTAGATCAGAATGAGCCTTCAGACAGTCTTCAATATTTACCATCTATTCAAGCAAACACACAGGCAGATACTAGAGGTTACAATTAAATGATTAAGACCAACGTAGATGGCTATACTTCTCGATTGAAATGAACCCATTTTATTTGTAAACCATGTATTAGCAAAACAATTATTGAGATTAAAATGATGCCTTTCTGTATTTAAAGTCTGTTTTGCGTACTCAATACCATTTTTGGAACTAGGAGACGAATTACATGATTGGTTACATATCTAAATAATAATTGACAACCTTTTATGATAATATATAGGTTCATAGTGTTTATATTATACATGGATATATAACAAACTTGTAAACATAAAAATGATATAATAAGCGTAAATCTGGCTTTTCAGTAAGTTATAATGTTTAACTGATTTCATATCATGTTTCTTTCTTTTCATAACGTACATTCTGAAAACTGTTAAATTCATAGTTACTTTCATACCTGTTACTCCTCCATTGAAAGTTACAAAGAACCCATTGGACATAGACTGGGCTGTAGAAAGAGATGTACTATATGCCTTCACAGTACAATAGTACTTTGACGTCCCGGGTACTAAGTCTAAGCCTTCAAACGTATACGAGGTACGGTTGCCGACATCGGTGAAAGGTACAATGTTTGTCCTTGTGTACGAGAACCGTCTATCTGTGCCAAGAGCGACCTCATACATCGAAATCTTCTGATTGTCAGGTAGCTCCTGATCGTTATCACTATTTCCTAGGATAGAAAAAAAACTCACCGTGATTCAAATGCGCAAAACGAAAATTTGATAACAAATGTAAACGTTATATTGCAATTTAACGACGACTTTAAGTTTTCAAAATAAGTTCCCTTACCCGTTAGAATCTCCTCGTGGTTTTCATTACGTACGATACCAAAACCATCCCAGTTACACGTGGCTTGTTCCTTAGACGATACTACATTTAGATCAATTCCAAAAACATCTCCATCGAAGACTGATCCTGGTACTAAAGGTTGGTTATGGATTGTGACACCATCCGACCGTAAGACATACACATATCCATCAGCGTTTGTCACTCTTAACAACGAGTAGTATGTCTCGGCATTCTGCATATCTAATTGGTCATTATAACCACTTGTTGAACCTACAGATGAATATATAGGATTCAGTTTAATTGGGTAAAGATCATTTTAAGGGGAATTTTAAGGGGAACACAAATGCGACTAAACGTATGGCACTTTATGGTATGCTTCAAACGTGTTCAAATCTCGAGGGTGATGCTATATTTTTGCTTAATCTAATGTCGGTATGGTTATTCATTACTAAGGCAACACAGTGTCCTTTAAGCGGGGCTGGTGGCCTTTTCCTCTTTAAAGTAAAATGCTTAAATAAAATTGAACAGTTTTTAAATGAGATATTTTGACGCAGCAATGTTTGATTATTAGTTGACCACACAAGCGTCTTAATACAAAAAATCTACGATATCCATGATTAAGAAAGCCTTGAACGTTAATACCGGTTGCGCATTATGGCGTCATTTGAGTCACAAGAAACGCGCGCAATTATGGAAATTTGTTGTCAGCTTGGATATTTACCAAAGCAAATACATCAAATGATATATAAGGAAATGTCTTAACGCATCTTTTTTAATGATGTCATAGTTTCCGAGATGGAACAAGTTTACAAGTAGATGCGAAGGTGGTGACCATTAAACGTCTGTGGACACTGTGACGTTGGTCACATAAATTAAGGACGTCGTCGATAGCCACAGGCGAGTGATGGTGCAAGATGTATGTGACGCAACATGTAACAGTCATGGCATTTGTCATCGAGTTCTAATAGTTACATATGAACATTCAGTACACTGTGGATTCCACAATAATGACAACGAGAAGAGGCGTGTGAATGCGGCGAGGACATTACTTAACCGCTATCGCATAGGAGGTAACGAATTCAAGGACCATGTCGTGACCAAAGACGAGATACTGGTTTATCATTTTGATCATGAAACTAAACTACAATCCCATCAATGGATGAACCCATTTCGCCTAGACCGAAAAAACACCTAGAGTAGGCTTACGTAGGCATGCATGGTTTCAAATTAGTCGACCACCATCCAATTCTCAACTAATTTAGTGCCGATACTATTCTTGTTTTATTCTGCTTTGACGGGGCACACGTTTGACAACTGTCAGGAAGTTCAGTGTATAATATCTGCCTTTGACACATAATTAAATTTGGAAATATATTCGACCAGTGAATCGCCAGGCACGAGAAACGTGTTATGTGTAGAGGTGACTATATGCGGAATGACTGGTACGCATATTGTGACTTAGAAACACGACGTCGGAAAACGTCATTCTTTGTTAGGCGACGCTCCCTGTCTGCACGATAATGACAGGTTGTTAATCAAGGTATTTTCATTTTGTGTGCAAAGTTCGTGAAATTTTGCGGTAACGTGTTTGACAGAATGGTTCTCATGCTTTTCATTAATATCGCCGCTCATTAAACTCGGAAGTTACAGATACGGTCCGCTTAATTCTGGATCTTCCCCCGTTCATACGGTTTTCATCAAGCATATTTTGTACTTTATCCACGATGAATCGGTGATGAATCTGATAACAACTTTTTGTGTGAAAAGAATACGTAAATACTAAAAATAGAAAAATCACCTTGGGATAAAGAGGTATTCTATACAGTTCGTTGCTGAATTCAGAAACACATGCCTTGAATAGTCTCGGTGTCACACGATTTCATATCATGCATTTGATTTTACTTAGAATATTTCAACAAATACTTTTAAAATCACTATCACAGTGTATTTAAGGTAAGCGGTTGAACACACATTTGTATCCTTCTTTTATAATATAATATTTCGTAATTTGTTATGTTTTTGATGTATACTTTAAATATTTACAATGAGTTTCACGTATACCTTGCTTGTCTGTGTATTCCTGTATCATTTCACCATCCAATCTGATTATCGCCCATTCATATTTCACAGCTGGACAGGGTTCGCCGGATGTATCCCATTTAGCATGTATAACGGAAGACTCAACTTGATAATCTCTGGTATATTAGGAAAAAACATATAAGCCCTGACCCACTTACAACAAATCTGCAGGAGATGACTTTGAACTTATGGTATTCTGTTTTAATACAAGTATGATCATTGGATAGAGCTGAAAACAATGTGTCAAGAGGAAGAACTGCTAAACATTTAGAGCAATTTAACCTTTTGTTAAACTCTCAAAAGTCGTGTATTACAGATGTTGGGTCTTGTAGGTAGGAAAGGTTAAACGGTTTTGTAGTACAGCATCTTACGCATATTTTAATTTTGTGATATACGTTTTTAAAAATGAAATCCTAACTTGAATGTTTTCGTTTTACAGAGAATGTTGATAAACCGACATTCAACACAATTTAATGAAAACGATTTTAAATTAATTCGCAGATTATCATTGAATTGCGTAACTATAGAAGCTCTATACTCACATGTCTCCCACAGTTCCAGGATCGGCATCCCAAATTCCTACCGTCGACAAAGGATTTAGACCTTGACTTTTTAGTGATATAAAAACACCGTTTGATGTGGAAACGACGGACAATCCAGCACCGTTTACTGCTATTACCTTTACATATATCTGGAAATATATTTAGACGTAAAATATATACGCCACCACTCTCCATTAATATTTATGTGTCTGTGGTTATATAAGTAATGTTTCTTTTTCAAAAAAGCGCATATTGAAATTACTGCAATTAAAATATCTACTATTCGACAATATTAGCCTGGTTTTAACGCTTGGGCAAATATGTATATGTATTTAAATAAATATTGTGATACTTGTATAAACAATCTATCTCGAGATAAGCTAAATACAGTTTCAATTTGATGCAAATCACAAATATAATTCGTCAAAATCATACGAATCTCTGCAAAAAGGTAAATATCAGGTTAATATTGTAGAGTAAAGGCGTCCTCACACATAGGCGAATCCATTAAACGCAGCCTGGCGAATTGGGTAAATGTGTCAATTCTGGCGAATTTTGACCGAAACTGTTTGAAAAAAATGTGTTACATAATTTGAAATATAACGAGAGGTAAACGTAGGGGAACTATTTATTGCGAATGATTTACGAAGTGTGACGAACGGTTACTGTTATTCGATAGAATGCGTTGGGTCGCGCAAACAATCTTTGTTCTTTCCGTTAGCGATTAGGAACGCAAACATGCTATGCTAACCGAAGCGCTACTTTGCGCATGCTTCCGAAGCCGTCCGAAGCTTTCCGAAAGGGTATTTCCGCATCCTGCCGTTACCGGACGCTATACAAGACTGGCGAAAACCAGGTGGGGTCATTTGCCTTCTAACTTTCTCCGACTCGACACCACGTCGTATTGCTGTCTATGTGTGAGGACTTCTCTTTCTTATTTAGATGAATATTGCCAACGCGGCGAAACGGAACATTGTTGTAAGCATCAGTACTTTTACTATAAACCTCCCCTACACACACACTTTTTTCGTTATTTCAATGAAATGAAATTGCCCTGTAGATATATTTAAACAAAATACACTTTACAAATGTGAGCAATATATGTTGATTCATTATAAGTACCTCGGCTATTCCTATCAGATTAAGCCCTCTAAAAGTATAGTTTCTTTTTGATATCGGCTGATCGAGCTCCACAAATTCAACAATATCTGCGCTGATTTCCGTGGTACCTAGTGCTATATGATATCTGGAATTTATGACATATGTATGTTGTATATTTGCAATCTTTTTAAGGGTTTCCCCAAAATGAATGTTTTCAACTATCTCAATTTTAGGAAAACATGCACTTTCCTCGAAACACACATTCACAATCTTCCCTTATTTGTTAAGCACAAGGTTGTCACTAATAAGCTAATTAGTAGAACAATAAAACGAAATCAACAGTACTCCAACCAAAAGATATACGTGAGCATCTTTTTTTAATAATGCTTGACCCAATCAAACATGTCTCTACATAATTTAATTTGATTGAAGATCTTGTACTGTTTTTTTTTTTTTTTTTTTTTTTTTTTTTGTTTATTTCTGGTATTTTGATTTGTTAATTTATTGTATTTGGTTCGAAACATTGTATGTATGTTTAAAATCAATAAATATGTTCTATGTTCTATGTTCATTTTGTAAAAGTAAACGTAACATGACATAAAATAGCGAAACCTAATTCATGAGCAATATAATGCAATTAATTAAAAGCTCATTGAATAAAACAAAATGCACGATATTTCAAAAGGTGATACTTACGACTGAATACCTGACTCAGTATCCACAAAAGGACTCCAAGAAACAGACACTGAGGTGAGTGATTTTTGACACGTAATATCGTAGTCTAAGCATTCTGAAAACATCCGAAAAAATGGTAAAGTGAATCATTTATAAAACACATGTGTGGGTTAATATTATGTATGTATATGTAATCATGATATACAGTAAAACAGCATGTGAATAATACTCGATAGAGCACGTAGAAGTAATTAAGTTAAACAATAACAATTAACGGTATATACAACGCATCTGTATAGTAAAGAAGTATTAAACAAGCAAATTCATGAAATTTATATCCCCCGCTTGCAAGAAATAGTGTAGGAATAAAGTCCGCCGAAAGTGACGATCGAACTTGGACTAGCTGTTAAGGCATTTAACCTTGTTACCAAGTTTGAAAAAAAAACCGGTTCACATTTGTGGCAGTAATTGCACGGAAACAGCAACAAACGACATTTTTTGTTAATCAAGGGGCCATAACTCCACCGAATAAAGTCAGCCGAAAGTGACGATCGAACTTGCCTAGCCCTTAAGGCATTTAACCTTGTTACCAAGTTTGAAAAAAACGGTTCACATTTGTGGTAGTTATTACACGGAAACAGCAACAAATGACACTTTTTGTTAATTAAAGGGCCATAACTCCACCGAATAAGGTCCGCCGAAAGTGACGATCGAACTTAGCCTAGCCCTTAAGGCATTTAACCTTGTTACCAAGTTTGAAAAAAAAACCGGTTCACATTTGTGGCAGTTATTGCACGGAAACAGCAACAAACGACATCTTTGTTAAATAAGGGGCCATAACTCAACCGAATAAAGTCCGCCGAAAGTGACGATCGAACTTGGCCTAGCCCTTAAGGCATTTAACCTTGTAACCAAGTTTGAAAAAAACGGTTAACATTTGTGGCAGTTATTGTACGGAAACGAAGTGTGACAGACAGACAGACAGACAGACAGACGGACGGATAGACGAACAGACGGACGGACGGACAAACCGAAATTAATAACCCCCCTTTTTTTCTTCGAAAAAGCGGGGGATAATAAATACACACAGCTGTTCTATTGATGGTTTATTATGTCTATAAAGCACGTGTGCATATATTTTACCAATATCTGTATTGCACGCCACATCCTGGTTGATAGATTCGCCACTTTCAAAGACATGCTCATGGGCCACTTCAACAACAACTCCCGGTGAAGGCGGGGTGGTATCAATGAATATAGGATTTGAATATGAGGCAACTTTGTCATCAATACTGTTGTACGCAGTAACTGTTGCATATAATGTATTGCCGTGGACTGCTTGGACATCGTAAGCTGAAAGAATAATTCAAGTCAAAGCTATACATAATTGTATATTACCTATATTGTCTATTCACGTATTTTAGGTATTCGAAAGCGATATCTTTATTATAATTATTTATTAAAAATAATATATGCAGATTTCTCAAGATAACAAGAAAATAAAACCCGTTTAATGTATTCCAAATATAATACTGATGATCAAATAATGAGTGTTTACGAGAAATTTAGTTGTTTCAAAAATCAGGCATCTTACAGTAAAGATCAAGATTTGTCGGTGAATTAAAATGAAAGGTACATACTGTTAATAAAATACTCCTTAGAAGACGATGGCAGTGTCACACGAGGTAATTTGTCTTCATCTCCAATTGATGACCCGAGATAAAAGTCGTACAAGGTTATAGGACTTTCTTTGTCGGCAAAACCTGACCACTGACAGTGAATTGGTGTGTTAGGCTTAAACAAGATATGTATCAATTATTGTTTTAAGTTTCGCATTTTCCCTTACGAAATAAATAGTGCACATATACATTTAACACAATTTAACTACCCAAAATAGACCATCACAATGTCGAAGTGTGACTTTGCATTGAACTATTTATACCATAATCAATTTCTTGTTATTCAATACAGTTGATGTAACTTGTACTTTATAATACCAAACGATATATCTGTAAATTCTAAACGATATATCTGTAAATTCCAAACGATATATCTGTAAAATGTATTAATTTTCTAATTTAAATCCATACTATTAAACCAATGGTTTCTTTTCAGTTAATACTCTAAGTTTTCGATTGTTACTACGCTCTTAAATAAAAAAAAACATGTTTTATTGGTAAATGAAGAATATTCTATGAGACAGAATATGACATACTTTTATAGTGAAATAGAAATGTATTTGTTCACTGTTATGAAAATGTGAATATGCTAAATCTTATTAGAAAATATACCTGGGCAAATTGTGAGCATGACACTTGGCCCGGTGTAGGTGGCGTGTCATCGACAACAAGGCCTGGTGATACTACCAATGTTCTTTGTCCAGCTTTGTTTACACCACTGACAGAGAGGAAATTCGTCAATCCTGTCAATAGAAATCTTGCGAAATGATAGTTCATATCATATTGTATTAATTCAAAAATGTGGATAACGTGTCATACTATATGGATTATACAATACATTATACGATGGCTTCATTTTGGTATTTAATTGCACTTTCCCAAGCATTCTGACACGTTTGAAGCAAAACAATTTGAACACTCTGTGGGGATAACAATGCCAGCAAATTTCGCAACAATGTTTACAATATCCTATTTAGTTACTGAAGGTGTTATTGAAGGAGATATTTCAAATCCTGTATACATGTTTTCCAATCAGTCTAGTGCAGACTTGGTGTTGAATGCCAACGTTATTTCCTATATTTCTGATCCTTTAGCCATGACATGAGCCGTCCCGTAAGACAACCAACATTGTGGACTCGCGTAAAGTATCGAACCGGATCAGCCTAAGCATGTAGCGCAGGCTTACCCTAACATACACTTTTCGCCTCCTGCTAATTTTCTGTTTTAGGAATCATTACTTTATACCTCTATCGCCCTGAGACGGAATGTGTCGGAATACATTACGCAGAGGCTATGCTGTTGGTTTTCTCGTGGGACGGCTCATATTCCTCATACACACATTTCCTAACCTAAAGTGATATTGATATTCATGTCCGACAGTTCACCAGCATTGGTTCCAGGTGATAACCAATAAATGACAGGGTGTATGTCAGATCCACCAGGATACGTTCCTAGTTTCACGGCTACCATTTCAATGTTATCAACAACGTTGTTCGAAATAACTTCAACATCTCTGATCTGCCAGGACGCACTTAGACTGGTAACACCTGATTCGTAATAAACTAATTCCGCTTCTTCGATATCATGGTCCAGTATCCTATAAACGATAAAAAATATGGATTCGACGTATTTCATTTTCATTCACAGTAGTTTATTAGAAAAACACTCTAAGACACACTCAGTTATATGTCATCTTCATATTCCCAAGATTGGTTACGGACTCGATGGTGAAGCGGCCGGGTCACATCAAACACTCTTAAAAGTAATGGTACGCTCCTTGGCGCTCTATAGCTCGTGTCATGATTAATGGACTTGCAGTACTGGAATCTTACTTACTGTTTAAAAAAACTTAATTGACAGAGTAATATGTTGGAATTCAATGGTTGTATGAAAGTGTTTTACGTTGTTTTAAACAGTAATGAACTAACTATATATTCACATGGCCTTGGTAAATTACAAGTTTATGGCACTCATATCGTAATCCAAATCACCAAGGAAGGAAACCACTTCTTCCATCACTATTCTGTAACGACGTGTGTTTTCAATCAAGTGGTTATGCCTTAATATCAGATGTGTAAACAGTCTTTCAAAAGAATGACACATTGACTTAAATGTGTATGTGTAATAAGACTGATGACTGTGAAAACATGTAGACACAATTATGCCTAGTCTCTTTTAATGAAAATATAACTATTTTAATGGAGTGTAAAACACTTTGGAGAACAGATGCAATTTCTCTTCTTTTGCCACAGTGGGAATCCGCCGTGGCCGAGTCGTATGCGTCGTGCTTTTCGAATCGCGAGTTCCGGATTCGATCCCCAGTTCTCGCGGTCATAGTGGAGTGCTTCTTTGAAATGCATATTGCCAAGTTTAGTACTAGTTTGTTTACCAAGAGACCATGAGTAAATGAAATGTCGTCGTGATAAACTGAAATAAAGTAGCTAACTGGATGAAACCAAAATTAACTTAAACTTATATTGCCACTGTGTTTTCAAACATGGTCTGCTGCAGATGAGTGAAAATGAGTTTGCAAATAGGAAACGGTTAAACGAATCATTTTATTTTGAAAATATGACGATGTTGTTGAATTATCATTAACCTACCTGTCTACGGTGACTGAGGGGGGAGTTTTGTCGATCATGATGCCATCAGTAACACTTTGAAGAGCTTGGCCATTGTATGTTATGCCTCTGATAGTTACATAATATAATTTACCGTGTAACAGCGTAACGGGAAGATGTGCTGTTCCAGAATAAACATAACCTAAAACATAATAAGTGAAATCTTTTGAAAAAGAAGAAGAATTATATAAGCACTTTCTCTTTGTGATACTAAATACAATACACATTAACTTTGCTTAAAGTACGATGGCTCGTGGTAAAGTGCAAGTATTAATTGATTACCTGGAAGCACAAACATTTACCAGAATAAAAGTAAAATAATTTCTGATTATATAAAAACGCTTGAAGTCTTTTAATGCAGCTGTTTCGTAAGTACGATTTCTGTAGAATCTTGACATACAAGTATTTGACTGTAACTAATTTGCTTTCAAATCCTTGTTACGAAGTTTGACATAAAATACCACATCATCAAGTGGTCCCATCCCTGTAACGTTTTATATCTAAAAGATAGTTTATGTATATGAACATGTGTCTTTACAAAGTAAATTCAACTAGATGCGTTAGGATATAACATTATTTAAGGTTATTTCTTTTAAATTTGGTTGATTGATTTAGGTTTAGCGCCGTTTGAAACAAATTGTTCAGTCATATCACGGCGACATGTTCATACACCCATGTGTTACCATGGTTTCGCGAATAAGTACTCCACACAAACTGTTTTCAAGCAACAAATTCGAATTGGTCACGGCGTTTTAAATGTTTCGAATTTTGCAGAACATCCAATCTTGACAACGTTAAAACTTCTGTCTGTCAATTTACAATTTAACATCATTATTTAAACATACATCAGAGGTATACGTCCCTTTACCCTTGCCGCAGTTCGTTTGCGTTCGATCTCCTCTCGTTACAATAACCAATAAAATTAAACACATTCATAGACTTTATTTGACAGCTGATACTTTCTTCGAAATAAACTGAGCCCATACTCTAGAAATCCATCTATGACAAGACTCGATAAATTTGTCTCGCCATGATTGTTATCTGATATGTATGGTCTGCTGGATATTTCTTGAATATGAAATAAATTGATAACAGTCTACATTTAGTCCATAATGCCCATTTCGCTCTGGATGCACTCTGGTTGTAAATACGTTTTGCCAAAAATGAACTAATTCATTTGATCTGATTTCTTTGTTAGAATCTCAATTAAACTTAAACTGTGTCTAAATGTCTCGCATTTCTAGTATTATATAGAAAAGAAATGAACTAAGTTTTTACTGTTATCAGCGTCGTCCATTTCCACCGTAAAAGTCAATCCCCTTTCCGTGAATGGCAAACTATCTTCTCTGTCAGGAGATGTACCAACTGCCCACACAAAATACTTTATACCATGTAAAGTACTCTTAAATCCGTTAAATGTTATGGAAATAGTCGTATCATCAACTGTGTAATCAATGTCCCCATCAAAGATATCACCACTTTGTTCTATTCCATCAACTATTCCATCAACGACATTGCCTAAAAACAGATTGGTGAAGTAATGATCTATATTCAATAGACATTCATATAAGTACTATGCTTATCATAGCGTCAGGTAAATGAATGCATTCAATTTAATCAGTGGTAGTTGTAACGCATCGGTTGTGTAGTGGTTGAGCGTCCACCTCGGGTGCAGGAGGTCGCGGGTTCGATCCTCGGATAGGTCACACCAAAGACATTTAATAGGGTATTAAAAGCTGCTCTCCTTGGCGCTCGGGTTGCGGCGATAGCATAACGACTGACTGGCTGGTGTCAGGATTATTGGACCAGTAGAAGTCCTGGTAATTTACTCAGGAAACGCCGTGAAATAACATAACAATTGTTGAAAGTGGCGTACAACGACATGACATTTAGCTATTGTATCTTAATTAATAAGTTATCATGATCACATGTATATGGAAAGAACGACAACACTAGAAGATTGTCTAGAACTATACCTGGCACATCTTCCGGTACAACAACAATTGGCGTTGAATTAACTTCATCACTAATATGTCCTGCTCCATTCCTAACTTGGAGCGTAACATGATACACATGAGTCAAATTTTGAAGATCAGTATCTCTGAGGTGTAATCCATCTATGTATAAATCTCTCTCATTTGTCTTGTACGAGGTGGCCGTCATAATGTTATCTGAGCCTAAATGAAGAAAATAAAATGATCAGAGGAATACTAGTACATTGACCCTTAACTCGAACAGGTTTTCATGAGACACATAATAACAATATCATAGTAAAGTAGCTAAACTTAATCAGACTGAGACACTGTTGGTCGTCATTCAAAATGCGTACATTAAATACTAAGCTTCACTAGCAATGAAATGTTCAATGAAAAATTAAATTGAACTACCTGGTCATAAGGTTTTATTGGGCGTGGATGAAACGTAGCAAATATATTACAAACCTTCACTCGTTCCGATTTTGATGGTAATATCTGTTATTCCAGATTGATGGTCAAAAGCAAGATAAGACAGTTTAATGCCACTGTGGTCAGCTTGATAAACATATCCATCATGTATATTTTCTGACTCGCCAAAAAATACACCGACATGGAACCATCGCACCTGCGAAGGTAAAATACAACAAAACATTAACATATAAATGTTTACAATAGAAATAGAAAAGAAGGTATTCCATTTGTAATGTGAATGATTTGAACAAGATGGCAATATTGCAGTATTTTTCACGAGTGGTGGCTTTCATACATTTTATTATAATTATTGAAGGGATTATCTTTGATTAATAAGTTAATTATTTTGACAGTCTGTCTGTATAACAGCAACTATGAAATAATTGATTTGCAAAAAATGATAACTTGACCAAACGCAAACAGGACCTTTAACCCTTCCTCGTATGTAAGCGCATTTTTAATCATCTGTACCGACGATATTAATTATGATTTTGTTCATGAAACAAATCGTTTTTGTGTTATATTCGTCTGCTAAAGACTGGAGTAAAAGGGTAAAGATGGAATAATAACCTCCACACGAACATTTATTATTTAAGCCGATTAGTTTTATCTCTCCTGTTTTAAATGAAAGGGACTACTTACAGACGGTGGTGTGATATCTACTATTACACCTCTAGTTTCATGTGTGCTTGAAATTCCAGCCTGGTTTTGAGATGCTATCATAAACGTGTACTTTGCACCAGTTATGAGTTTTAGGTCGGTAGCTTGAAAGGTTGTGATCGTTTCATTCTCCAAATGCCATGTCTCTTCCACTGAAAATTAAATATGATACAATCAAATGTGCTTTCAAACAAAATAAGACAATCTACAACAAGGTTCGCTTTAACAAATGACTTTCCAAAACAACTACTTTTCACATTCTGGACAGATTGTTGAATTTGCAAATGTTTGCTTTGTACTAGGTTTCCTCTATGTACACAAAGTCATTTTTGAAACAATCAAATTTTAGAACAGCAAACACCTTTGAAGTATCAGACTGTCAGGACATTGTATGATATATATATATTTGTCTTATTGGAGAAACCCGTTTCGAGCTTAAAAATAATTAAGTTTAAAATGATGTCGATGACAATAACCATCCCATAGAATGCATAACTACCTGGCCATATTCGTTTGCGATGCCCGTTGTATCTTTCAAATATTTGGAATTTTAAGGATCGAAGTCCTGATTCATCGTCTCTGATATCAAATGTAACGGACAACCGAGTGGCATCAGTCTGAAAAATTGCAAGAAGTGTCTATCGTTGGTGCATCAATCACGAATGTTGCTTAATGGCATTCGTTTTATGCAATTTACCAGGATGTTTAAAACATCTTGCTTTAAGCTTAATTATCGAAGGTGTACCAAATGTGTTTTATGGTTTAGCAGAGATTTACACCAAACCTTTCATAAATTGACGACAATACGTCTTATTTCTTCTTGTATCATGTGTTTACAGGGAAAATAAATAAGCAGACAATTGACAGTACCATTGAGCAGTAATGTCCACTTTTCGCAGACATTTAGTATTTGACATTTTTATAAATCAATGAGTTTCAAACTATGTTGTAAACTAGAAAGTATGTTCTATAACCTGAACATAAGATACCCATTAAGGTGAATTTTGTAATTATGGCAGACATACGATTTAACAATTTTGAGAACGTAATAAAAACTGCGTAGATTACCTGAAATTGGATGTCATGTATCGGACTGCTTCCATCGTGGATATAATTCAAAATTGGAGCCGTCAGGTCGACAAGAAAACCATCTGTCTTACGAGTTATTTTGTTTGTGGCACCATTTGTAACCTGTACTTCTGCTTCAATGAAATCTTTGTGTTTCAATTGAAAGTTTTTCCAAACTGCTCTTTCTGCATCGGAATCAAACTTAGTCCAATCCTTTACAATACTCACCTCGGTTGATCTGAACATATGGACAAACACATAGCTGTTAGTAATGATAACAGATAACCTTCGACGATGAATGAAATGACACACATTTTGTAGACTAAATAGATGTCTGTCTCGTAGATACCTAACTGTCCAATTTAACAGACATGTTTGACTTGGTTTATAACTTGATAGTATTCTAAACCAGTTAGATAAAACATTCGAATGGTCTATGTCAATAATGTAAATGAAACAGGCGGAATTCATGCATCCAACACTGAGATTGCATTTAGTATCAAAAACCCACGGACTAGAGTACTAGAGAGTTTTTACACGGAGGAATAATCCAATGGCCTTAGTATACATAGTAAAGTAAAGCTCACTCTGATACTCAACCACGTTATATTTAAATTGTGCCAGCTATATGCGCAACTGACTTAGGATATAATTCGTTTGCGATTTATCGATTTATGTTTGGTACACATATACGCGTTATTAGAAATATGAAAAGAAGGAATGTAAATAATCTTTATTGAGTTTAAGTAAGCGTCATTTCACAAAAGGAACGGGACAAAGCGGATTGCTTAGACATGTTTTGCTTGACTATTGGTATAATACATCGACCTATTCTAGACATAATCATATCGGCATTTGTAACCAATATCTTGTCTTACTAAAACCTCTTTTAAAGTATCTTCTTGCGTTTTATTATTTCAATCAAGACTGAAAGTGCACTAGTTCATCAACAAGTTTTGCAGTGAGCTTTTTCTTTGCTCGGAGATCCATTACATAATCTGAGCACCGGTAACTCAGTCGGGAGGTAACATTCTTTTCGATCGTTTGACAAAAGTCCATGTAACAAGCGTCATTTGTCTTCCATTAATGGGCTAACAGTCTTTACGGAAAAGTAGCCAATTGCTTGGAAAGCCTGTTGTGTGGAGAACTTATATTAGATATCCAGGTAACACGTAGGTAGAGGAAATGACCGCCGTGATATGACTGAAAAGTTGTTGAAAGCGGCGTAAAAAACCCATTCAATCAAAGCCAATCAATCAATACATTAACATATATCATTGCAGGGGACATGCTTTATTCATCGAAGGTACAACGACAATGTTTTGTAAATCAATTTCCTATTGTTCATTCGTGCATTTCGCGACTGATAAAGTATTGAAAACAATGGTAGGACTGTTTAAAGATATATGGAGGCTTTGCTTTACCTGATATTGCTTATTTTTACAGCGTAATCAGAAATATTTGATTCCTGGTCTGCGAAATTTCTCCATTGAACAGACACAGAGGATGATGAAGAAGAGTATTTTAAATCTTCGAAAGCATCATTAGTACCGTCAACAATTTCGCCGGGTTCCGGTGGTGACAGATCGATTGTAACTGAAACATATAACATGAGTGTTATACAGTTAATAGTTCAACTTTTCTTAAAAATTACTCTTGTTGATTTTAAACATTTTTCTTAAATTTGCGGTCATTAGATATTATGATTCGAACATTTTGTACAACACAGGATGAAGATATACTGCAAGTCGGGTGTTTCAAAGTTTCTTTAAATGACACACTCTTTGTATCAACGGAACGAGATGATTAATTCGTTACAGAAACTTATTCAGTTTTGGTTGAACAATAACTTTTACTGTGACGAGGCGAAAATGACCATCTCTGCCATCAAGAAGTACGTTACGTACTAGCACAGACATATCTAGGTTATATACTATCAAAGGCTCTTTGAATTACTTAATAAAAACCCTATCAAGAAAATATATTGTTTCAGATTGATTTTCGATGATAAACAACTACACTAACTTTAAAGTTAGCTTCTCTATACAGGAAGACACATTTCAATACATGAATGTGAAATCACTGTATAGTCATACCAGCCTGTGCATCCACAAACAGTCTGATCAAAATATTCAATGTTCGACAAGTATTAGCAAAGTGTGACACTTTCAAGAACCTTTGACTCAAAGTGTACATTTGGACCAGATAAAAGAAGTCCGTATATTGTCAAAATAACATGCAGAAGGTTTCATAGAGCCTGAATAAGAGGAGGCTAACAATTTGGTTACAATTTTCTTATTCCAAATATTTTGAATAGTCAGATAAGAACATCATACCTCCGTTTGAAACAGCGCTTGTATTTCTTTTAACAATTCCACCATTTATAGCATATACTGTAGTGTAGTACGTTGAACCATGAATAAGACTGTTGTCATCAGATACTTTAAGACATGCAAAATGCTCTTTGTAACTGATATGTTTCAGTTTTATTATGTCTGTCTTTCCAACAGCACTTCCTACGCCAACTAGATATTCTGATATCCCCGACTCAGGGTCATAAAATCCTTCCCAATTCGCACATATCTGAAAGTACAGTTGGTTTAAATGGCATACATATTTTTGTCTCAATGCATGCAATTATTGTGTTTATTTAAGGCTGATTTGTATCTTTCTTTTAAAGACAGACCCTGTGAATGATGTGTATTACACAGGTCATCACCAGTCATCATGTGAGAATTTACTCGAGACATTAAGTACTAAAAACTGTTTTCGTACAACATCATTTTGGATTTCTATATATATATATATATATATATTAACAAAAACTTGAAAAAGATCATACATAACCAATACATATATGAGGAAATCAAACAGGGTAAAATCGAAACGAAAACTACAAGATCGCCAATTAATTATAATATATTTCATCTTTCTCAGGTTATTTTTCCAGTTTGAAATAAACTGATTTTCAGTTTGGTTTGGAGAACAGCTTTTGTTACAATCAAACAATCATTGCAAACATCAAATCCTCTTCTAAAGTTTCCAGAATAAAAAATGTGACATTGAAATAATCGAATATTCGTAGAATGTTACCATATTGGAGTCTTTGCTGAACGCCAGATCTGTTTTATATACAGCGCCGTCATTAACAACACCAGGAAACGGCGCCGATCCGTCTACTACAATTGGTTGATCAGCTGCTCTTACAGTAGCCAATTGAACTGAAACAGAGCAAACAAGGTCACTGGTACTCGAAAATCACCCTTGTGGCGAGAGAAAATGTGAAAAAGAAAGATGATCCACATTAGATTAAAGACTCGCTCAGACTTAGAACTCGGAGATTATTAGGCTTATAATTCATTGTATTTCAATATATACTCATGTTGTATTAACTTTCAATATAAGGGAAATACATGTACGTTGAAAAAGAAACAGGTGTGTCGATATTATCTGAATTTCCGATATTATATAGATATATCCTACCATTGTTAACTGCCCTAATTCGAAGCCATGTAGGTGTTCCATCTTGAATTTGGAATCTGTGAGAGACCTTTGGTTGTTTAGCTAAATCATAGCGATACCATGATAAGAGATCACAATCTCGGGATGTTTTGCCAAAGCAAATATCGTACTCTGATATTCCTGAATGTGGATCTCTACAATAAGACATATATGTAATGTACGAGATTGAAGAATCATTTTTAATTGATATCTCGTTTGTCACAAATAATTCATTTTTCCAAAATGTTTTCAAAGCCCATCTACTGTTGAGACGGATAATACACTTTTTCAGACACATTTGGAAGCATCTACAGGAAACATCTTTGACAAATTTAGTGGCAAGAAGGAAAAATTGTACCCAGGGTTAGGGTTAGGGTTAGGATAATTTTTTAAAAGTCGTCTGCTGCTGCTGCTGCATATATACACTTCATTTTCAGTACATGTATGCTCGTTATAATAAGAAGTAATGTTGATCCAAGGTGTTGTATAACTTATCAAACAATGTTCATTTTAAAAGCTCCAAACAAAACATTAAAGCAATGACAGTGTTCTTAATTTACAACAAATAAATAAGGGGGTTGAATAAAGGAACGTTAAAACTTGACATTCACGTGCATACATTTTGTCCAACTGAAGTTCAACAAAAGAAATTACACTTAAAGCTCACTATGATTTAGATTTTGAATGGTGTTATTTTTCGACAAAAGATATTGATTATTTACCATTTCCATTTCAGTAATATAAAGGAGAATTCCATTTGATCGACCTTTAAATCGGGACAAATTTATTTGACATTGAAATGTAAATAAATTAGATAAAAGTAAAATGTAAAGTTCACATATATCTTACCCTACGTCAATATCAGCGTAAATAAAGTATGATTTTTCGTCGTATCTAATGCCGAATATTTTATGAACAAACGGATGTGACGTATCTACAACATAAGGTGTAGTGTGGCATACTGTTACGGCCAGTGGTCCTCCATATTCTACGCCATTTAAAGCACGAACCGTTATGAAATAAGGTCCATCTGTAATGGTCAATCAGAAAAAAGCTCTTGAATTACATAAACACTAGACTAGAAAACTAAATACGGAGAAGTAAACTGGTATTTTTCAAACAATATTTCTCTTGTGATGAACTAAATCCTGTGTCACTGAGACGATTCTTTTTTAAAAGCAGCTACAACATTCAAACAGTATTAACATATTATTAAGGAGCAATTGATGAACTGCAACACAAATAAATATATAACTTTACTTTTATATTTATTCTATTATTATTTTGTTATACTTGTGCCTAGTAATTGGCTGCGGCTTTAAGACAACCAGCAATTAGATCAAACAAAACGGGCTGCTCAAAATGTCGAAAGCTAGCCCAACAAAAGCCCAAAATGGGCATCAAAACACAAATCAATAAATGGACTGTTCAAAATGTTAGTAGCAAGTCCAAATTAGGTTGCATCAAATATAACATTGCAACTAGCCTCCCCTGGATATCAGAAGGAGACTGAAATGTCATCTGTAAAATCATGAACACTTTCAGCTTCGCTGGCTTATAATATGTGTTGATCAACCCTTTTCCACATACACAAAATCAGCAGCAGACACCTACGAACACATCTGGTTAAAATATGGTTGAACTCTATAAATGAAAGTTTAATCTTTGAACATATTGTGGCAAGAGTAGAAATTTCTCATTATGAGCAATTTCTCTTTTTGTCACAATGTTTTCAAAATGTCGTCTGCTACTGAGGCGTCATAGAGCTTCTACATATGGGAAAGAGTTAAAGGTGTTCATATTTTCGTCTGTGTCTAGTATAGTGTCTTCACGATTTTGCTAATTGATCTTTGTTCAGTTTGTTTTACATATATGTCTGTCTATA
>JASEVX010000001.1:58962218-58999703 GCA_031761405.1 Serripes groenlandicus
CTTTCTATATATATAGAAATCCAAAATGATGTTGTACGAAAACAGTTTTTAGTACTTAATGTCTCGAGTAAATTCTCACATGATGACTGGTGATGACCTGTGTAATACACATCATTCACAGGGTCTGTCTTTAAAAGAAAGATACAAATCAGCCTTAAATAAACACAATAATTGCATGCATTGAGACAAAAATATGTATGCCATTTAAACCAACTGTACTTTCAGATATGTGCGAATTGGGAAGGATTTTATGACCCTGAGTCGGGGATATCAGAATATCTAGTTGGCGTAGGAAGTGCAGTTGGAAAGACAGACATAATAAAACTGAAACATATCAGTTACAAAGAGCATTTTGCATGTCTTAAAGTATCTGATGACAACAGTCTTATTCATGGTTCAACGTACTACACTACAGTATATGCTATAAATGGTGGAATTGTTAAAAGAAATACAAGCGCTGTTTCAAACGGAGGTATGATGTTCTTATCTGACTATTCAAAATATTTGGAATAAGAAAATTGTAACCAAATTGTTAGCCCCCTCTTATTCAGGCTCTATGAAACCTTCTGCATGTTATTTTGACAATATACGGACTTCTTTTATCTGGTCCAAATGTACACTTTGAGTCAAAGGTTCTTGAAAGTGTCACACTTTGCTAATACTTGTCGAACACTGAATAGTTTGATCAGACTGTTTGTGGATGCACAGGCTGGTATGACTATACAGTGATTTCACATTCATGTATTGAAATGTGTGTTCCTGTATAGAGAAGCTAACTTTAAAGTTAGTGTAGTTGTTTATCATCGAAAATCAATCTGAAACAATATATTTTCTTGATAGGGTTTTTATTAAGTAATTCAAAGAGCCTTTGATAGTATATAACCTAGATATGTCTGTGCTAGTACGTAACGTACTTCTTGATGGCAGAGATGGTCATTTTCGCCTCGTCACAGTAAAAGTTATTGTTCAACCAAAACTGAATAAGTTTCTGTAACGAATTAATCATCTCGTTCCGTTGATACAAAGAGTGTGTCATTTAAAGAAACTTTGAAACACCCGACTTGCAGTATATCTTCATCCTGTGTTGTACAAAATGTTCGAATCATAATATCTAATGACCGCAAATTTAAGAAAAATGTTTAAATTCAACAAGAGTAATTTTTAAGAAAAGTTGAACTATTAACTGTATAACACTCATGTTATATGTTTCAGTTACAATCGATCTGTCACCACCGGAACCCGGCGAAATTGTTGACGGTACTAATGATGCTTTCGAAGATTTAAAATACTCTTCTTCATCATACTCTGTGTCTGTTCAATGGAGAAATTTCGCAGACCAGGAATCAAATATTTCTGATTACGCTGTAAAAATAAGCAATATCAGGTAAAGCAAAGCCTCCATATATCTTTAAACAGTCATACCATTGTTTTCAATACTTTATCAGTCGCGAAATGCACGAATGAACAATAGGAAATTGATTTACAAAACATTGTCGTTGTACCTTCGATGAATAAAGCATGTCCCCTGCAATGATATATTTTTATGTATTGATTGATTGGCTTTGATTGAATGGGTTTTTTTACGCCGCTTTCAACAACTTTTCAGTCATATCACGGCGGTCATTTCCTCTACCTACGTGTTACCTGGATATCTAATATAAGTTCTCCACACAACAGGCTTTCCAAGCAATTGGCTACTTTTCCGTAAAGACTGTTAGCCCATTAGTGGAAGACAAATGACGCTTGTTACATGGACTTTTGTCAAACGATCGAAAAGAATGTTACCTCCCGACTGAGTTACCGGTGCTCAGATTATATAATGGATCTCCGAGCAAAGAAAAAGCTCACTGCAAAACTTGTTGATGAACTAGTGCACTTTCAGTCTTGATTGAAATAATAAAACGCAAGAAGATACTTTAAAAGAGGTTTTAGTAAGACAAGATATTGGTTACAAATGCCGACATGATTATGTCTAGAATAGGTCGATGTATTATACCAATAGTCAAGCAAAACATGTCTAAGCAATCCGCTTTGTCCCGTTCCTTTTGTGAAATGACGCTTGCTTAAACTCAATAAAGATTATTTACATTCCTTCTTTTCATATTTCTAATAACGCGTATATGTGTACCAAACATAAATCGATAAATCGCAAACGAATTATATCCTAAGTCAGTTGCGCATATAGCTGGCACACTTTAAATATAACGTGGTCGAGTATCAGAGTGAGCTTTACTTTACTATGTATACTAAGGCCATTGGATTATTCCTCCGTGTAAAAGCTCTCTAGTACTCTAGTCCGTGGGTTTTTGATACTAAATGCAATCTCATTGTTGGATGCATGAATTCCGCCTGTTTCATTTACATTATTGACATAGACCATTCGAATGTTTTATCTAACTGGTTTAGAATACTATCAAGTTATAAACCAAGTCAAACATGTCTGTTAAATTGGACAGTTAGGTATCTACGAGACAGACATCTATTTAGTCTACAAAAGGTTTGTCATTTCATTCATCGTCGAAGGTTATCTGTTATCATTACTAACAGCTATGTGTTTGTCCATATGTTCAGATCAACCGAGGTGAGTATTGTAAAGGATTGGACTAAGTTTGATTCCGATGCAGAAAGAGCAGTTTGGAAAAACTTTCAATTGAAACACAAAGATTTCATTGAAGCAGAAGTACAGGTTACAAATGGTGCCACAAACAAAATAACTCGTAAGACAGATGGTTTTCTTGTCGACCTGACGGCTCCAATTTTGAATTATATCCACGATGGAAGCAGTCCGATACATGACATCCAATTTCAGGTAATCTACGCAGTATTTATTACGTTCTCAAAATTGTTAAATCGTATGTCTGCAATAATTACAAAATTCACCTTAATGGGTATCTTATGTTCAGGTTATAGAACATACTTTCTAGTTTAGAACATAGTTTGAAACTCATTGATTTATAAAAATGTCAAATACTAAATGTCTGCGAAAAGTGGACATTACTGCTCAATGGTACTGTCAATTGTCTGCTTATTTATTTTCCCTGTAAACACATGATACAAGAAGAAATAAGACGTATTGTCGTCAATTTATGAAAGGTTTGGTGTAAATCTCTGCTAAACCATAAAACACATTTGGTACACCTTCGATAATTAAGCTTAAAGCAAGATGTGTTTTTTTATAAACATCCTGGTAAATTGCATAAAACGAATGCCATTAAGCAACATTCGTGATTGATGCACCAACGATAGACACTTCTTGCAATTTTTCAGACTGATGCCACTCGGTTGTCCGTTACATTTGATATCAGAGACCATGAATCAGGACTTCGATCCTTAAAATTCCAAATATTTGAAAGATACAACGGGCATCGCAAACGAATATGGCCAGGTAGTTATGCATTCTATGGGATGGTTATTGTCATCGACATAATTTTAAACTTAATTATTTTTAAGCTCGAAACGGGTTTCTCCAATAAGACAAATATATAGATATCATACAATGTCCTGACAGTCCGATACTTCAAAGGTGTTTGCTGTTCTAAAATTTGATTGTTTCAAAAATGACTTTGTGTACATAGAGGAAACCTAGTACAAAGCAAACATTTGCATATTCAACAATATGTCCAGAATGTGAAAAGTAGTTGTTTTGGAAAGTCATTTGTTAAAGCGAACCTTGTTGTAGATTGTCTTATTTTGTTTGAAAGCACATTTGATTGTATCATATTTAATTTTCAGTGGAAGAGACATGGCATTTGGAGAATGAAACGATCACAACCTTTCAAGCTACCGACCTAAAACTCATAACTGGTGCAAAGTACACGTTTATGATAGCATCTCAAAACCAGGCTGGAATTTCAAGCACACATGAAACTAGAGGTGTAATAGTAGATATCACACCACCGTCTGTAAGTAGTCCCTTTCATTTAAAACAGGAGAGATAAAACTAATCGGCTTAAATAATAAATGTTCGTGTGGAGGTTATTATTCCATCTTTACCCTTTTACTCCAGTCTTTAGCAGACGAATATAACACAAAAACGATTTGTTTCATGAACAAAATCATATTTAATATCGTCGGTACAGATGATTAAAAATGCGCTTACATACGAGGAAGGGTTAAAGGTCCTGTTTGCGTTTGGTCAAGTTATCATTTTTTGCAAATCAATTATTTCATAGTGGCTGTTATACAGACAGACTGTCAAAATAATTAACCTATTAATCAAAGATAATCCCTTCAATAATTATAATAAAATGTATGAAAGCCACCACTCGTGAAAAATACTGCAATATTGCCATCTTGTTCAAATCATTCATATTACAAATGGAATACCTTCTTTTCTATTTCTATTGTAAACATTTATATTTTAATGTTTTGTTGTATTTTACCTTCGCAGGTGCGATGGTTCCATGTCGGTGTATTTTTTGGCGAGTCAGAAAATATACATGATGGATATGTTTATCAAGCTGACCACAGTGGCAGTAAACTGTCTTATCTTGCTTTTGACCATCAATCTGGAATAACAGATATTACCATCAAAATCGGAACGAGTGAAGGTTTGTAATATATTTGCTACGTTTCATCCACGCCCAATAAAACCTTATGACTAGGTAGTTCAATTTAATTTTTCATTGAACATTTCATTGCTAGTGAAGCTTAGTATTTAATGTACGCATTTTGAATGACGACCAACAGTGTCTCAGTCTGATTAAGTTTAGCTACTTTACTATGATATTGTTATTATGTGTCTCATGAAAACCTGTTCGAGTTAAGGGTCAATGTACTAGTATTCCTCTGATCATTTTATTTTCTTCATTTAGGCTCAGATAACATTATGACGGCCACCTCGTACAAGACAAATGAGAGAGATTTATACATAGATGGATTACACCTCAGAGATACTGATCTTCAAAATTTGACTCATGTGTATCATGTTACGCTCCAAGTTAGGAATGGAGCAGGACATATTAGTGATGAAGTTAATTCAACGCCAATTGTTGTTGTACCGGAAGATGTGCCAGGTATAGTTCTAGACAATCTTCTAGTGTTGTCGTTCTTTCCATATACATGTGATCATGATAACTTATTAATTAAGATACAACAGCTAAATGTCATGTCGTTGTACGCCACTTTCAACAATTGTTATGTTATTTCACGGCGTTTCCTGAGTAAATTACCAGGACTTCTACTGGTCCAATTATCCTGACACCAGCCAGTCAGTCGTTATGCTATCGCCGCAACCCGAGCGCCAAGAAGAGCAGCTTTTAATACCCTTTTAAATGTCTTTGGTGTGACCTATCCGAGGATCGAACCCGCGACCTCCTGCACCCGAGGTGGACGCTCGACCACTACACAACCGATGCGGTACAACTAGCACTGATTAAATTGAAGGCATTCATTTACCTGACGCTATGATAAGCATAGTACTTATATGAATGTCTATTGAATATAGATCATTACTTCACCAATCTGTTTTTAGGCAATGTCGTTGATGGAATAGTTGATGGAATAGAACAAAGTGGTGATATCTTTGATGGGGACATTGATTACACAGTTGATGATACGACTATGTCCATAACATTTAACGGATTTAAGAGTACTTTACATGGTATAAAGTATTTTGTGTGGGCAGTTGGTACATCTCCTGACAGAGAAGATAGTTTGCCATTCACGGAAAGGGGATTGACTTTTACGGTGGAAATGGACGACGCCGATAACAGTAAAAACTTAGTTCATTTCTTTTCTATATAATACTAGAAATGCGAGACATTTTGACACAGTTTAAGTTTAATTGAGATTCTAACAAAGAAATCAGATCAAATGAATTAGTTCATTTTTGGCAAAACGTATTTACAACCAGAGTGCATCCAGAGCGAAATGGGCATTATGGACTAAATGTAGACTGTTATCAATTTATTTCATATTCAAGAAATATCCAGCAGACCATACATATCAGATAACAATCATGGCGAGACAAATTTATCGAGTCTTGTCATAGATGGATTTCTAGAGTATGGGATCAGTTTATTTCGAAGAAAGTATCAGCTGTCAAATAAAGTCTATGAATGTGTTTAATTTTATTGGTTATTGTAACGAGAGGAGATCGAACGCAAACGAACTGCGGCAAGGGTAAAGGGACGTATACCTCTGATGTATGTTTAAATTATGATGTTAAATTGTAAATTGACAGATAATTAAGTTTTAACGTTGTCAAGATTGGATGTTCTGCAAAATTCGAAACATTTAAAACGCCGTGACCAATTCGAATTTGTTGCTTGAAAACAGTTTGTGTGGAGTACTTATTCGCGAAACCATGGTAACACATGGGTGTATGAACATGTCGCCGTGATATGACTGAACAATTTGTTTCAAACGGCGCTAAACCTAAATCAATCAACCAAATTTAAAAGAAATAACCTTAAATAATGTTATATCCTAACGCATCTAGTTGAATTTACTTTGTAAAGACACATGTTCATATACATAAACTATCTTTTAGATATAAAACGTTACAGGGATGGGACCACTTGATGATGTGGTATTTTATGTCAAACTTCGTAACAAGGATTTGAAAGCAAATTAGTTACAGTCAAATACTTGTATGTCAAGATTCTACAGAAATCGTACTTACGAAACAGCTGCATTAAAAGACTTCAAGCGTTTTTATATAATCAGAAATTATTTTACTTTTATTCTGGTAAATGTTTGTGCTTCCAGGTAATCAATTAATACTTGCACTTTACGACGAGCCATCGTACTTTAAGCAAAGTTAATGTGTATTGTATTTAGTATCACAAAGAGAAAGTGCTTATATAATTCTTCTTCTTTTTCAAAAAATTTCACTTATTATGTTTTAGGTTATGTTTATTCTGGAACAGCACATCTTCCCGTTACGCTGTTACACGGTAAATTATATTATGTAACTATCAGAGGCATAACATACAATGGCCAAGCTCTACAAAGTGTTACTGATGGCATCATGATCGACAAAACTCCCCCCTCAGTCACCGTAGACAGGTAGGTTAATGATAATTCAACAACATCGTCATATTTTCAAAATAAAATGATTCGTTTAACCGTTTCCTATTTGCAAACTCATTTTCACTCATCTGCAGCAGACCATGTTTGAAAACACAGTGGCAATATAAGTTTAAGTTAATTTTGGTTTCATCCAGTTAGCTACTAGTACTAAACTTGGCAATATGCAAATTTCAAAGAAACACTCCACTATGACCGCGAAAACTGGGGATCGAATCCGGAACTCGCGATTCGAAAAACACGACGCATACGACATATGCATATGACTCGGCAACGACGGATTCCCACTGTGACAAAAGAAGAGAAATTGCATCTGTTCTCCACAATGTTTTACACTCCATTAAAATAGTTATATTTTCATTAAAAGAGACTAGGCATAATTGTGTCTACATGTTTTCACAGTCATCAGTCTTATTACACATACACATTTAAGTCAATGTGTCATTCTTTTGAAAGACTGTTTACACATCTGATATTAAAGCATAACCACTTGATTGAAAACACACGTCGTTACAGAATAGTGATGGAAGGAGTGGTTTCCTTCCTTGGTGATTTGGATTACGACATGAGTGCCATAAACTTGTAATTTACCAAGGCCATGTGAATATATAGTTAGTTCATTACTGTTCAAAACAACGTAAAACACTTTCATACAACCATTGAATTCCAACATATTACTCTGTCAATTAAGTATTTTTAAACAGTAAGTAAGATTCCAGTACTGCAAGTCCATTAATCATGACACGAGCTATAGAGCGCCAAGGAGCGTACCATTACTTTTAAGAGTGTTTGATGTGACCCGGCCGGGGAGAAAATCCGCTTCACCATCGAGTCCGTAACCAATCTTGGGAATATTAAGATGACATATAACTGAGTGTGTCATAGAGTGTTTTTCTAATAAACTACTGTGAATGAAAATGAAATACGTCGAATCCATATTTTGTATCGTTTATAGGATACTGGACCATGATATCGAAGAAGCGGAATTGGTTTATTACGAATCAGGTGTTACCAGTCTAAGTGCGTCCTGGCAGATCAGAGATGTTGAAGTTATTTCGAACAACGTTGTTGATAACATTGAAATGGTAGCCGTGAAACTAGGAACGTATCCTGGTGGATCTGACATACACCCTGTCATTTATTGGTTATCACCTGGAACCAATGCTGGTGAACTGTCGGACATGAATATCAATATCACTTTAGGTTAGGAAATGTGTGTATGAGAAATATGAGCCGTCCCTAGAGAAAACCAACAGCATAGCCTCTGCGTAATGTATTCCGACACATTCCGTCTCAGGGCGATAGAGGTATAGAGTAATGATTCCTAAAACAGAAAATTAACAGGAGGCGAAAAGTGTATGTTAGGGTAAGCCTGCGCTACATGCTTAAGCTGATCCAGTTCGATACTTTACGCGAGTCAGCAATGTTGGTTGTCTTGCGGAAAGACTCATGTCATGGCTAAAGGATCAGAAATATAGGAAATAACGTTGGCATTCAACACCAAGTCTGCACTAGACTGATTGGAAAACATGTATACAGGATTTGAAATATCTCCTTCAATAACACCTTCAGTAACTAGATAGGATATTGTAAACATTGTTGCGAAATTTGCTGGCATTGTTATCCCCACAACGTGTTTAAATTGTTTTGCTTCAAACGTGTCAGAATGCTTGGGCAAGGGCAATTAAATACCAAAATAAAGCCATCGTATAAGGTATTGTATAATCCATATAGTATGACACGTTATCCACATTTTTGAATTAATACAATATGATATGAACTATCATTTCGCAAGATTTCTATTGACAGGATTGACGAATTTCCTCTCTGTCAGTGGTGTAAACAAAGCTGGACAAAGAACATTGGTAGTATCACCAGGCCTTGTTGTCGATGACACGCCACCTAAACCGGGCCAAGTGTCATGCTCACAATTTGCCCAGGTATATTTTCTAATAAGATTTAGCATATTCACATTTCCATAACAGTGAACAAATACATTTCTATTTCACTATAAAATTATGTCATATTCTGTCTCATAGAATATTCTTCATTTACGAATAAAACATGTTTTTTTTTATTTAAGAGCGTAGTAACAATCGAAAACTTGGAGTATTAACTGAAAAGAAACCATTGCATTAATAGTATGGATTTAAATTAGAAAATTAATACATTTAAAATTTACAGATATATCGTTTGGAATTTACAGATATATCGTTTAGAATTTACAGATATATCGTTTAGAATTTACAGATATATCGTTTGGTGTTATAAAATACAAGTTACATCAACTGTATTGAATAACAAGAAATTGATTATGGTATAAATAGTTCAATGCAAAGTCACACTTCGACATTGTGATGGTCTATTTTGGGTAGTTAAATTGTGTTAAATGTATATGTGCACGTTTATTTCGTAAGGGAAAATGCGAAACTTAAAACAATAATTGATACATATCTCGTTTAAGCCTAACACACCAATTCACTGTCAGTGGTCAGGTTTTGCCGACAAAGAAAGTCCTATAACCGTGTACGACTTTTATCTCGGGTCATCAATTGGAGATGAAGACAAATTACCTCCTGTGACACTGCCATCGTCTTCTAAGGAGTATTTTATTAACAGTATGTACCTTTCATTTTAATTCACCGACAAATCTTAATCTTTACTGTAAGATGCCTGATTTTTGAATACAAGATACAAAAAAAATTCTCGTAAACACTCGTTATTTCATCATCAGTATTATATTTGGAATAAATTAAACGGGTTTTAATTTCTTGTTATCTTGAGAAATCTGCATATATTATTTTTAATAAATAATTTTAATAAAGATATCGCTTTCGAATACCTAAAATACGTGAATAGACAATATAGGTAATATACAATTATGTATAGCTTTGACTTGTATTATTCTTTCAGCTTACGATGTCCAAGCAGTGCACGGCAATACATTATATGCAACAGTTACTGCGTACAACAGTATTGATGACAAAGTTGCCTCGTATTCAAATCCTATATTTATTGATACCACCCCGCCTTCACCGGGAGTTGTTGTTGAAGTGGCCCATGAGCATGTCTTTGAAAGTGGCGAATCTATCAACCTGGATGTGGCGTGCAATACAGATATTGGTAAAACTATATGCACACGTGCTTTATAGACATAATAAACCATCAATAGAACAGCTGTGTGTATTTATTATCCCCCGCTTTTTTGAAGAAAAAAAGGGGGGTTATTAATTTCGGTTTGTCCGTCTGTCCGTACATACAGACGAGTACTTGTGGGGTGTGGTGTTCTCCTAAAGCCCACCCACCACTCTTATAAAGACACTTAGATAAATATGTTGTTTTATTTTTTATAACGGGTATCTCAATTGCATATTAATGTTATTCATTCCGTAAAAGGAAGTTATTACGGAATGAATTGCATGAATGTGGGGTTAACCCCACAAAAAAAACATCAAAGGAAATAACCCCACAAATACACTTCATCAGTACGTCCGTCTGTTCGTCTGTCCGTCTGTCTGTCTGTCTGTCTGTCACACTTCGTTTCCGTACAATAACTGGCACAAATGTTAACCGGTTTTTTCAAACTTGGGAACAAGGTTAAATGCTTTAAGGGCTAGTCCAAGTTCGATCGTCACTTTCGGCGGACTTTATTCGGTTGAGTTATGGCCCCTTATTTAACAAAGATGTCGTTTGTTGCTGTTTCCTTGCAATAACTGCCACAAATGTGAACCGGTTTTTTTTCAAACTTGGTAACAAGGTTAAATGCCTTAAGGGCTAGGCTAAGTTCGATCGTCACTTTCGGCGGACTTTATTCGGTGGAGTTATGGCCCCTTGATTAACAAAAAATGTCGTTTGTTGCTGTTTCCGTGCAATTACTGCCACAAATGTGAACCGGTTTTTTTTTCAAACTTGGTAAGGGGTTAAATGCCTTAACAGCTAGGCCAAGTTCGATCGTCACTTTCGGCGGACTTTATTCCTACACTATTTCTTGCAAGCGGGGGATATAAGTTTCATGAATTTGCTTGTTTAATACTTCTTTACTATACAGATGCGTTGTATATACCGTTAATTGTTATTGTTTAACTTAATTACTTCTACGTGCTCTATCGAGTATTATTTATATGCTGTTTTACTGTATATCATGATTACATATACATACATAATAATATATCTATAGGTGCTACCTATTTACGAAAAAAAAAAACCGCAAGATAATTATAAACAAAAATTAAAGAGCATACTTTGACCATAAAAAAGGATTTATAAGTAATTGACTAGACAATAATAATGTTAATGTCATGTTTCTTGCATGATTAAAACATATTTGGAATTCGTATTGATGGTGTCTATTATTTGAACAGAAAATAATAAAGTAAAGACTTTCAGACAATCAAGGAATACATTTATAATGAACAAGGTTAAAACATGAGGCCCAAGATGATCCTTAATCGATCACCTGCATTATGGCAAAGAAGCAACTAGATCAGCCCTTTTCTGATGCCACCTGGCGACTGCCTTTTTCAACCAGTCAATATGACTGGAACAAATTATGTAAGGGGTCACATTTCTGCTAAACCCTTTCCCTATTAGAGACGGTTTCTGAGGCCTATGCAACAGACGATTTAGGAAAAGATTGTCGCCACAAGAACAATTCCTTCTTATGAGAAAGTTATCCTTTTGCCACAATGGGTTTGATAAATAATTATACTTGGAATGAGTGAGTCAATAGCTCATGTATAGGAATTTGGGGTCTTTCATGATGATACCACTTTTTTGCGGGAAACGACGTCGCTCCATTGACGTTACGCCAAGATGAAGTGTAACGGAAATGACGTCACGTCCTTCTTTGGCTACGATACAGTCAAAATTTAGTTTCGGGCGTAGAAGGCTAATGCTGTCGTTTTTTTGACGAACGGGAAAACATATTTCTTACAGATTTATTTTTAACCTTTCGTACAAATGTTAGTTGACTCATAACACAGCACTAAAATGATCTTAAATATCGATTTAAAAAAAATGATTAAAAAGACGACAATAATTTTCAATCCGTGTTTTTCTGCTCATTTTATACATACCCAAAATACCGATTTAAAAAAAAAAAAAAAGCCGACAATAATTTTCAATCTGTGTTTTACGTCTGCTTATTATACATATCCAAAATGGCGGCCCCCATGAATTTTTCCAGTTTCATTTCAGAAAGCTTTATGGGTTATTGAAAAAAAAAAAAAAAAAAAAATCTTACACCTGTTAACTATAAGCGAAAAAAACCATTTATGGTTTTTTTTCGTATTAACCCACACATATGTTTTATAAATGATTGACTTTACCATTTTCTCGGATGTTTTCAGAATGCTTAAACTACGATATTACGTGTCAGAAATCACTCACCTCAGTGTCTGTTTCTTGGAGTCCTTTTGTGGATACTGAGTCAGGTATTCAGTCGTAAGTATCACCTTTTGAAATATCGTGCATTTTGTTTTATTCAATGAGCTTTTAATTAATTGCATTATATTGCTCATGAATTAGGTTTCGCTATTTTATGTCATGTTACGTTTACTTTTACAAAATGAACATAGAACATAGAACATATTTATTGATTATAAACATACATACAATGTTTCGAACCAAATACAATAAATTAACAAATCAAAATACCAGAAAAAAAAATAAAAAAAAATACAAGATCTTCAATCAAATTAAATTATGTAGAGACATGTTTGATTGGGTCAAGCATTATTAAAAAAGATGCTCACGTATATCTTTTGGTTGGAGTACTGTTGATTTCGTTTTATTGTTCTACTAATTAGCTTATTAGTGACAACCTTGTGCTTAACCAATAAGGGAAGATTGTGAATGTGTGTTTGGAGGAAAGTGCATGTTTTCCTAAAATTGAGATACATGTAGTTAAAAACATTCATTTTTGGGAAACCCTTAAAAAGATTGCAAATATACAACATACATATGTCATAAATTCCAGATATCATATAGCACTAGGTACCACGGAAATCAGCGCAGATATTGTTGAATTTGTGGAGCTCGATCAGCCGATATCAAAAAGAAACTATACTTTTAGAAGGCTTAATCTGATAGGAATAGCCGAGGTACTTATAATGAATCAACATATATTGCTCACATTTGTAAAGTGTATTTTGTTTAAATATATCTACAGGGCAATTTCATTTCATTGAAATAACGAAAAAAGTGTGTGTGTGTAGGGGAGGTTTATAATAAAAGTACTGATGCTTACAACAATGTTCCGTTTGGCCGCGTTGGCAATATTCATCTAAATAAGAAAGAGAAGTCCTCACACATAGACAGCAATACGACGTGGTGTCGAGTCGGAGAAAGTTAGAAGGCAAATGACCCCACCTGGTTTTCGCCAGTCTTGTATAGCGTCCGGTAACGGCAGGATGCGGAAATACCCTTTCGGAAAGCTTCGGACGGCTTCGGAAGCATGCGCAAAGTAGCGCTTCGGTTAGCAAAGCATGTTTGCGTTCCTAATCGCTAACGGAAAGAACAAAGATTGTTTGCGCGACCCAACGCATTCTATCGAATAACAGTAACCGTTCGTCACACTTCGTAAATCATTCGCAATAAATAGTTCCCCTACGTTTACCTCTCGTTATATTTCAAATTATGTAACATAATGGATTCGCCTATGTGTGAGGAGGCCTTTACTCTACAATATTAATCTGCTATCTACCTTTTTGCAGAGATACGTATGATTTTGACGAATTATATTTGTGATTTGCATCAAATTGAAACTGTTTTTAGCTTATCTCGAGATAGATTGTTTATACAAGTATCACAATATTTATTTAAATACATATACATATTTGCCCAAGCGTTAAAACCAGGTCAATATTGTCGAATAGTAGATATTTTAATTGCAGTAATTTCAATATGCGCTTTTTTGAAAAAGAAACATTACTTATATAACCACAGACACATAAATATTAATGGAGAGTGGTGGCGTATATATTTTACGTATAAATATATTTCCAGATATATGTAAAGGTAATAGCAGTAAACGGTGCTGGATTGTCCGTCGTTTCCACATCAAACGGTGTTTTTATATCACTAAAAAGTCAAGGTCTAAATCCTTTGTCGACGGTAGGAATTTGGGATGCCGATCCTGGAACTGTGGGAGACATGTGAGTATAGAGCTTCTATAGTTACGCAATTCAATGATAATCTGCGAATTAATTTAAAATCGTTTTCATTAAATTGTGTCGGTTTATCAACATTCTCTGTAAAACGAAAACATTCAAGTCAGGATTTCATTTTTAAAAACGTATATCACAAAATTAAAATATGCGTAAGATACTGTACTACAAAACCGTTTAACCTTTCCTACCTACAAGACCCATTTTGACACATCTGTAATACACGACTTTTGAGAGTTTAACAAAAGGTTAAATTGCTCTAAATGTTTAGCAGTTCCTCCTCTTGACACATTGTTTTCAGCTCTATCCAATGATCATACTTGTATTAAAACAGAATACCATAAGTTCAAAGTCATCTCCTGCAGATTTGTTGTAAGTGGGTCAGGGCTTATATGTTTTTTCCTAATATACCAGAGATTATCAAGTTGATTCTTCCGTTATACATGCTAAATGGGATACATCCGGCGAACCCTGTCCAGCTGTGAAATATGAATGGGCGATAATCAGATTGGATGGTGAAATGATACAGGAATACACAGACAAGCAAGGTATACGTGAAACTCATTGTAAATATTTAAAGTATACATCAAAAACATAACAAATTACGAAATATTATATTATAAAAGAAGGATACAAATGTGTGTTCAACCGCTTACCTTACATACACTGTGATAGTGATTTTAAAAGTATTTGTTGAAATATTCTTAGTAAAATCAAATGCATGATATGAAATCGTGTGAAACCGAGACTATTCAAGGCATGTGTTTCTGAATTCAGCAACGAACTGTATAGAATACCTCTTTATCCCAAGATGATTCTCCTATTTTTAGTATTTACGTATTCTTTTCACAAAAAAAGTTGTTATCAGATTCATCACCGATTCATCGTGGATAAAGTACAAAATATGCTTGATGAAAACCGTATGAACGGGGGAAGATCCAGAACTAAGCGGACCGTATCTGTAACTTCCGAGTTTAATGAGCGGCGATATTAATGAAAAGCATGAGAACCATTCTGTCAAACACGTTACCGCAAAAGTTCACGAACTTTGCACACAAAATGAAAATACCTTGATTAACAACCTGTCATTATCGTGCAGACAGGGAGCGTCGCCTAACAAAGAATGACGTTTTCCGACGTCGTGTTTCTAAGTCACAATATGCGTACCAGTCATTCCGCATATAGTCACCTCTACACATAACACGTTTCTCATGCCTGGCGATTCACTGGTCGAATATATTTCCAAATTCAATTATGTGTCAAAGGCAGATATTATACACTGAACTTCCTGACAGTTGTCAAACATGTGCCCCGTCAAAGCAGAATAAAACAAGAATAATATCGGCACTAAATTAGTTGAGAATTGGATGGTGGTCGACTAATTTGAAACCATGCATGCCTACGTAAGCCTACTCTAGGTGTTTTTTTCGGTCTAGGCGAAATGGGTTCATCCATTGATGGGATTGTAGTTTAGTTTCATGATCAAAATGATAAACCAGTATCTCGTCTTTGGTCACGACATGGTCCTTGAATTCGTTACCTCCTATGCGATAGCGGTTAAGTAATGTCCTCGCCGCATTCACACGCCTCTTCTCGTTGTCATTATTGTGGAATCCACAGTGTACTGAATGTTCATATGTAACTATTAGAACTCGATGACAAATGCCATGACTGTTACATGTTGCGTCACATACATCTTGCACCATCACTCGCCTGTGGCTATCGACGACGTCCTTAATTTATGTGACCAACGTCACAGTGTCCACAGACGTTTAATGGTCACCACCTTCGCATCTACTTGTAAACTTGTTCCATCTCGGAAACTATGACATCATTAAAAAAGATGCGTTAAGACATTTCCTTATATATCATTTGATGTATTTGCTTTGGTAAATATCCAAGCTGACAACAAATTTCCATAATTGTGCGCGTTTCTTGTGACTCAAATGACGCCATAATGCGCAACCGGTATTAACGTTCAAGGCTTTCTTAATCATGGATATCGTAGATTTTTTGTATTAAGACGCTTGTGTGGTCAACTAATAATCAAACATTGCTGCGTCAAAATATTTCATTTAAAAACTGTTCAATTTTATTTAAGCATTTTACTTTAAAGAGGAAAAGGCCACCAGCCCCGCTTAAAGGACACTGTGTTGCCTTAGTAATGAATAACCATACCGACATTAGATTAAGCAAAAATATAGCATCACCCTCGAGATTTGAACACGTTTGAAGCATACCATAAAGTGCCATACGTTTAGTCGCATTTGTGTTCCCCTTAAAATTCCCCTTAAAATGATCTTTACCCAATTAAACTGAATCCTATATATTCATCTGTAGGTTCAACAAGTGGTTATAATGACCAATTAGATATGCAGAATGCCGAGACATACTACTCGTTGTTAAGAGTGACAAACGCTGATGGATATGTGTATGTCTTACGGTCGGATGGTGTCACAATCCATAACCAACCTTTAGTACCAGGATCAGTCTTCGATGGAGATGTTTTTGGAATTGATCTAAATGTAGTGTCGTCTAAGGAACAAGCCACGTGTAACTGGGATGGTTTTGGCATCGTACGTAATGAAAACCACGAGGAGATTCTAACGGGTAAGGGAACTTATTTTGAAAATTTAAAGTCGTCGTTAAATTGCAATATAACGTTTACATTTGTTATCAAATTTTCGTTTTGCGCATTTGAATCACGGTGAGTTTTTTTTCTATCCTAGGAAATAGTGATAACGATCAGGAGCTACCTGACAATCAGAAGATTTCGATGTATGAGGTCGCTCTTGGCACAGATAGACGGTTCTCGTACACAAGGACAAACATTGTACCTTTCACCGATGTCGGCAATCGTACCTCGTATACGTTTGAAGGCTTAGACTTAGTACCAGGGACGTCAAAGTACTATTGTACTGTGAAGGCATATAGTACATCTCTTTCTACAGCCCAGTCTATGTCCAATGGGTTCTTTGTAACTTTCAATGGAGGAGTAACAGGTATGAAAGTAACGATGAATTTAACAGTTTTCAGAATGTACGTTATGAAAAGAAAGAAACATGATATGAAATCACTTAAACATTATAACTTACTGAAAAGCCAGATTTACGCTTATTATATTATTTTTATGTTTACAAGTTTGTTATATATCCATGTATAATATAAACACTATGAACCTATATATTATCATAAAAGGTTGTCAATTATTATTTAGATATGTAACCAATCATGTAATTCGTCTCCTAGTTCCAAAAATGGTATTGAGTACGCAAAACAGACTTTAAATACAGAAAGGCATACTTTTAATCTCAATAATTGTTTTGCTAATACATGGTTTACAAATAAAATGGGTTCATTTCAATCGAGAGGTATAGCCATCTACGTTGGTCTTAATCATTTAATTGTAACCTCTAGTATCTGCCTGTGTGTTTGCTTGAATAGATGGTAAATATTGAAGACTGTCTGAAGGCTCATTCTGATCTAGATCTTAGTTGTTTGGAAAGTCGCGAAGGTCAGGTTAACGTAGATTGTAGCCTTAGAAGACGAAAACATTGTATGAAGATGCATTGAAGTGTTTCGTTCTATTCCACTTCTCAAAGGACAAACCTTTTATAAATAATGTACACGTTATAACGTTGTTTCTCTTCCAAACAGCTGGACAGATTGAAATAGCAGAGTATACTGATTCTCTAACTACCATCGATGTACCTTGGCTAGGCTTCGAATCAAAAGAAGATATGATGATGTACTATGTAGCTGTCTCGTCTCATTTCTGGCCGACAATCAGCGACTGCAAGCAATATGTAAATTCATTTTGATATTTTACCAGTAATTTATTAGACTACGATCCTGCCATGGTAATGTTAAAAATCACTAGTGGTGTTAATTAAATGCATTCCAATTATTTTGTGTTAGGCAACAATGTTTACGTGACAGCGCCATGTGGCAAAGGCAAATAAATTCAACGTAATGAATAAATATTGGCATCTTTTTAATTTCAAGCGTATGTATTGCTTATCAACGATGTTTATTACTTTATCCTTATGACGGAATCAGGATAAGTTGAGGTAACTGTGAAATTCATTAGCAAGGGATCTCAAAGTATCTCTATGGTATATTGCGTGGTAAACCGACGTGCCTAATCCTTGAGTGAAGCCGCAAGCCGACGATTTTGTACGGTTTCCTTTGTTGACGATTCCACTTAACACCTGACTGTATATTGGGCGTCACTTTTGTTATAAAAAGAAATGAGAATTCAAGAGAATACGACTGAGCATGCCTGTAACATGTTACAACGCTAATGCCATATATTTTGGAATAGAATGCGGCTACACTGTTGAGGAATTCCCCAATATTCCATTTAACGAAAATCAATCGAAAAGTGTCAGGGACGTCATTTCAACACTAGGCAGGTATAGCTTACTCTTAAGATAAACATACGTTGGAAAACTTAATCAACGTGTATAAATGAACATTCATAATCTTGACAAAAGCGATAAATAAAGAGTGTTGTTAAAGGAGTTGGTGGGGGGTTCATGAATAAACTTAAATAGTCGAATATTGCACCATACAGTGGACTCATGTGATAATATGCGTCTGTCTACATCTTGTTATTTTCTTTAAGATATCAGACATTTGATTGTTTTTCCTGATTGTATTAATGTTTACTTGATTTTAGTATGATCTACGTTATACGGAACAATATTCATACCCAACCATTTATATTTCAGTACATTCCGTTTGTCAAAATTGTTTGTGTGTGGACAAATAACTATTGAAGATAGAAGTGAAATTTCGAAAAAACTACGGTTCTTTTCTGAGTCCTGCTTTCTATAAACGTAGTAATCATGCTGTACTAATCCTTCTGAAACGAAGGCATGAAAAATAACAAAAATAACAAAACAAAACGTTTATAAGACAGTATTATAAATGTGAAGGTAACTATCATGATAGGACGAAATGATATGAAATATTTAACAATTATACAATTGCATTATAAACAGAAAAATCTTGTTCCTGAGAACTACTTAAATCATTGAGGCGATTGGTATGTTAGGTCATTCGGATTACCTTTTTGTCAATGACAGTGTATAACATTTCCTTATAATCATTGGGAAAATAAAGATTCGACTTTTGAAAGACATGTTGACATATATGAAATCCATTATACAAACAACGAGCACTAAATCCGTTTGGCAAAACCCCACACTCATTTGTTTAGAGCTTTTTCTCATTACTTTCCCGAGTATGATCAACTAGAGCGAGCAAATTTTCTGATCACAAATGTAAATTTTCGGCCCAACTAGTAAATATAATTAATTACAAAGCCGAGAGAGGGCCAAATCGAGTAAATGATTCACAACTGAAAAGTACTTGTTTTCGGTCTCAAAATGTATCTATAAATTTATCTATGAATAACAGTGCTAACTAAATCCGGCGATACAGTTTATACACGAGAAAGCATTCAAAATTACCCATATGTATAATTATGTTTGTAAATCATATATTTGAACAGTGATCCAAGTAAACCAGCCAACAGGCATGTGTGACCAATGTACATTCCAATCAGCATGTATGTATGTGTAGACTAATCTTTGAGTGCATTAATCGCGAAACAGAAGTTATCAAGACATATTTGATGCACAGATGTCCAAACCGATATTATTTTCTCCAAACCAGGTAAAAGTTACTTGGTGCATGGCTTACTTTTATAACTGTCTATTTCTAAGATTGACGGAGGGAATATCACTGATGATGAAAAGAATGATTTGTTTGATGTGTACACGGTGACGAGTGCCGGAAGTAATACTTACGTACGGCTTCAGGATCTTTCTGTGCTACAAGGTCAAACATACAGTGTCTTTGTAATGGGTAAGTTTTTCTCTTGCTTTTATTTTCTAAAGTTGGATCATTCATACGAGTAATAAATTCATGTTTGAAAATAAATTAATTTAACTCTGTTTGCGTGCAAAAAGGTTCCTACCATACAAAACGAAATTAAACTGATTTCAAACTGTTTATGGTTTTGATTTTGTCATAACCAATCAACACATAAAACTATAAAAGGAGTAAATAAAGCGAAATATATTCCTATTTTGCGAAGAAACCATTGTGCCCGATTCCCAACATTAATAAATTTGCTATCGGATAAGAAATGCGTGCGCATTCAAGTTTAATCCGGGTCTTTCCTGATCTGAATCAAGTCATTTAAACATTCCTGAAGCTACATGTACTTGGTATATACGATTATGGTTTAGAAGACATTTAACGAATTTGATATGTTTAGAATCTTAATTTAATCATTTATTTAGAACTTCATATTTCATGCCTCCATTATGAAAGTGCATTTTTTTCTCCTTTATTCGAAAGATTTTAGACGGAAAAAAATCAGATTTAAAAAATGAAAGACAAAAAGTGTTAAAGCGTATATATTGAACTATTGTTAATGTTTCTATTAAATCATCAAAAGTCTCATAATGGGACTTTCAAAGGAAGTAGGTCCAATGAGGAGTTCTTGCGATGTGACATAATTACATGTTATGTTCTCAACAGGAGTTGATTTTGCTGGTGAATGTAACATGACAGTAGCCAACACAACGATCGATGTGACCAAGCCAGAAATAGGGGCTGTGACTGGTGGTCCATACTTTGACATGGTATGTTGATTATTGGCACAATTCAATGAACTAAGTTCCTGTACTAAACAGGACGGAATGCTTCCACTTGGCGGTTATTCAATGATACAAACAAGAAGAAGTGATTTATAAGCTACAAGTATTCATGCGAGTTTTGAGGCACAACTATGATCTAATCCTAATGTACTTTATGAAATGAATAATCTATGCATCCACTGTTTTAGTTAACATATCGGATATAATAGTTAAATCAATGTTACGATTTATAGGTTATACGGACATAATGTGAAAAGAGTTTATATAATGAACTTGTATTCGACGTTGAGACATTCTCATTCAACCGATATGTCAATCAAGTAATACACATTATTTCATAACCAATTATAGACATTTTGAACTGTACATTTTATTTCTTATTTATTCACAAATAGGCTCTCTCGTATACGTCAGATAGTTCAGCAATACAGGTAGAATGGACCGGCTATACAGACGATGTATCGGGTATTAAATCCTACACGGTATCATTGTTTTATGGTAAATCTTGTGAGAATGACGAGATAAACGGACAGATTGGAGAAGAATTTACCCTCGATGAAAACATACACTCATTTACGTTCAGTGATATTGTCCTTGAAACCAAGAGGCCATACTATGTTAAACTTGACGTAACAAACGGTGCGGGTCTTATTCTCGTTGACGTTACAGAACCTATTTTACTTGACCTGTCTTCACCAACTGCTGGGAGTGTTGGCGAAGGAGGCACGTATACAGATGACGTCGTTTGGTGGGGATCGACATCAGAGATTACATGTAACGGATGCATTATCGCTCACTTGATATGTTTCGCAAAAATATATCCCAATACATAATTTCTTGGAGTAAATATGTGTAACGTGTCGAGCGGATAATTATAATGAATTTACTTTAGCTATCGGCTTTAAAATGATTAGAGAATAACTAAAGAAGCGGTCGGAAAATATCCTATACAATGTACAGCTTTCTGCTTAAAACAATGATTGACAATTGTTGGATAAAGGAGTATTGTCTACCTGACAATGCATTAATCAATCATGAACATGGAATTATGTAAATTACATAGAAATCAAACAAATAATTAGGTATGGCTAAAGGAAGTGTATGAATGCCGTTATATTCTACTTGGTAAACGGTTCAACCTATCTGGACCCAATCAATGATTTCGGTGATTGTATCCAGTCTATAACGCACCGATACAGTATGCCTGTAGCACGTCTACTGATTGGTTCCAGTCCAGACTGATTCCTTCACTGCTCCAGTCGGCTTGACTCGGTCACGGACTCAGTCCTGTATATATCGCCTAAATAATAATGCGACCCGGTGCTATAGTTTTATTTATGGACAATACACATGATCCCGGTTTGCAAATAAATGAATCCGGGTTGCAAGTTGTATGTCCTAAACAATAACTCTCTCTGACCGAAGTCCCACTAATTATTTAATTAATTAGCCAAAGTGGTATTCTCTCTTTTATTTCAACGATGTGAACAGCATGCAGAGCTGCAGAGAACTGACTAAATTCTTCTTCTTCATATGGGGTTGTTTACCCTCGCCTATCGGCATAAAGCCATTTGGCGAGCAGCTATTGTTCTCTCTCCAATTTTTTTTTATTACTGGGGGTAGACTATATATGTTTTTTTTGTTCAATGTTTTTATTATAATATATATGACTTTTGACACTGTCTGCTTATATTTCATTGTTGCATATCCCGCTTTCTGTTTATAGGTACATTATTGTATGTGGGTATATAGGTGTGTGTGTGTTTATAAGATATTTTGTCAAACAATTGATAAAAAAATTAATGTAAAAGAAAAAGTGCAAAAAAAAGCACTACCTAACAGACCTTCACAACGGCGCTCCTGATTGGCCGAGTTTCAATCCGCTTTTCTGGTCAAGCTCGACTTTCACACACAAATCTATGGTGACAGACGACTTGACCAGATTAAGCGTCCAGCCAATCACAGGCCCCGTTGTACAGGTAACTGTTTTACCCTTTAGCCGATGTAGATGGGCAAAGGGCGAATATATATATATATATTTAAAATTTCACATATTGTGTTTGTCTCATATATTGAGAAAACACTATGGGTTTAAAAAAAAAAAAAAAATGTTTAAAGAGAAAAATCATTTTTTGCTATTATTTAAAAGTAGAGTATTAAGATGAAAAATATAAAACAAAAAATATATAGAAAGAAAATGTGCCAAAAAAGCACTCCCAAACCCTCCTCCACAACGGTGTCCCTGATTGGCCGAATTTCAATCCGCTTTTCTGGCCTAGCTCGACTTTCACTCATAATTCTATGTTGAAGGACGAGTCGACCAGATCTAGCGTGCAGCCAATCACAGGCCCCGTTGTGGGCAAAGGGCGAACTTGTTATATAAATAATCACTAAAAAATGAAGAACTAAGACTGATTTTGAAAAGACAAAATACATATGAAAAATAACATAAAACAAATGCTACAGCGTAGTGGCACAGTGTGGTTAAAACATTTGGCTTAAAAAATACCTCCAGCAATATGCGCACCATCCAGCAAAAACGACCCTTGAGGACCCATTAAAACTAGTGCAATATACATATATCCCACACTGTGCCAGCCCTGTAGGATAAAATATTTACATAATTTAAACATTTATGACTTGATTGCAACACTGGTGCATATTGATGAGTGGGCTCCTTTGTCATATCTAGTCCCACCAACCAGCCGCCTGATGGATTTCGCAGCTATGCTCCCTGTACACTTGCTCATGCGAGCCCCCGACCGCGCGCGCACCCCCAACAAAAGCTGACGGGGAGGACATCTTTCGTAAATGACCCAGATATCGCCATCCCCCCGTCACGCAAATGAAGGGTGTAACTGACTAAATTATGGCGAGTTCCCCTTTTTATATACACATTATCCAACTGTCGGACATGCGCAGCGACGAACGAACGTACTTACATTATTATGCAACTTGCAGAAGAATTATTATATATGGATTACTGCTTGCGGAAGTTTGCGATTTGCAAAACGAAAGTTGGGCCTAGACTAAATAATCAACAGAAATTGCGGAACGGATCGGCCTAAGTTCGTCACATATGTATATTTGTGTATAGTTCGTTACTTTATCCCTAGTTCACGTAGTCGATCCATTGTTTACAATTCATTATATAAGCCGCATCTAGAGATTTTGGATATTATTTGCATGTATCGTAGTAAAGTATATTCGTGTGTAAGTGGTGGGGCTACAGTTCTAGGTCTTTTTAGTAGATACATCTAGGACTAAATTAAATGAATAAGAACAAGGTTCGCCTGATAATTCACTTTAGGCAAATGAATTAAGATCCCAAATCGCTAGACGCGGCCTCATTATGTGTGAATTATGAAACAGTATCTAATGTTCTTCAACTACTATTCAATTTCACTTCAAAAAGGGAAGCACAAAGTCATATTGTTCAATGTTTAAATATACTAAATTCCAACTGATCAATCAATTAAACTTAATTCCAACTGATCGATTCATTATTTAGAGGCTAATAGTAACAAGGATTACAGTTAACATTAAATTATTAATATCCTAAGAAGTAATACTCATTTTGATCATTGTATCATTAAAGTACTTTATTTTACTCTGTATACAGGTACAATATTACATTATCCGAATCCTGACGGAAAGGCGTGTCCATCTCAGACAATACCATTCGATGACGATTCCTGGTCAGCGCTTCAAGGTCAGGCATTACTCGACACTGACGGTACAGCTTGGAACATAGTGTACAGACCAGAAGCAATTACAATCAATAATCAATCAGCAGTTCTTCGAATTAAAATGTCGAGAGATTCCAAATCAGAAAATGTTTTATCAGGAGGTTACTGGAGAACAGCTGATTTAGAAAGCAAGGGATCTTACCAGGTATTATTTTACTTGGTTACTTAAAATGTTCAGAAATAACAATACAACATCAGCTTCTAATCTAGATATTTAACTTAAAGGTTCCTAAGTATTTGTTTATAAAATATAGAGAGGACCGTTTGAAAGTTGTGTACATGTAAATTAGCGGTGCTCTGCCATAAACAACCCTAAGGCATTTGCAACTAGTGTAATTGAAGAAGAGCAAGTGCATTGACGTAGTCTCGAGTCTGGATATTCACCTGCTGGTAGGCATAAAATGTATCAATATGTTTGTGTTAAGCAATATCCATTTGGATCCTATAGCATGGATGCACAGGCAGATCTTTTTTCCATACGTGTAAATATAACGCTCAATGGTGGTTTTCCTCCGGAAACGCTTATGTATTCTTCGTCACAAAGAACAATACATATTTTGAATTAATAATCTTTCAAAAAAGCACAATATGCCTTTTGTGTTATAGTATCAATTGTTGTCCACATCACCAGTCCTTCAGTGCGTCAATTTATTGAATTACATACCTGTCTGATTTATATCTCTTAGGGGCCAGTCCGTATTAAATGGGCCACACATACAGTTGTCCTCCATCAATTGGCATAATAGTTTATGCTGGAAGCTAACCAATTGCATGGGAATATTTCTTTTATTGACAACTAGTATAAGAAAGCCAATGAACACATGGTTAGGTGAAACCATTCACAAGACATGTGCATCTAATATCAACATTCAAGATAAACATAAACCTTATTGCTTACAGTGGATTTATTAACTGTTTTATGTACATGTATGTATATAATATTGTGTGACAAAGTATTGATAAAATTAATTGGCCGAGGATGCGTTCATTCATTATTCTGACCACTGTATTAAAAAAAGGGTAGACTAGGTCTATAAATGTTCATATTACAGGTAGACTAGGTCTAGCTCCATGCCTGTTTGTATAACAGGTAGACTATCTCTATGAATGTTCATTTGACAAGTAGGCTAGCTCTATGAATGTTCATATGACAGGTAGACAAGCTCTATGAATGTTCATATGACAGGTAGGCTAGATAAAGGAGTGTGCGCTTTACAGGTAGGCTAGCTCTATAAATGTTCGTATTACAGGAAAACTAGATCTATGAATGTTCCTATTACAGGTAGTCTAGCTCCATGACTGTTCGTATAACAGGTAGAATATCTCTATGAATGTTCATTTGACAAGTAGGCTAGCTCTATGAATGTTCATATGACAGGTAGACAAGCTCTATGAATTTTCGTATAACAGGTAGACTAGCTCTATTATTGTTCGTATTACAGGTAGACTAGCTCTATGAATGTTCATATGGCAGATAGACTAGCTATATGAATGTTCATATGACAGGTAGTCTAGCTCTATGAATGTTCGTATTACAGGTAGACTATCTCTATGAATGTTCGTATAACAGGTAGACTAGCTCTATGAATGTGCGTATAACAGGTAGACTATCTCTATGAATGTTCGTATAACAGGTAGACTAGCTCTATAAATTTTCATATTACAGTAGACTTACTCTATAAATGTTCGTATTACAGGTAGACTACATATGTAGCTCTATGAATGTTCGTAAAACAGGTAGACTAGTTTTATGAATGTTCGTATTACAGGTAGACTAGCTCTATGAATGTTCATATGACGGGTAGACTAGCTCTATGAATGTTCGTATGGCAGGTTGACTTACTCTATAAGTGTTCGTAATCCAGGTAGACTAGCTTTATGAATGTTCGTTTTACAGGTAGACTAGCCCTATGAATGTTTGTATTACATGTATACTAGCTCTATGAATTGTCTTATTAAAAGTAGACTAGCTATATAAATGTTCGTATTACAGGTAGACTAGCTCTATGAATGTTCTTAAAATAGGTGAACTAGCTCTCTGAATTTTCGTTTTAGAGGAAAACCTATGAATGTTTGTATACAGGTAGACTAGCTCTATGAATTTTTCGATTAGAGGTACACTACATTAGCTATATGAATTTTCGTATTAGAGGAAGACTAGCTCTATGAATGTTCGTATTACAGGTAGACTAGCTCTATCAATATTCGTATTACAGGTAGATTAGCCCTTATGAATGTTCGTATTACAGGTAGACTAGCGCTATGAATGTTCGGTTTACAGGTAGACTAGCTTTGTGAATGTTCGTATTACAGGTAGACTAGCTCTATGAATGTTCATATGACAGGTAGACTAGCTCTATGAATGTTCGTTTAACAGGTGGACTAGCTCTATGAATTTTCGTATTAGAGGAAGTCTAGCTCTATGAATGTTCATATTCCAGGTAGACTAGCTCTATGAATGTTCGTATAAGCAAGTGTCGCTTTATACACCAACCCTTTGGCATTCATGAAGGTAGCGCGACTTCCCATTATCAGTGGAACGATCAATGTACAGACATGTCATTGGTCAACTAATGTACATAATAAACGTTTTTATCTCCATAGATTTCACTTAAGGCAGCATCTGATGATGACGCAGAAGACGCAGAAGACACAATAGACGCAGTAGACGCAGAAGACGCAAATATTGTAACAGAAATGTTGTTTGTTGATGACGCCATTGAAAGCACGATCTCAACACATTATTACAAAGAAAAACGCGATTTGTCAAATGAAGACTGTAGCTGTTGCTACGATATTGATCTGGTAGAGTATTATTCCTGATTATCTTTTATTGCTTGTACGTTACATTCTGATACTGTTCTTGAGTTATTTAATATTGCGTTTGTGTTCATGGTTTTACTGTACTTTCAAAATAATTTAATTTAATATCTTCGATTTACAGGGCAATTTGTCAGAAACAATCAATACGCCACAGACAAAGCATATGCGCCGCGTCTAGCGATTGGGGCTCTTAATCATATGTGCACTGTGCAGACTGGGCGAGCAGGTGCATGCGCACACATTCGCAACAGAACATTTACTATCCGCAGCCCGCTTATCTGTCTTTGAAATCTACATGCATATTTTGACAAAGAAACTAGAACCGAGTCGTACTAGTTGTGTGCAAACTTCCCATTATGTTGTCCGTTTACGGAGAGTCAATTAGACCGCAAAACCGCTCGACGCGTTTTTGTATGAGCCGTTCCACTAGAAACCCAATAGTATTGACTCTTCGTAATGTATCGACCCAGAATAGCCTGCGCAATCCGCGCAGGCTAATCCGGGTCAACAAATTCCGTCTCAGCGGGATAGAGGTATAGAGTAATGATTCCTGGAAAAGAAAATCCACAGGAGGCGAAAAGTGTCTGTCCGGGTTAGGCTGCGCGGCATGCTTAGGCTGAATCGGGTCTTTCTCGTGGAACGGCTCATATATGTATCAACGTGTAGTCTAAAAAGGACCGACAAACGGTTACACACATTTTTGACTGATGGACATTCATAGAGTTACATTGCATTGCTGTAATATATGTTGTAAAGATAAAAAGCATGTAAGCGACATCAGACGAAAACGAGTCTTGTTATATGTACAAACAGTGAGGACGCGCTTTTGAAAACGGCGTTAAACCCCAATAAAACAAATGAAATTATCGTAACGAATATGCCTTCCGCGAGTCTTATTGTTCAATCATATTTAGACCTCGCCACAGATCAAACTACTAAGTAACTATCATCATATGTAGAGTCCATGTGCATTGAACGTTCGCATGCTACATACATAACAAGGTCAGATTACTGTATAGCTGTTGTAAATTGGTTTCGTAATGTAGTCATCACATGATAGTTCAATTTACACGAACAATACAGGATTCAACTACCATATACCTCTGTCACGAAATTCGCACAGTACAAACTGCTTAAGCATCTAACGAATATGTGGATTACAACGCTTTATAACTGGTGTAAATTAATAGTTGAATGCAATATAAGTTACATTTATAAATAGAGCATGGACTAATTATAGGACACATGGTATTACACATCAATAGTGACCATGACTTAATTTAATATTATATATACTCTGCGACGGAATGTGTCGATCCGGATTAGCCTGCGCGGACTGCGCAGGCTGATATGGTACGATACATTACGCAGAGTCCATACTGTTAGTTTTTCTCGTGGAACGGCTCATATTATAACAGAAAGTCAAGCATCGCTTGTGTTAATGAGACAAGCAAGTGACAGTTTCTTTAAGGACAGAACACTACAGTGTGTGCCAATATACAGTTGAATCTCTAAATACTTTGTTTTCGAAGCTACATTTTACAACCATTTACATTCCCATTTACCGATTCATGTTGGTGCATCTGCAGCAGACGATATCTGATAACAATGTGGTGAAAGGAGAAGTTGTTGACAATGAGAGTTTTTACCTCCTGCCAAAATATTTTCAACTCTTCACAATAATTATACTTAAATTTACACAGATTTTCCAAAATGTGCTGACATGTTAATAAGATCGCCTAATTGGTTGTATGGGGACCGTGTTAACCAGTACAAACGTACCTTCCTTTTTTTAAACGGAACATTTTATTTCGATGCCAATATATAGGCAGTCTTTGCAAACAGGAAGTTACTTTTTAACGGATTGAGCTTTAGATAGACGGTCAAATGTGTTCAGCCATACTTATTTCTAAAATATACGTACATTCCATTTGGTTTGCGTTTTTGTGGTCCATTTTCAATTACAATGTTTTCCTTTTCCCAGTCGCTGTGCACGTGTTCCAACTGCAGTGCTTTTCTAAAAAGTCTGAATGGGGATGAAACTATCAATGAAAATCAATCAAACCAAAACAGAATCAGGATGTGTGGCTTACAAATATATACAGGTAAATAGTTTTTATCCATTCTTAGATTTTAATGATATAACTTCACATCTATTATTTTACGGTTTTATCAGCCGCTTTCAATAGTAATTTAGCCATTTTTAGGTGTTTCCTGGGTCAATTACCAGTAATGCTGGTAGGCTTATACTTACACACGAGCATCAGATGAAATGCTATCTCGTAACCTTTAGTGTAAAGGAATAGTATCACTGTAAAAGTATTTGGTATGAACCCATCGAATATCTAACTTTGGTCTTCCGCTCTCCAGGCAGACTGTCGAACTATCATTGCACCGACGCATTCGTATGTTCGAAGCTAAATCAGTTTTAAAAAGTTCAGAGCCGCGTTTGATGAAAAGAAATCTTATTGACTCTACTCTCCCTTTTGGCATGATTAAGATGTGATTCGACTTGAAACCAGTTTGGTAATACAGATGTTGCACCATCTGTAATTCCACGAAGAATGTTGCGGTAGACAAGCTAGCCTCCCGTCTACATCGGGGTCAATATAGTTTTAACACGACACAGTTCATCTAACGTATATCATTTGAGCCGGATTACGAGAAAACAAACAGTGTGGACTCTGCCTAAAGTATCGACCTTGATCAGCCTAAGCGTGCCTCGGAAGCTTATCCGAACAGACACTGTTCGCCTCCTTTTCTGTTTTAGGAATTATTATTATATACCTCTATCCCCCTGATACGGAATGTGACGGCCCGGATTAGCCGGCGCGGACTGCGCCGGCTGATCTGGACCGATACATTACGCAGAGTCCGTAATATTGGTTTTCTTACGGAACGGCCCAATTAATTATGCCAAAACAGGTTTATAAATCTAATACTTTGCTTTTTCTGTTGAATAGGTCATAATCCTTTTGGAATTCTGTGGTATCAATTTGATGATTCGAAGGAACCAACAATGGAAGTAAAGGTCTCCCTACCTTTAGATGTGGCCGACAGATTTTATACCTATGAATTAATATTCCAAACATTTAAAGAGGACTACACGGTACATATATGAGCAACGTCTAGCGAGTTGGGATATTAATGCAGCTTCGTACAGAGAAGACTAATATAAGCCTGTGCATTTGCGCAGTCTAACAAGAGTCTTCAACGTCCGCATATTAGTATAGATATATTATATATTAATGGAAATTTGGTTAATCTATTTATTTATTTATTGTGGTTTTACGCTGCTTTCAATATTATTTCAGTTAGAAAATTGTGTTAAAACACTGGAAGTGTAGCCTCGCCAGTTGTATACCAATATTAGCCATCCCGCGAGAAAACCAAAATTATGGTCTGCGTAATTTATCAACCCAGATCAGCTTGTGCAGTCCGCGCAGTCTGATCCGGGCCGACACATTATGCTTCATTGGAAAGAGGTATAGAGTAGTGATTTCTGAAATAGAAAATCCACAGGAGGCGAAAAGTGTATGTCCGGGTGAGCCTGCGCGGCATGCTTAGGCTGATTGTGGTCGATACTTTACGCACAATGTTGGTTTTCTCGCGGGACGGCTTATATGTCCTTTACCGATATTCAAGTGGAGTGTCAGTGGAACCCTAAACTGCTAAATGCGGCTTTTATTTATATAACAAATTTTCAAACAAATTCGCCGTGGTCGAGTGGCTAGCGCTTGGAATTTGAGACCGGATGTGTCAGGTTCGATACCTGCGTGTTGTGCTGATTCTAGAATGCTCTTTGGCGAGGTGCATTCCCTAGCCTTGTTGTGGTGAGTGACCCAGGGATCATAAATAAATGCTAAACTGTAATGTTGTTAAAGCGACATCAAATTCGAAATAAATCAAATGAGTCATGCAACTTCCTGACGTTTTAAGAGGAGTCTTCAACTTTTATTCCATGAGCCATGGAGTATTTTGAAATTGTAATAGACTAGTTTTGAATCTAAGTTAAAGCATTATTATCTACACATATCCGTATATATAGATCCATGTTTGCTTGTACGACATTTGACAAAGGGTAATTTGGTTGCGTTGAAACTATTAGGTTAAGCTTATTTGTTTTTGACAAGTTTACATGTTATTGACGCCGCGTAGAAGCGTGGCGTTAGTATGGGATAGGTTTTAATGATGTACCATGGGGTAACGTAATCGAAAAGGGAGCATCCAACATTATTATTGTTAAGAAAAACTCTGTTATATGTTTTAAAAAAAAAACTTTATGAATAAATAAATTGTATAAAATGATTTAAGAAACAGCAATATACAAAATACGTTTGTCTTCTACCGTTATTACAAAACTTTAGACACATGTAATGGGTATTTAATAACTTTCCCCTAGCTTCCTAGGCTACGCTTTTTTTATAGTTTGGTTTGGAATCATCAAAGCTCAGAAAAAAGTTTCTGTCGATGTTTGTGCCTATTTACAATTTTAGGATTTTTAATTAAATGGGTAATCTTTAAGAAATCAATGATGATTCATTCTAATTACTACATATTACAGTATAATTCTAGAAACTGTAAACACAACGTTAACTCAACTATGCAATAGGCATGGCCGTAATGTGACCCGTTCTATTATTGTCTTCGCTTGGCGACTTTGGTCATTCTTATTTAATAGACGGCAAGGTTTCATCGGATCCCATAGAGTAATTAAGTTGTCTCTGCTTCCGTCCGTTATGAATACTTCGCTGTTTTCACGATTTCATCCGATTTTAAAATTCATTGGATTCGTACCCGGTTTTTCATGTTTCGTTCGAGATGAACGATTCGTATCAACTGGTTTTCGCTCTTTGCTCTTGGGGAACTTACTTGACCATTTTCTTTTGTTTATTTCTCAATTTTCTACTGGCATGTTCAAAACCTTTAAAGTGACATTACAAAAAAACAAAACAGACTTAATAATTCTTGCTATATGTTGACTATACATGTGAACTTTCATAATGCTCAATCTTGATCATAAATATCTTCTTCTTTTTTTCTAATTACTTTGTATTTTTTGTTAATATACTCCCGTTTTTGTTATCATACTTCTGCTAAACTGGAAGGAGAATAGACTTCCCCCTCGCCTTCCAAAGCTTGTGTCACACTTAACTTATGATAAAGGCCATAAACCTTAATATATGTTAATATTTAAGCACCTATGTTTTTTTTTTATCTAATGGATCTATTTAGAGGATTTAAAACTTCAGCTTGTATGACACATTATAGTTGCAGTGAATGTTAAGCAAAACGTAAACCAAATGGTTTCAGGACTAAACTTGTCATTTCACGACTAAACATCACATGTTGAATATCACATAGATTGTAGCATATAAAACGTTTAATCCCTACGTCAATATTGGCCATTTCTGCTCTTGGTAACCTTTTTATATAGTCTATGGTAGCCAGGTGAGCAATAAAGGCATATCTTGGCCTTCTTGTTTAAAATAAAGAGACATTCGGCATTCTTGTTCAAATTGTTTACATCCTGTCTGCTTGCTAAATGAACTGAACTGCACCTGCTTCCTTTAAGTCATGCTTCAAAATAATGCGCGGCGTCTTTGATGCTTTGCAGCAAAATTCTTCTTGTTACGTATTTTAAACGCATGTATACATCATTTCATGTCTGATGCATGAATTTATAATTTGTTTCCAGAGCACGACTTGTCTTATAGCGTTAATTGGTGATTCAGAATTAGGGTCTATCTGTGGTATACCAGCGCTTAGCTCATCATCCAACTTCCTCATTCATGTCTGGAATAGAGCCAAGTCTTTACCACAAGGTGACGAAGAACTGTTTACCTGGAATGTGTATGCAGAAGTTGAAAGTGTAATATTTCCTCCAGCTATTGGTGAACTCTGTAGATATGGAGATCCTTTCAGAGGTGGAGATATTCCCATTGTTAGATATGAAGCTGCCATAGGTAGCGCTGCTGGGTTATCGGATATACATCCTTTTGAAGAGGTGAGTGATAAGTTGATATTTCCTCCACCTATTGGTGAACTCTGTAGATATGGAGATCCTTTCAAAGGGGGAGATATTCCCATTGTTAGATATGAAGCTGCCATAGGTAGCGCTGCTTGGTTATCGGATATACATCCTTTTGAACAGGTGAGTGTAAAGTTGATATTTCTAGAGGTTCAAGATTGTGGATTGAATAAGGAACTTGATCAGTATGTATCGCCTACAAGAAAATTGTTGTCTGAAATTAACCATTTACAAAATCACAGCTTATGAGAGAAACATGAATTTGTGAAATAGATGTAAAGAACATCTAATATGTTATTAACCGTGCATGAAATTTATAGACACTGTATACTTGTGACGTCCATTTCTATAAACATAGGTTACATGTTTAAATTTCGTGCATGCCATGCATCGATTGTATTAGTCGAAATATGATGATCAATGCTTCAAACACCTTAAATGTTTATTTCCCGTACAAAACATGGGCTGACACATGCTTTCTAAGTATAGAAGACGTGATGATAAGTGCTAAGAACAAACCTTCAATGTTTATATTCCGTGCATATCATGTACTAACACCTGGTCACTGATTATAAATGTAGTGATGATCATCCCTTAGAACAAATATACAAGGTTTAATTTCTTAGTCTGATAAATTCATATTCTGGTCACTGATTTTAAATGTAGTGGTCATCTCTTGAAACAAACATTCAAGGTTTATGTTCTCAGTGTGATATGTTCATAATCTGCTCTCTAAATATAAGTGTAGTCATCATCCCTTAGAACAAGTATAAAGGTTTATTTTCTCAGTATGATATGTACATACTCCGTTCACTGATTATAACAATGGTGAACATTTCAACGAACTTAGTTTACAGTTTAATTTCCCATACATTCCATGAACGTACACCTGCTCTCTGAGTATAACTTTGACGATTATGTCTAAGAACATACCTTACATGTTTATTTTCCGTGCGTGTCATGTGCAATGAGAATATAAATCGGATGTGGATTTTTTTGGTGTTTACCATGCATTTGCAATGAGAATATAAATCGGATGTGGTTTTTATTAGCTCTACTGGCCAAAGGCCAGAAGGGCTTATGTCGTGGTGATTCGGCTGTCGTCCGTGCGTGCGTGCGTGCGTGCGTGCGTGCGTGCGTCCGTAAACAATTTCTTGTTAACACGATACAGTCTTCCTACAAACTTATACAGTAGTTAGATAACCATGAGAGCTCGGTTCCTTTCGAAAACCAGCCAGATCCGCCCATGCATGACTGGATTATGGCCCTTGAAATGGTCAGAATTGCTATAAAAGAGCTTGTTAACACGATACAGTCTTCACTTTTGATTGTATCTCAACCAAACTTATACAGTAGTTAGATATCTATGAGAACTCGGTTCCTTTTGAAACCAGCCACATATCCGCCCATGCATGACTGGATTATGGCCCTTAAAATGGTCAAAATTGCTATAAAAGAGCTTGTTAACACGATACAGTCTTCACTTTTAATTGTATCTCAACCAAACTTATACAGTAGTTAGATATCCATGATAGCTCGGTTCCTTTCGAAAACCAACCAGATTTGCTCATGCATGACTGGATTATGGCCTTTGAAATGGTCAAAATTGCTATAATAGAGCTTGTTAACACGATACAGTCTTACGAGAGCTTGATTCCTTTCGAAAACAAGCCAGATCCGCCCCATGCATGACTGAATTATGGCCCTTGAAATTGTCAAAATTGCTATAATAGGGCTTGTTAACATGATACAGTCCTTATTTTTGATTGTATCTCAATCAAACTTATACAGTAGTTAGATATCCATGAGAGTTTGGTTCATTTCTGAAAAACGGCCAGATATACCCATGCATGGCTGGATTATGGCCCTTGAAATTGTCAAAACTGCTATAATACAGCTTGTAAACACAATAGAGCTTCCATTTACTATCTGATCTTCACCAAACTTAGATGGTATTTGAATATTGATGACATATTGGTTCCTTTTGAAACAAGCCAGATCAATGCCAGTAGAGCATAGGCCCTCATGTGCCTCTTGTTTGTGTTTACCATGCATTTGCAGTCGACACATTCCCTAAGCATTTTTGAAATGATCATTTCTAAAAACAAATGCTTCAGGCGAGTTGGACAGCAAAACAAATGATTCAGGCATGTTGCACAGCAACCAACTTCAAGGTAAACTATGAGGAATATTCTATGAAAATACCTAGCATATTTATACTCTGTGTGCTTTCTTTATACATACATCTGTTCTCAGTAAATGTTTGAATGTAAATATTTTTACTCAGAACATGTCTTACAGGTTTATACCCCGTGTATGCCATGTACAGACACCTGCTCAAAGTATTTCTGTGATGATGACTGTGAAATAAATGAGATGTCACACCTAGTTCTTACACTTAGTGGATTAAACCTACAATCATTGACACAAAAGGAAAACGTTTCTGAATTAATTGTCAATTACTTGACAGGTAAGATTGTGTTTGTTACCGGTTTGTTAATTAAAAACAAAAATATGTGACAGACAACAGTATAATACTTATATATTAAATTTGTATGATCCTTTAACATAACATGCCTAAGCTTTTCAGTTTTAGTTCGTTTGTAGTATTCAATAATTGTGTTAGTTTATACATAGTTGGTCTTGTATAATAGAATTTGTTTAAATATTTTATCTGAATGTTGTTAAAGATTGGACATCGTAGATGACATGCTAGTTTATAAAGTGATCTCTTTTACTCTATCCAACGTTTTCAATGATGTAATCTGATGTAATTAAAAATGTCAGGCCAAAGGGTTAATTATAAAAGTTGATGTCTTTTTATCTTTAAATGAATTCTCGTTTGAAACTTTTGTTATGTATTTTTAGTAAAAGCTGTCCTTGGTTCTGGAAAATATGCGATTTCTTCTTCCAACGGGTTCTATGTTGACACAACATCACCTGTGCCTGATGACCACGCCCTACTTTATATTGATGTTGATCAAGGCGATTATACCCCTGGACAATATCAAGGTTCTAACAGTACAATTAAAGGGATATGGCTCTGTAATGACGATGAAAGCGAAATAAAGGTAATCAGTAATTGAATATTTGAATAAGGTTTATAATTATCTATTTAAATTTCCATGTCTGACGAACTTGCATTAGTTTATATCGATGTTGATAAAGCCAAGTACATCCCTGTAGAATAATAAAGTTCTTACAGAACAATTAAAGGGATATGGCTCTGTAATGAAGCCAAGAAATAAATAAAGGTAAAAATTAAAAATAAAATTGTAAAAATAATACCGAGGTCGTGGCATGGTAGTTATCTGTTGCGTCCGCTGGGAGAGTTTGGGACCAGTGTACGATATATTGGACCCGAGCCCCGGTAGCGAAGTCGGTAGCGACGAGGACCGTCAATCTATTCGACGTTTAACAAAAGTCACTGTGACAAGCGCCATTCGTCTTCCACCAATGGACTAACAGTTTATGTGGGAAAAAAACAGCAAATCAATTGTGTGGAATACTGGTATGAGAAAGCCTGGAAACACATAGGTAGGAGAACTGGCCGCAGTGACTGGAAAATGATTGAAAACGGCATTAAACCCAAATAAATTAATCAATCACTCTCTGGCTGTTTTTGTGGGGTTAACCTATGGGCGTAACAGCTACATGCTTAAGAAAATCCTTGATGAGACTGCAATACTTTTGGCAAATGGTTATCTCGCGCCGTTATTTCATTCTGCTGCTGTAGAACAAACCTTGCTTCCTTATGAGATATTACATCGTAGCTTGAATCGTAAACTTCATGTTGTTAATCTTCATCATACCAAGGAGAACCGTATGTCTCATTTAACAGACAACGTGTACAATCTATATCAAATGTTTACTAAAGTGAGTAATGTATTGTTATTGCAGGAATATTTTTGGGCTATTGGATCAGCAGTAGGTTTGGAAGATATCCAGGCCATGAGATCCACTGGACAAAACTCCTCTGGGATAAACGATGGTTTAGAGGGAATACTTAC